>UESW01003923.1:285279-443361 GCA_900491605.1 Calamus simplicifolius | reverse complement strand
ATAATAATTGGATGTTAGCAATGCAAGAAGAATTAAATCAATTTACAAGAAATAATGTATGGACTTTAGTTGAAAGACCTAAAAATCATTCAGTAATAGGATCAAAATGGGTTTTTAGAAATAAACTAGATGAAAATGGCATAGTAATTAGAAACAAAGCTAGATTGGTTGCAAAAGGATATAATCAAGAAGAAGGTATTGATTTTGATGAAACCTTTGCACCTGTAGCTAGATTAGAAGCCATTAGACTATTACTTGCATTTGCATGTCATATGAATTTAACTTATTTCAAATGGATGTTAAAAGCGCATTTTTAAATGGATTTATAAATGAAGAAGTTTATGTAGAACAACCACCAGGTTTTGAAGATCACGAATTTTCAAATCACGTTTTTAAATTGCACAAAGCTTTATATGGTTTGAAACAAGCACCTAGAGCTTGGTATGATAGGTTAAGTAAATTCTTAATTGAAAATGATTTTACAAGAGGAAATGTTGATAAAACTTTATTTTTGAAAAGAAAAAGTAAAGATTTACTTGTAGTACAAATATACGTTGATGACATTATTTTTGGTGCTACTAACGATTCTCTATGTCAAGAATTTGCCAAGTTATGCAGGGAGAATTCGAGATGAGCATGATGGGAGAACTCAACTTCTTCCTTGGACTCCAAATCAAACAAAGCAAAGAGGGAATCTTTATCAACCAAACAAAATACACAAGAGAAATCCTAAAGAAGTTTGGTATGGAATCAATGAAACCCCTCGGAACACCAATGAGTCCTTCATGCAAGCTGGACAAAGATGAAGAAGGTAAGAAGGTTGATCAAAAGTATTATCGAGGTATTATCGGATCCCTTCTTTATTTAACTGCAAGTAGACCAGATATTATGTTTTCTGTATGTTTATGTGCTAGATTTCAATCAGAACCTAAAGAATCACATTTAATTGCTGTTAAAAGAATACTAAGATATTAAGTGGAACAAAAAATGTAGGTTTATGGTATTCTAGAGACTCCACATTAAATCTAATTGCATACACTGATTCTGATTATGCTGGATGTAAGTTAGATAGAAAAAGCACAAGTGGTGCATGCCAATTCTTAGGAAGTAACTTAATCTCATGGTTTAGCAAAAAGCAAAATTCAGTTGCATTATCAACTACTGAAGCTGAATATGTAGCAGCTGGAAGTTGCTGTGCGCAAATCCTATGGATTAAGCGACAACTTGAAGACTATGGTATCACACTTGATAAGACACCCATAAGATGTGATAACACAAGTGCAATCAATTTAACTAAAAATCCAATTCAACATTCAAGAACAAACACATAGAAATTAGATATCATTTTATAAGAGAACATGTAGCAAATAATGAAATTTGTCTTGATTATGTTAACACTGAAGAACAATTAGCTGACATATTTACAAAACCTTTAAATGAAGAAAGATTTGTTATCTTAGAGGAGAGTTAGGATTTGTGATCCATTAGAATGAATTTGAAACCCCTAAGGAAATTTATCTAAGATTCCTTCAAATCTTTGATCTTTAAGGAAATCTTATCTAGAATTCATATCTAATTGATTCACTCATATTCAATGATTATTTTATCAATTTTTATGATCATTTCCGGACACATTTCAGAAATTTCTTGTTTTTGCTCTGAAATGGTCTCGGAGCCGACTCGGTGCGTATCGGAGTCGACTCCTGGTTTCGACTGAAACTCTCGGGTCGACCCTTCTTCGGCGCGAGTCGACTCCAAGTCGGGATGACTTTCTGTGTCTGTCCGGAGTCGACCCCTGGATTTGCGCGAGCCGACTCGAAGTGGTCCCAGGTTGATTTATCTAGGGCAGAGTCGACTCGCTGTTCATTTCAAAATTTTCAATCCTTCAAAATACTCTCTCAAAACTCTTCCAAACCTTCCAAAATTCCTAGAATCCCTTATTGACACTTCCAATCGACTAATGGCCCCCAAAACATGTGGTTCCAACCTTTGTGGCCGGCGTCAAGAGGAAGCGAGTTAGGAAAACCGTGAGGCATCCCGTGCGTGAGCCGTCACCCAGCTCTGATTCGTCTTCTTCTTCTTCTACTCCGAATGCTTCACCTGCTGCTGCTTCTACACAGGTAGATAGATTAGCGGATAGGATTATCACTACGGGTAGAAAGGTATATTTCGAATTATTTGAAGCTGAGGGTTTTCTTGTTGGGAGACATTTGATTGAGATGGGATGGGAGAAAATATGTTCCTAGATTGCCCGACCTATCCTGCTCTGGTAAAGGAATTCTACAAAAATTGTCTAGAGGAGATCACGGCCTTGTTAGCATTGTGAGAGGTCATAGGCTCTCTGTTACTGCTGAGCTTCTTTCTAGACTGTTGGATTTACCTGTATCTGGCACTGCAACCTTTTCTTCAGAAGACCATAGTCCCGCTCTTGCGAGGTTATTAAATCGGGATGTAGTCGGATTTGAAGAGGTTTTTGCCAATCAACTCACATTAGAACTGAGATTATTACATAATATCTGCAGTAGGATACTCTTTCCTAAGACCGGAAGATTTGACTATGTATCGGAAAGAGATATCTTTGTGATGGATGCCATTGTGACAGGAAAACCTATAAACCTACCCAGTATGATACTATGGTACATAGCAGACTGTGGAGGGAAAAGAAAGTCTAGTCTGCCCTATGGAATGATCCTTACAAAGATTTTCTGAGCCAAGGAGTTGTAATTTCAGATAATGAGCCTATGAGGAATCTGCGACACACTGATTTTTATAGCTTGGCCACCATTCATAGAATGGGTTTTATCAAAAAGAATGGAAAATGGGAGAGGAAAGGACTGTTAGAAGAAAGAGCTACAGATGTTGAGGCTGCAGGACCATCAGTCAGACATCCTTCACCTGCACCTCCGAGCCCTTCTGCTTCTGCCCCTGCTCCAGCCCCCGTTCCATTATTTGTTCAAGCTTCATCTTCTGCCGGTTTCTCAGATCAACAACTTATGCAACTCAAAGTTCTATTTGATGATCAATCTGAAAAACTTAAATCTGAATTTGAGAATAAGTTCATGAATTTGAGGGAGACTCTTTATTCATTGGATGATCGTATCTCTAAGATAGAGTCTACTCTCAGCTCTTCTTCGGTATCCTTAAGTGGTGATCTCAAAAATATATTTGAAGAACTTAAGGATATATGCGGAGATGGAGAGACTTACGCAAAGTGCAATGCGGAGCTACAAGACAAGATTCTGACAGCTTGCACCTTTGTCGATGAGAGGCTCAAAGATTATGTGAAAATTCAATCTGATGGAATGAAGAACATTGTAGATCATTTAACTAGGATTGTAAGAACTCACTTCTGAGTTATTAGATTTTCAATCCTTACTATGTACTAAAATTTTTGATATGATGTATTAAACATCTTGATGTATTAGATCTTTTGATGAAATGAATTCTCTATGTTGATTACTCAATGTATTTCCTTCTTTCAATGAATTAATGAAATTATCAAATCTTATCTGATTGAATGTTTATGCGTCTCTACCTTTTTGTTGATAACAAAAAAGGGGGAGAGTTTTATAGTTTATGATTGTAATACATTTGAGAAAATCAAAGTAATCAATGAGATAAACAATGGGATATTTATTTAAGTTTCATAGGAGGAGCTACCTCATTAAGGGGGAGCCTAAGCCTAACTATGAAAACAAAATAAATTCACTAATCAATCTTGAATAAACTCAATGTTTTTATCATCATCAAAAAGGGGGAGATTGTTGGAAGATTATTGAAAATCTATATGATCCAATCCTTTTGATTTTGATGATTACTAAAAGCCATTGAGTTCATTAAAAGATATAATGAGTTTATTTAAATAAGCAATAAATTTATTTTGAACAATCAATGAGAATGCTAAAGTTTGACTTTAATCAATTTTGAAAGTAACTTTAAGCTCAATGTTTAAACTTTCAAAAAGAAAGTTTATAATTCATGTTTTATTCAATGAATTTTTGGAATAGTTCTTGAATCAATTCTTAATGTCAATTTTATTGAATTCAAGTCAAAACAATGAATTAAAATGAATCTGGAACGATTTTAATGTCAATCAGAAAAGTTTCTGATTTTTGATACGTTCCGGAGCCGACTCCTGAGTTTCAGAGTCGACTCCGCTCAGTGTACAGAAATGTGCATCTGTGTCGAGTCGACCCACGAAATTTGTCGAGTCGACCCCTGATTCTGTCGAGCCGACTCCTTGACTGTGCGAGTCGACTCCGCTCAGACACCAGAAGAGAGTGTTTTCTGAGCACTTCGCGAGTCGACCCCAAGCCTTTCACGAGTCGACTCCCGACTTTCAGGAGTCGACACTTTACTTTTGGCGAGTCGACCCCTAACCTTTATAAACATTTCTATTTTTGGTAAGGCGAGCTCGAGCCGACTCGGGAAAAGCATGAGTCGACTCCAGCAAATCTGGGCGAAATTTTACGGATGCCAACTCAGCTCCAACGGTTAGTTTTTTGATTAACGGCTATTTTTTTTATCTCTAACAGATATATTCTTGCAGAATCTATAAATAGAGGAGCTCTTTTCAAATCAAAAAAAATAAATCAAGAGAGTGAAAAAGAAAATCTTTCAAAAGAGGGAAAAACAGAGCTTCATTTGAAAAATCATTTGAGTCAAGAAAAGAGATTCAAAAGGAGTGAAATCAGAGAGAGAGATTCGTGTACTCCTGAGCTACAATCTACAAAAAGTTCAAGAGGAGATCCCAAAGCAACCAAGAGCAAATCAAGATCTTTCGACCTAGAAAGAAAAGAAGAAAAGCTTTAACCAACATCCAAAAGCCCCAAAGCTAGGAGAATCTGTGCTGAGGCCTGATTCCACACTTCAAAGGAGTTGGAGAAGAGAAGCAAAGAAGCCAAGCCTGCATTCAAGCTTATTTAATCAGGCTTTTCTAAACCTAAGCTTTATTTTGATTATTCTGCTCTAGAGGAGTTGTTTGTATTTAAACTCGAATTTATTTTCCTGTGTACTGATTCAAGTAGATTGAATCAGTGGAGGTAGTTGTACCTCGTGGTAAGCTTGGGATAGCTTACGTTTTGGGTTCATTGTGACCCCGTTAAAACAACGAGTTGGGTTTTGTGCTGGTAAGCCCGTGTAAAACCGGCTGGGTTCGTTGTGCACCCGGGAAAACAATAAGTTTGAGTTGTGAGCTTGAAAAACAACTCGGCTGTAATCTAGAGAGATTATAGTGTGGACCCAAGTGAATCTTGGGAGTGGACGTAGGTGCTGGTTGCGCCGAACCACTATAAAACCTTGTGTTTGCCGTGCTCATTTGTCTCTTACTCTATCTCTCTTATATTTCTGTTTGTGCATTGCTTCTTAGTTAATTTCTCTCACTTGCACATCTTGAGTAAATCTGGTTAAAACATTTCAAAAAGTCTTAAATTTTTAAGAACCCAATTCACCCCCCCGCCTCTTGGGTTGCCATCTGGGCCAACAAAAGGGCTAGAATTGAATACTCAAATCCTTCACTCCCACACACAATCTATTGCAAAACTAGAAACTCAGATAGGTCAATTAGCCACAGCATTCAGTAGAAGGAAGGAGGGTAAGTTACATAGTCAGCCTATCGATAACCCAAAAGGACAATTCATAGCTGAAGGTTCCAATAGTCCTAACAAATTCCCAGAACATGCTAAATCAGTCATGACTCTCAGAAGTGGAAATACATTGAACCCACCTGAACCATCCCAGAAATTAGAAGTGGCTAAACAAGAAGAGAGAAGAAATGAAAAAGAAAAGAAATTCAATGATCAAGCAATCATACCTAAAGCCCCATTCCCTAGTGCTTTAGAATCTCCTTTGCCTTCAGATAAGAAGAATATAAAAATGAATGAGATGCTTTAATTATTTAAGCAAGTCCAAATAAACTTACTTCTTCTCGATGCTATCAAGCAAGTTCCAGCTTATGCCAAATTTTTGAAGGATCTATGCACACAAAAATGGAAAGCCAAGACACAAATACCAAAAAAGATACATTTGACTGAGCAAGTTAGCTTAGTTGTTCAGCAAATAACCCCACCCAAACTAAAAGATCCTGGTACCCTAATAAACCCACGACAGTAACACTACAATTGGCAGATAGATCAGTCAAAGAACCTCGTGGAATATTGGAAGATGTATTAGTAAAGGTGGATGAATTCTATTTTCCTGTCGACTTTCTTGTGTTGGATATGGAATCTAGTGGTAATCCTAACCAAATTCCCATCATCCTTGGAAGACTTTTTCTAGCTACTGCTAATGCATGTATAAATTGTAGAACAGGTGTGATGGATGTATCTTTTGGAAACAAGAAGATGAGATTAAATATTTTTAATGCTTCCCAAGGACCACCTGTGTATGATTTAAATTTAAATGAAGTAAACATGATAGAGGAAGTAGTAGATAAGAAATTCCAAAGTTTGATTGATTCGGATCCTTTACAAACATGTCTTACACATTTTGGAATAGATGACTTTGATATTGATGAGTATACCAAAGAGATAAACATGTTATTAGAACTACCTAAGTTTGACACCATCCCGCCTTGGACTATAAAATATGAACCATTTCCAACTAAACCAAGTCTTTTAATACCATCATTGGAAGAACCACCCCAACTAGAGTTGAAACCTCTTCCAGATGATTTAAAATATTCATTCCTTGGACCCAATGATACCCTTCCAGTAATCATTGCATCTATCCTAACCTCTGAGTAAGAAGATAAATTGGTAGATGTACTTAAAGAACATAAAGAGGCAATTGGATGGACAATAGCTGATCTTAAGGGAATTGACCCTTCTGTTTGCATGCACCATATTCATAGTGAAATTGAAGCCAAACCACATAGAGACATGCAACGAAGGCTAAATCCAAACATGAGGGATGTTGTTAAGAAGGAAGTAGTAAAATGGCTTGATGCTGGTATTATTTATTCAATTTCAGATAGCCAATGGGTCGGTCCAATCCAAGTAGTACCTAAAAAATTAGGTATTATCGTGATTAAAAATGAAAAGGGCGAATCAATTCCTACTCGCACATCAAAGATTATCGAAAGTTGAATGCAGTGACTAGGAAAGACCACTTCCCTTTGCCTTTTATAGATCAAATTCTAGAACGGCTAGCGGGACAAAGTTTCTTTTGTTTCTTAGATGGATATTCAGGATACAATCAAGTCCCAATATTTCCTGCAGATCAAGAAAAGACCACCTTCACTTGTCCCTTTGGAACATTTGCCTTTAGATGCATGACGTTTGGTCTTTGTAATGCACCAGCCACGTTTCAACGATGTATGTTGGCCATATTTTTTGATATGATTGGTCAATTTTTGGAAGTATTTATGGATGATTTCTTAGTTTTTGGTGTGTCATTTGATAGCTATCTCGAGAACTTGACTAAGGTACTGAAACGATGTATGGAAATGAATTTAATCCTAAGTTGGGAGAAGAGCCATTTTATGGTTCGTGAGGGAATTGTGCTTGGACACATTGTTTCAGAGCGAGGTATTGAGGTTGATAAAGCCAAGGTTGAATTGATCTCAAATCTATCACCCCCAACTTCAGTTAAACAAGTACGATCTTTCCTTGGTCATGCTGATTTTTATAGACGTTTCATCAAAGATTTCAGTAAAATTTCTCGACCATCGTGTAATTTGTTGACCAAGGATAGTTCTTTTAATTTTGATAAAGATTGTCTAACAGCCTATAACATCCTTCAAACTACTTTAACCACTGCACCAATTATCAAGCCCCCAGATTGGACCATACCCTTCGAAATCATGTGTGATGCTTCTGATTATGCTGTAGGGGCAGTTCTAGGATAGAAACTCAATCGAGAACCCTATGTAATTTATTATGCTAGCAAAACTCTTTCAGATGCACAAATGAACTATACTACCACTGAAAAAGAATTACTAGCAGTTGTGTTTGCCCTAGAATACTTTAGATCATATCTGTTAGAGTCTAAAGTTTTAGTTTATTCAGATCATGCAGCGTTGAGGCATCTTATATCAAAAAGGATACAAAACCCAGACTGATTAGATGGATCCTTCTACTACAAGAATTTGATCTAGAAATCTTAGATAAGAAGGGTTCTGAAAATATGGTAGCAGATCATATCTCTAGGATCTCAGTGGAATACAATAAAGAAATAATCAGAGATAAGTTCCCTGATGAGCAACTATTCTCAATTTCCCATAGCAGTCTTCCCTGGTTTGCCCACATTGTGAATTATTTGGCAATAGGAAAAGTACCTTCCCACTGGACAAAACAAGAAAAAGATAGATTTTTCTCACAAATCAAATATTACTTTTGGGAAGACCCTGAATTATTTAAGTACTGTTCAGATCAGGTGATTAGGCGATGTGTTCCCGAGAGTGAATTTAAAAGTATACTTAACTTCTGTCATTCTCTTGCCTGTGGAGGACATTTTAGTGGAAAGAAAACTGCAGCAAAGGTACTACAAAGTGGGTTTTATTGGCCAACTCTTTTTAAAGATGCACATGAATTTAGCCATAATTGTCTCCAATGTCAACAAACAGGAAATATATCTTGAAAAGACATGATGCCCCTAAACCCTATCTTGGTTGTAGAAATTTTTGATGTATGGGGTAGTGATTTTATGGGCCCATTTCCTTCCTCTTTTGGATTTGAATACATTCTAGTGGCCGTTGATTATGTTTCAAAATGGATTGAAGCCATGGCAACTTGAACCAATGACCATAAAGTTGTAATCAAGTTTATTCAACATAATATCCTTAGTCGTTTTGGATGCCCAAGGGCTATAATTAGTGATGGGGGTACACATTTCACGAATAGACACTTTGAAGCATTAATGAACAAATATAGAATTACTCATAAGGTAGCTACACCTTATCATCCCCAAACTAGTAGCCAAGTTGAAATATCAAATAGAGAAATTAAACATATCCTTGAGAAAACAGTAAGACCTGATAGGAAAGATTGGTCAGAACGTTTGGATGATGCATTATGGGCTTATCGTACTGCATTTAAAACTCCCATAGGAATATCTGCTTACAGGCTCGTATTTGGAAAAGCCTATCATTTACCTGTAGAATTAGAACACCGTGCATTTTAGGCTATCAAGCAATTTAATTATGATATGAAAAATGCAAGTGTCAATAGAAAACTCCAATTGAATGAGTTAGAAGAGCTACGAAATGAGGCATATGAGAGCTCAAAAATTTATAAAGAACGAACCAAGGCATATCATGACAAATTTATTAGTAGAAAAACTTTTGAACCAAATCAAAAAGTATGGCTTTATAATTCAAGATTACATCTTTTCCCTGGAAAACTTCGTTCACGATGGAATGGACCTTTTATAGTAACTCAAGTATTTTCCCATGGAGCTGTAGAGCTTAAAGACCCCAAGCAGGGAAATACATTCAAAGTAAATGGCCAACGTTTGAAACCATATATAGAAGAAATTAATGATGGAGAAATTTTTGAATCAATTGATCTTGTGAACCCAACATTATCATAATAAGTAGCACAGTCTGGCTGAAGACTTTAAACTTAGCACTCTTGGGAGGCAACCCAGTTTATTAGTTATTTTTAACTTTCTGTTCTTTTATTATGTTCTTTTAGTATGACCAGAGAAGAGCAACAAAGGCAGATTGAAAGAAGATGGCAACAATGAAACGTCCAACCTTCAAATACTCTACCAGGTAGTATCTTTCCTTGAAATTAATTTTTTTTTCTTCCATTAGGGACAATGGAAATTAAGTTGGGGAGGGGAGGAAAAAGAATAAATCCTCGAGTAAAACTATAATCAGATGTGTTGCCAAATTCTGTCTCGATTTGAAGTTAATCAAGCAGTCTATTAATGAATTAATGGTTAGGTTATTTTTTTTTGAAATACTGAGGAATAAATTATTAAGAAAACCTAATAAAAGGGAGGGTTTAGCCCAAAAAAATTTTTAGAATAATTTCAGAGCCTCCTGACCACTGATCTTAATAGTACAATCTACTTAATAAGGGTATGGGTGAAAATGTTATTCAAAAAAAAAAAAAAAAAAAAAAAAAAGAAAAAAAGAAAAAAATCTCTCTTAAAGTTAATAGATTAGGTTCTTAGCATTTTTCACTGAGTAACTGGGCCCCGTCACCTAAGAAAGTGATGTTGTTTGCGTAAAAAGGTTGGAATGTAAAAGAACCTAAATAGAGTCAGTCCTACCTAAAGCCTTTTTAACTCGAGTAAGTAAGTCCGAGGGGTATTTTATACCTAATGCCCTAAAACCAATTGGTTTGGGAGCCATTGGCCTAAAGCTCGCTACAAGGGTTAATTCGAAAGCAAGGGGTTAGGACATTGCACTGACTTTATAAATAAATAAATAAATAAGAAAATCAAAGTACAAAAGACAATATTACACCCAACCCAAATTAAGTTAGAAGACTTAATCAGAGAAGTGGAAAGTTGGTGAAGGAAGACTTCTATAAATTCTTATGAACTACACTTTATCACTAAAAAACTTAATAATCCAATGAAGTACCTCCCTTATGATCTTAAAAAAAAAAGAGAAAAAAAAATTTAAGAAGAACTGTAAGATAACTAGCAATTCTTGGACTAGCTTGGTACATATTTCTAAATTTCTTATTTGCTCGAGGACGAGTAAGATTCAAGTTGGGAGGAGTCATAAACGCATAAATAATTATTACTAAACCTATTAATTAATAATTTAACGTACCTATTATTATTTAATATTTTAATAATTTATATAATGTTTTAGGTAAAACCTTATCAATTTGAAGAGCGCAATTTTAGGAATTTAATGACGCAAATGGCACCCAAATCGGATTTAAGATGAGCCCAAAATTGATTTTTCATTGATTTATCTATTTTAGCATGGATTTTAAAGTGAAGTCGGCAAACCAAGTGCCGACTTCATCGTATTCTCAGCCCAGTCCCCTGTTTTCGCACGATTCTTCTCCGATTTCAATCTAATCTTTTCCTCCACCAATTAAGGAATAGATTAGATTGGAAGTTATCAAATTGAGAGAATTAAATTCCTTTAGAAGGAATTTGATTATTATTGACGATTTATCTAGGATTTTCTTCGTTGCTTCCACGTCTCTGTTTTGAAACAGAATTCTTCTCTGCCGCGTCTTCTCCGCGTCCGGAGCCTCTACAAATAGCACAAAGGAGGGAGAGCAGCCATCAGTGAGTCCGGGAAGCAGTCGTCCGTGAATCTGTTCCAGCCGTGGAGACGCCCCATTCCAGGCCGTGAGAAGGAGAAGCTCTGTTCCAGGCATCCGTGGGCGTTGAGAAGAAGTCCATGGAGTTCTCGTGCGATGTCTGTGCCGTGGATTGGAGTTTGCAGGAAGGAGAAAGCTCCATTCATGCTACTCCGTACGTGAGTCCGTGTTCTTCCTCTGTTCCAAGGCCATCCGTGGACATGGAGCAGTGACGAGGTGCTCTGTTCCGTGATTTCCTCTTCTTCCAACCGTGACGAGGCGCATGAATAAAGACTCCATCCCATCTTTGGTTTGGTGTAGAGAGAATTTATTGTTTTCTTGTTGCCTTCTTAATGTCATGACTCTTTAATTTATATAAAATAAAGTTTCTATTCATGTTTAATTGTTATTAAATTATATTTAAGTGAAAATAATTTTAAACTAATCTATACTTAAAAGGGACAGGCCGTGATCTACGGGTACGGGCCGTGCTCTTATAAGATAGACCATATCTTGATTATTTTGCACTAATAATTATCTATTTAGTTAAATTTACAAATTTATTTCAAGATAATCGCTAAAGTCCCTGTGGAATCGATCCCTTACTCTCGCTATTCTAATAGTAAAATTAAGGTGTTTTAATCGTTGCGCTACGACACGCATCAAGAACCCCAATAAATTATCGCAGACACTCAAAAACATATCCTGTTAAAAACTTTTTATTATCATCTCAAATATATATATATATATATATGCACATCACTCAATCAACACTAAGCATCAACCTGCTCAGATAATATTTTTCATGACATTCCTCAGGCAGTTTATAAGATCACATCACAATCGACATCAAAATCATAAGTGTTATGGATGGTGCTCAATTTCATCAAGAGGGAGTTTGAATTCGAATTTTGAATTCGATTTGGCTAACTAAGGATGCTGATTTTGGGGAGGATTTGTTGCAACTTCTAAATATGATCTTGGGAAGGATTTGTTGAAGATTTTCAAGGCAGTAAATCAGTCCATAGTTGCCAAAAGTGTGGAGCCAGTTTTAGAAATCAGTCCATGGTTACCAAAAGTGTGGAGCTAGTTTTGGGATGGGATTAGATAGGAGGAGAGTCTTCGATCCTTAGGGTTTCTTCTTCAACTGGTGAAGTTGAGCGAAAAAAAAAGAGAATAGGAGGCTCTGTGAAGACATCCTCCATGTGCTGTAGATCCTGATTCAACTCTCTAGATCATAAGAGTTTCTGAGAGAGAGTATTTTGAAGGCTTGTACCTGATTCAACTCTTAGTGAAGCCTTGCAGATCCTGTGCCGCCGTGGACGTAGCCCAGTTTGGGTGAACCACGTAAAATCCTCATCTCTCGCTGTTTTCTTTTAGATTTTAGTTCCTATTATTATTCTATGTTTTTTATTGATTTTATCGTAACTACATGCTTGGCCGTACTAATAGCGATCTTATTAGAGGAATATTTGTTGTATTCCCTATCAAATTGGTATTAGAGCTTGATTTTCTTCATATTATTACGGTCAGACAAATCAACAAAAGGATGGCAGCAGACAAGATCAAAATCAAGAAATTCAATGGTCACAATTTCAGATGGTAGAGGATGCAAATTGAGGACTACGTATATCAGAATGATCTTTACCTTCCATTAGAGGGAAAGAAGCCGGGTTCAATGAGCGACTCAGATTGGATGATTCTAGATAGGAAAGCCCTGGCCACGATCAGATTATCGTTAACACCTCAAGTGGCGTATAATATTGCAAAGAAAAAGACCACGGTGGATATGATGACCGCTTTAACAAAGCTGTATAAAAAACCTTCCACCTCAAACAAGATATTTCTCATGAAAAAGCTCTTCAATTTGAAGATGGCTGAGAATCGGAGCATCTGAACGAGTTCAACACGATGATTAATCAATTGGAGTCGGTCTCTGTTGCTTTTGATGATTCACTCAAGGCTCTTCTTTTCTTATGTTCCTTGCCCGAGAGTTGGGACAATCTTGTGATGACAGTCAGCAATTCGGCATCAGGTAACCTTACATTCAATGATACAGTTAGTTGTATATTGAATGATGAGATGAGAAGAAAGGCTGTGGGTGGGACTTCTACAAGTGCTGCACTCATGGTGGATACCAGAGGAAAATCACAAGAGAGGAAGAAGTCAGAGAAAGGCCGGTCCAAGAGCAGAGGAAAGTCCAAAGGGATATTTCCCATGAAGTGTTGGAACTGCGGTAAGAAAGGTCACATGAGCAAGGATTATTGGGGTAAGAAGAAGGAAAAAGGTGCATAGAGCAAGATAGAAGGTCAGGAAGCAAATGTTGTGAGTACTATTGAGCGTAATTTTGAGGATGTGTGCCAGTCAGCCGGCGATGGGGCAAACTCAGATCTGTGGTTTGTAGACTCAGGGGCTTCTTACCATTGCAGCTCAAAGAGGCACCTATTTTTGGATTTTGTCCAAGGAGATTTTGGTCATGCCACAGTTGGCAATGGACAGCAGTGTAGAATTGTGGGTAAAGGAACAATTGTACTGAAGCCAGTGACAAGTGGAGAATTGAGACTTGCACAAGCCAGATACATCCCAGAGTTAAAGAAAAGCCTAATTTCTACCAGCCAGCTTGATGTTGAGGGTTATGTATCCGTTTTTGGTAATTCTCAGTGGAAGATTACTAAAGGGTCTATGGTTGTTGTCAAAGGGAAGCGGACAGGCACTCTCTACTTCTTGGCAGACAGTGAGAGTTCAGTTTCAGTGGCAGCAGGAGACACGGGTACAGTGACTACATTATGGCACAGGAGGCTCGGTCATCTTAGTGAGAAGAACTTGAATATTCTACATAGGAGAGAGCTTCTACCTGGGCTAAAGAAGGTGAATCTAGAGTTTTATGAAGAGTGTATCTATGGTAAGCAGAAAGCAGTGAGTTTTCAGTTAGCAAGAACTCAAAAGAAGACTGAAAGGCTGTAGTTGGTTCATTCAGATGTCTGGGGTCCAGCACCAGTGGCATCATATGCGGGAAATAAGTACTTTGTCACATTTATAGATGATTTCAGTAGGAAAGTCTGGGTGTTTGCTATGAAGAAAAAGTCTGAGGTCTTTGGCATCTTCAAGAGATGGAGAGTCATGTGTGAAAGCCAGATTGGAGCAAGTCTCAAGTATCTCAAGACAGATAATAGTGGTGAATACTGCAGCAGAGAGTTTGATGTCTACTGCGCAGAGCATGGAATCAGATGGATCAAGACCATCCCAGGGACACCAGAGCAGAATGGTATGGCAGAAAGAATGAACAGGACCATTCTTGAGAGAGAGAGGAGTATGAGGTTTGACTCAGGTCTACCTACATATTTTTGGGCGGTAGCACTGGACACTGCAGTGTATTTGATCAACAAGAGTCCATCCAGTGCATTGGATGGCGGGATTCCAGAGGAGGTTTGGATAGGAAAACAGGTAAAACTTTCTTTTCTTAAAGTATTTGGCTGCATTACTTATTCTCTGATTGAGAAAGAGAAGATGAGTAAGTTAGACTCCAAGTCTACAAAGTGTGTTTTCATTGGATACGGTGGCGATGAGTATGGCTACAAGCTCTGGGATTTCCAGAACAATAAGATCATTCAGAGCAGGAATGTGGTATTTGATGAAGAGCATACTTACAAAGACAGAAAGGATGCAGTGGAAGAAAAGAAACAGGAGTTTATAGAACTCGATCCTATCAGAGATGGAGAAATTCCCCGAGTGCAAGATGAAGATGGAAACTCCGAGGATGTGGAGGAGGAAGATGTGGTTGGAATAGACAGCCACATGCATACATCGGTACCTCAGCCGGTGTCCCCACAGTTGAGGAGGACCACGAGGGTTACTAGGCCATCACAGAGGTATTCTGCTAATGATTATGTTTTGTACACAGATTCTGGAGAGCCAGGATGTTTTGTTGAGGCCATGCAGGATGAAGCTACGGTCAAGTGGGAGTTGGTTATGAAAGAGGAGATGGACTCTTTAAAGCAAAACAAGATTTGGGATCTTGTGAAGTTACCAGCTGGCAAGAAAGCTCTGTTCAACAAATGGGTGTACAAGATGAAGAATGAATTGATGGTACCAAGAGATATAAGGCAAGGTTAGTTATCAAGGGTTATGCACAGAAAGAGGGAATTGACTTCCATGAGATCTTTTTTCTAGTAGTCAAGATGACATCCATCAGGATGATTCTGAGCATGGTAGCAGTGGAGGATCTTCATTTAGAGCAGCTAGATGTGAAGATAGCATTTCTTCATGGAGATTTGGAGGAGGAGCTGTACATGCACCAGTCAGAAGATTTCTAGGTCAAGGGAAAGGATGACATGGTTTGCAGATTGAAGAAAAGTTTGTATGGTCTAAAGCAAGCTCCGTGGCAATGGTACCTCAAGTTTGACAATTTCATGCTAGAGAAAGGCTTCACCAAATACCAATCAGATCATTGTGTGTACTTTTAGAGGTACATTACAAATGAGTTCATTATTTTATCCTTGTATGTGGATGATATGCTTGTAGCAGGTTCCAGTATGAGGAAGATAGAAGAGCTCAAGAAACTGATGGCAAAGAAGTTCTCAATGAAGGATTTAGGAGAGGCGAAGTAGATTCTTGGCATGAGGATCAACAGAGATAGAAAGCAACAGAAACTGTGGCTATCTCATGAGGACTATGTAGAAAAGGTACTGAAGAGGTTCAATATGGAGAATGCAAAGGCAGTGTCAACACCTTTGGCAGCACACTTGATGGGGCACAGAAAAAATTAGTGGGATAAGGGGATGATGATGTGTTCTAAGTGATTACCACCCTTAATGAACATTTGAGCCCAAGCTATGGCTGAATTCATGCATGGAAGAAATGAAGAACATCAAACCGGAAGCAGAAATCTAAACACCCTTGTGCAAGCTTCTTTCAAAGAAATAAAAAGATTTGGATCTAAAGGTATGGAAACCTTCAAACTAAGTTAAGCCACCTTTAAAACTTCAGTTCTAAAGGACCAAGAGGATTTTTTTTTTTTCAACAATGAAGTAAGATCTTAAGGTGGAAGGGATGCACTCAACACTCAAAGAATTGAGGGTTGGTTGACAAGATCTACACTCCTTACTTAAGAACTCACCATGGCACTTGATCCTTGACGTGGAGCCATCATCCTCAACTCTAACATCCTCAAGAGAACCTGCAAGTGATCAGAAGTAAGACCGTGGAGGCAAAGGAATTGAAGGAAATAAAAAAAATCGAACAAGGAAAAGAAGGATTTGAAAAATTTGCTGAGACTTGGGTAGCACTTATCCTTCTTCCTGAAACTATTATGGAACCTTGGTAGAATGGTTTAGAGTAGCAAATTGGGCCTCTCACCCTCTCCCTTAAAGGAGTGACCTAGATCTAAGACAAGGGAAACACGAGCCTCAACTCAAACTAAGAGCATCTCGCCCTCTTCATACTCAAAGATGAACAAGGCACTTGGCAAAAAAAATCAAATAAACTTGATTTTATTTCTCAAACTTTTTTTTATCTACAAGAGGGAAAGCTTGGCCTATTTATAGGCCAAAGGACTTTCAGAAATTTCAGCCCAAAAAACTAAAAGATCATAACAATCTAAGGATTAGTTATGATATAGCTAACTAATTACAATCAATCCCTAACAAATTTGGTTGCACAAGGATATTGTTGATGTATACAGTTATATTTATCTTATTTTCTGAAATGCATTTTTTATTCTTAAATTTAAATTTTCATCTATAAATTTCATTAGAATGCATTAAATATATTATAATTTAAAAATAATTTTAAATTTATAAGAATAAAAATTTGGTTAAATTTTTTTAGGTTAATGATGGATTAGTGATGGATTTCTGATAGAAATAATAGTGACGGATTAGTGATGAAAATATTAGTGATTGATTAGTGATCACTATTAGTGACGGACTAGTGACGAAAGTTTTAGTGACTAAATTTTCATCACTAATCTGTCACTAAATTGTGATGGAATAGTGACAGAATAAAATGCATGATGGATAGTCTGTCACTAATCCGTCACAATTTAGTGACGGAAAATATATTTCGTCACAAATTTTTGACGGAATATTTAGTGACGAAAAATATGTTCCATCACAAATTTTTGACGGAATACTTCGTCACGAATCTGTCACTATTATTTTGTGACGGGCCTCTTTCCGTCACAAATCCATCGCTATTATTTTGTGACAGACCTCTTTCCGTCACTAAATTTAGTGACGACAAAAATGGTGACGATAAGATTTTCGTCACTAATCCGTCACTAAACCCAATTTGTGACGGAATAGTGATGGAAGTTTTTGTCACTATTATACTATTTTCTTGTAGTGTACGCGGGAGACCATCATGCAAATACTGGGTATTTCTGCTCAGGCTGATCGCCTCTTTTATCTAAGAGTCCCTATTACGGGAAGACGGCCACGCTGCTCTGACTTTAGTTATCTGGAGCGTCGTGTTTCTGATCGATTGGATGGCTGGCAAGTCATAGGGTTATCCATGATAGCTAGGCTTACCCTTATCCGTTCAATGCTCACTGCTCTTCCTCTCTATATCCTATCTAATGCAGCCATTCCGGTGACTTGTTTGAGGAGGATGGAGAGGTGGTTTAGAGACTTCCTCTGGGGCTCTATGCAGGATGGTCATGGGATCCACCTGCTGGCCTAGGACTCTGTATATATGCCGATCTCGGAGGGGGGGCTTGGGATTCAATCCCTTATTGCGAGAAGTGAGGCACTGATTGCTAGGCATGCTACGAGATTCATGCTTGACCTTGAATGTTTGTGGAGCTTGTTCATGCGTCTAAATACGGAGACTAGTCCTCCCACACTCCTCCCCAATCTGTCCGTGGCTACTCTTTCTTCTAGATAGAGGTTTGTCGTTACGCTCTAGCTATTCTTTCTTGTACATCTTGGATGATTGGTGATGGAGCTTCAGTTGATGTCCTTAGGGATACGTGGCTGGCTTATCTTCCTTTGATTCGATGGCCCACCTTTGTTAGCTCTGACATCCCTAGTGGTATGAGAGTATCTGAACTAATTGTTCAGGATCACAATGTGTGGCGTATCTCCCTTATTGCCACTCTTTTTGGTGCAGAGCTCTACCAGCGCATTCTCTCCATCCATCTTCTTCCGGATCACACCTCGGACATTAGATTATGAAAGGGGTCATGTTTGACCCGTGCTCCGATTAGGGATCTTATGCAGGATTACAAATTACAGATGGGGCACACGCTGGATGGGTCTTGGATCTGGAGGCTTCCCATTCATCCTAGAGTTTGCTTATTCATCTAGAAGATGGCTTGGGACTATCTTCCTACGTCCTCCCTGCTTTCTGGGAGGGGCATGGCAATCCAACCAATGTGCTCGTTATGTGGCACTATGGAGGAGACTGCTGACCATGCTATTTTCACTTGTGGCAGAGCGAGATTGGTTTGGCAGCTTGCAGGTTATCGTCCGTGGGGTGAGAGTAGTGTCCCATGTTGTACCTCCTTTCTGACTTTGATTTGACGGGATATGAGGAGGGACTTCGGTCGATCCAATTCCTCGGCTGTTTATATTGCTTATCAGCTCTGGCTGTCCCGGAATCAACATATCTTCTCTAATGTCAGTGATCCTCCCCACAGGATTGTCAGGACATCTCTGTTCCTTTCTGCTGAGTACAAACTCCATCAGTCAGACCTTGACTCCGATAGCCCTAGCATCTGAGATTCTCCTGTTGCCTCTGCAGCGCACCGGTGTACGATCTTCATTTTTTGGGAACCCCCTCCACTAGGGCTTGTCAAAGTCAATTTTGATGGCAGTGTTCGAGGCCGATTGGCTGGTTCAGCTTTTGTAATCCGTGGATCTGATGGGTCATTGACGGCGGCTGGTGGTTTTGGCCTTCTTGACCTATCTGTGCCAGCTGCTGAACTGTATGCTGCGTGGGCTGGCATCTCCTATGCTATATATAGCTTAGGCATTCGCAGGCTCATCATTGAGAGAGACTCTATCACTGTGGTTCGCTGGCTCCGACAGGAACCGGGCGACCCTATGCTTACCAATCCTTTGATATGCGATATTCGGTCTATGTTTCATCAGGCTGATATAGTTCAGATTCAGCACACTTATCGGAAAGCTAATTCAGCGGCTGATTGGGTTGCTGCCCAAGTTGCCCATCACTCTGGACTATGGTATTGGCTGCCGGATGATTCACGTTCGTTAGTGCTTTTTTAAATTTTGTACTCTGATATATCGAATTTGATCCAATCAAGACTGATGTGACCGTTCGCTTGTAAAAATATATATATAAACAATGCTTAGGTTGCTGACGCTTTTTAAAAGCGAAGGTTGCCGTGGCTTTTGAAAAAACAATATTGGCAATGCTTATGTTGCCGTCGCTTTTTTTAGCATGGGTAACGCTTAAAAGTTTCTAAAGATTATTTTCAACGCTTTTTAAGCCTTGAAAAGAATTCTTTCCACTTCTGATTTATTGACGCGATGCAAAGCATTGGCATATTTTTTTCGACGCTAATAATTTTTTTTTTAAGCTCCATCTTTTCTTAGAATTATTATAGTATATTATAATTTATGACAATAGAACATCATGAAATTAATATTCATGATAAATACAATAACAGAGGATAAATATATGTCAAATATTAAAAGTATATAGGGGATGTTATTCGGGAATTCTTACTTCTGATTGTAGCTTATGATGCAGGCACGCTTAAATACAACCAAGCTAATTTTAGACTAACACAATATAAAGTTTGGCTTTCTTGCATACTTTAGATGAATAAAATCCTAAGTTCTAATTTTTTTAAATTTTTAAATTATCTTTTTCTAACGCTGGCCCCAATTTATCTGCAACCTATTAATTTGATAATAACGATAAAAAGGAGCAGAACATTATCTCTATGGAGGTGACCCAAACTTAACCTTTAATCAAATAAAACAATGTTAGTTGAAAAAAAAATTAAGGACCGCCAAGAGATAAAGTAGTAATATATACACATGCGCGCACACATGGAGACAGAGAAGAGTGATGCTAGAGAGAGAATATTAGAGAGAGAAGATGTGTAACGATCCGGACCTTAGGCCCGAAGCATCTACGAATCCGTTTTGTTACAAGAAAGCAAAACGGACAAGGTCCACACCACCATCACAGTCCAAAAGAATCCAATTGGTACTTGTCCATCTTCTTTAATTGGTTATAAATCATACAACCAACTTCCAATTTTTCGATGTAGGACTATTGAGAGGGGCATCATAATCTACCCTCTTACAAAGGCAACGTCTTCGTCGCCAGAGGCACATGATCATAACCATCAGGATTCTAGAGGTGGCTTCCACAGGTTTAAGAAGTGGCCCCATCAATGTAGCACTTTGCCCTGTGGCCCTTGCCTTCTATGGCCTCCATAGGTTCAAAAAGTGGCTCCCATCGATGTAGTACTTTATCCTGTGTGGCACTTAGCTCCTATACTTTCGGCTGGTGCATAGCTCTGATACCATATTGTAACGATCCGAGCCCTGGGTCCGTAGCATCCATGTTCCTGTTTCGTTACAAGAAAGTAAGACGGACAAAGTCCATACCAACTTGGACCACCACTTTTTGATGTTGGACTATTGAGAGGGGCATCATAAGATACTAGACAAAGACTGCCTCGAGAGAAAGAAAATGCTGGAGACTTAGAGAGAGAAAGTGAGGAAATAAAATAATAAAAAGAAAAAGAAAAAGAGGGAAGGAAAATAAAGATCGGGGCAGTGTGAGACCGGAGGAGCCCGTCCCTGCGGTACTATGCCTGACCTAGGAAGAAAGAGAGAGAGAGAGGGGCGGAGTGGGAGAGGAGAGGGAGAGAGAGGAGGAGAGTGCCCTCAGCTTGGCCGCATCTTTATGCAACCGCGAGCCATAAGTGAGAGGAAGAGAGATCCAACTAGAGAGAGGGAGGGGATCGGGAGAGAGAGAGAGAGAGAGAGAGAGAGAGAGAGGAGGGATGGAGAGAACTCCATGGAGCGTCTCGGTTCGTCATGGAAACAAGGGGCTTGGCAAAGTCACTCCTTTCATTCGGCCATAGCTATGGTGGCGTGAGCATGAGAGAGAGAAGAGGGACAATGACAAAGGCTAACCGCAAGAGAGACCGGAAGTGAGCTAATGAGAGAGAGAGAGATGGAGCCGGTGCATTGGCTTCGAGTTGTATGGACAGGGGTGGCCCGATGTTGCTCTTGTTTGGCGGTCAGCACAGGGAGATGCAGTGGGCTTGTTGGGTAGTAATGACCATGGGCTACGTAATGGACTGACCATGGGCTAGGCCTCATAGGGCATAACTTCTGGATAAGGATTATTCAACAAATTAGAATAAATAAATAAAAAAAGAGATCTGAATATAAGGAGCCCCATGATATGTTTCTATTGACTCCTAGTAATCCGGAGCCATGCTTCACGACTCTTACTAAACCCACTCCACCTTCTCCCTATATTTAAGTTCACCACGGCTTCCTTTGGTCCACCCACGCTCCTAAATTGGTGGATGGATTGGATGGTCTCCATGTCACTTTATTGCTAACCTCATTAAAAAGCAAAAGATTAGATCTAATAATAAACAAACAGAAGAGCACAGGTGTCAAAGAGATCCGCTAATTCTAGAAACGGAATTTCTAATTCTTGAAACGCAACTAGCTTTAATTTGATGACCCAACTTAAGACGTTAGAAAATCTTTATTGAACATGAGAGGGCCAGAAAGTTGAGAACAAGCTTTCTAATCTAATTGAGAAGATGGGCGGCTTGACTCTTCCAGAATCACTTTAATAACAAAGGACGAGTCTTCGATGCCATTCACTGTAGACACAGTATAAGTAATCACCGAAAGGCAGAGGACAACGACATAGTATATGTTGGTTACCTCTTTATATATCCTCATGGAATTCCATCCATGAGGACTTAATTGGCCGACTGCTTTAGCAGAGAATATTGGGTAAGTAAAGAGTAGCATCATCATTATAATTTTTCTTTTTGAGAGTCCCTGCCACCCCCAACCTTTCCAAGAGAAAGAGAGGAAGATCCAGCCGCATTATAAAGATGGAACAAATCCTATAAACCCTCAGGGGTTGTAAAATGTTTGCAAACTCAAGCAAATGAATCTTGAAAGGAAACGAAGATATCCGCAAATTTAAGCAACTAAATCTTTTAACAAGACTTTTCATTTCCAAAGTAGTCACACCTACACAACTAATGGAATATGACATCAAAAGAAATTGAAAGGATTCATTGACAAGGGAGAAGAGGTGTAGCCAAAATTGAAAGGATTTGTATTAAGAGGAAAGAAAAGGCAATGCAAAGCTTCCCCAATTTGAAAAGATATACGCAAGGATTTAGATGCTTTTGGAACTGTATGTCGTTCAAACTTGAAAATCGACAGAGCATCGGAATTTGGGAGGATAGCTGGATCGCAACTACTCCATGGCGAACCTTTTTTGAGGACTTGTATGGGAGAATGACAACATTATTTTTGAGAAAAAGTTGATTAACGAACGATCTCATATGAACTGACTTTTGACTATATCATTATAAACAAAATTATATAACTGGAAACCTATTCTGCGAAAACTGCAGGATTTTAATCACGCAGTTGTTGCTTGTCCTAAAACTTTGGGATGGGTTGAATAAAGGATAGTTGCTTATGTGGATGTTGATTTCGTTGATCATTTGAACCAAAAAGCTACAAATAGCTGCATCAACTTGATGAAATGCCAAGCATCATCTTGCGCCAAAGTCACATGAGGAGAGGGTAAGACAGCAAAGCAAGCAATTATTCTTGAAAAAGAATAATCTGCAGGACATGTATCACATGGAAATTAATCTTAATCTTGCGTTATAACAAAGCTATTATGTCTCACACCCCTGCCTGTAAAAAGGGCTCCCCAGTCCTTACCTCGGCGCTCCAGAGTTTCCTGTAGAGATTAAATGGATTCAATGTCATTCTTCCAGCTCCCGCTTCCTTCCATTGCTCTTCTCTTACTCCTCTCACTCCTCTACTCATCATCACAAACGGTTGCTGGTGCCCCTTCTTCACCACTTGAATCCCAAACGAGAGCTCTCCTGCATTGGAAATTAACTCTCCAAAGGCCACAAGCCCTCTGTTCATGGACTCTCTCCAACAACACATGCGCTTGGCTTGGAATCACCTGCGGTGGGAATGGAAACCAAACCATCACTGAGATCAGCCTACGTGACGCCGGCTTGTCAGGTAAGCTTGACGCCCTCAATTTCTCTTCCCTTTCGTCTGTCACCAGCCTCCACCTCCAACGCAACCATCTCTTCGGTTCCATACCGCCTGGCATCGGCACGCTCTCTGCTCTCACCTCCCTCGATCTGTCTCACAATCTCCTCTCTGGCAACCTGCCACTTTCTCTCGCTAATCTCTCTCATGTATCCGAAGTCGACCTATCTCGCAACGAGTTCACTGGTGAGATAAATCCATCCTTCTTTGCCAATTGGACGAAACTCGTCTCCCTTCAACTCCAATTCAACCATTTCACTGGAAGCATACCTTCTGAGATCCGCTCCCTGACCAATCTCAAGATCCTTCATCTCTACCAGAACAGACTCACAGGTCAAATTCCCAGTGAACTAGGAACGCTTTCCAGGCTAGAGGAATTAGGAATTAATGACAATCGTCTCACAGGTTCCATTCCTCCTAGTTTAGGGAACCTCACCAAGCTCACCAACTTGTACCTCAACGCAAATAAGATCTCTGACTCCATCCCCCTTAGTTTGGCCAACCTGACCAAGCTTAATGCCCTTTACCTCCATACCAATCATATTTCTGGCCCCATCCCCCAGCCTTTTGGCAATCTTAGAAGCCTGACTGATCTTCGCGTTTTCAACAATCATTTATCTGGTTCTTTGCCTCGTGAGCTTGGAAATGTTACAAAGCTGGTTGCGTTAGAGATGGGTGACAACGAGTTCTCAGGAAACCTACCACCAGATGTTTGCAAGGGAGATGCGCTCCAACGTCTTGTCATAGTCAACAACCATTTTGAGGGCCCTATTCCAAGGTCTCTGAGAAATTGCTCTACCTTGTTTAGAGTCCGCCTCGAAGGAAATCGACTCCAAGGTAACATCTCCCAAGATTTGGGGATATATCCAAATCTAATCTACATGGATATAAGCTACAACCAGTTGCATGGAGAGCTGTCACCAAACTGGGCGTACTGTCAGAATTTGACAAGCTTACGGGTTTCAGGGAACCTGCTCACTGGAAAAATACCCCCAGAATTTGGAAAAATGGTGCAATTGGGCATTCTGGATCTTTCCTCAAATCAGCTAACTGGAGAGATACCAAGGGAGCTGAGTGGCATGAGCTCATTGTTCTACTTGAATATGAGTGGTAATAGACTCTCTGGAACGATGCCCTCAGATATTGGAAGATTGTCCAACCTCGAAGTTCTTGATTTATCTGATAACCATCTGACAGGGCCAATACCGCAACAACTTGAGAATCTCTCTAAAGTGGTTCTCCTGAATTTGAGTAAAAATAGATTGAATGGGAGCATTCCACCACAGATTGGTGAGATAGAAAGCCTACAGGAACTCCTCGACTTGAGTCATAATTTACTTTCAGGAGTGATACCATCACAGCTAGCAATGTTAACTTATTTAGCGTCTTTGAACTTGTCACACAATAATTTATCCGGTGCCATACCTTCATCTTTTGGAAGCATGATAAGTTTGATATCTATGGATGTATCATACAATAATCTAGCCGGCCCCCTTCCTGAAAGTAATTTATTTCAAAATGCTCCATTGAAGTGGTTTGCCAATAACAAAGGCTTATGTGGTGGTGCGCAGAGTTTGCCTCCTTGTGGCCAGTCCATGGAAAATACTCATGATTCAAGCAAACACCACATCATACCTTTCATTACCATTGCATTCTTGGGCGCCTTTGTTCTTTTGGTTATATCTATCATTGTGATGCTTCACAGGAAAGAGAAACCAATGAAGGAGGATGAGGATGAAGCTGTTATTGGAGATCTGTTTTCAGTATGGAACTTTGATGGCACAGTAGCTTATAATTACATCATCACTGCGACTGAAAATTTTGATGAGAAATATTGCATTGGAAGGGGAGGATGTGGCAATGTCTACAAAGTAGATCTTCCGATTAAGCAGACAGTAGCTGTGAAAAAACTTCACACAATGGAAGAAGGGATTTTCAATGAGATAAGCTTTAGGAATGAGATCCAAACATTGATGGAAATTCGGCATTCTAACATCGTAAAACTTTATGGGTTCTGCTCCAGTGCTCGATGCAAGTTTCTTGTATATGAGTACATTGAAAAGGGAAGTTTGGCTACCATCCTCCACGATCAAGATACAGCCATGGAATTGGGTTGGGATAGGAGAGCTCATATAATCAAAGATGTGGCTCATGCTTTATCATATATGCATCATGATTGCTATCCATCCATGGTACATCGAGACATTTCAACCAACAATATATTGTTGGATTCTAACTTTAAAGCTTATCTCTCAGACTTTGGCACAGCAAAAATTCTTAAGCCTGATTCATCAAATTGGAGCAGAGTTGCAGGAACCTATGGATACATTGCACCAGGTAACTCGTTTCTTCAAATATCCCCCTTTTGAAGCAACTTAGCTCATAACTTATCTATTTATTTCATACATTGGGATTTTTTTAAAATATGATTCACCGTGCCACTAGAAATCAATATATACTGACAAATGTACAATTTCTTGTTAAGTACCTAGGGTGATTAAGAGCTGTACTTTTTATCAATGAATCTTATAAATTAATCTCTATACGAGCTTAGATTTCAAAATGTAAATTTTGTGGCTGCAATTAATTAGCAAGATTTCATAACAATTAAATAGAACTAGCCAGTAATCAAGTCAATTAGTCGATAATGGTGTTTATTTGTAAATGAGGCATGAGCTTTAGACAACTTTATTAAATTGGAAGAGCAAGACTGATCATTTTTCTCTTTCTTTTTTGGCAGAACTTTCATACACAACAAGGGTGACTGAGAAGTGTGATGTGTATAGTTTTGGTACAGTAATACTTGAAGTATTGATGGGGAGACACCCTAGTGAATTGATCTCCTCTTTATCAACATTATCCAGCCAAGGAACATTATTAAGAGATATTCTGGATGAACGCATCTCACCTCCTCCAGATCACATGGCAAAAGAAGTTGTATTACTTGCAATGACGGCATTTTCTTGCATACAAAATACGCCACAAATACGGCCAACCATGCAGAAAATATGTCATTTATTTGCATCTGGCAACTCTCCAACCATCCACGAGCCGTTTGATTCAATCAAATTAAGCCAACTGGTAGATCCTTTACATATCTAACAACTAGCCCTTTTGTCTTGCATATTTTAGATGATAATTCTTCTATTTATCTAGAAAACTCTGCTTTGGCTCTGAAGCAATTTTATTGACTTTCATGATAGTGTGAAGCCTGCCTGATATTTTGGTTTCAATGGCTAAAATTTAACATGAATCATTCAAGGGGGCTAATAATAAACGGATGGCGCTTATCCCATCAAACAATTAAAAAAAAAAGACTGGGTTGTTTCTCATCTTTCCTTTTTATATGAATCATTTATTACTTGATAGATAGCCTTGAGTCCAACGACGTTAAATGCTCACAATTAACTGATGCAACCGTGATATCTAATGAAGGCCCTATTTGAAATAGAGCTACTGGAAGGCCAATAATGGTTGCTTCCTGTTAGCATCATGAGATAGTTATTTCTCAACAATTAAAGCCAAAAGCTATCCCAAAAATAAGCTTTGAATGTTCGGTAGAAATGATTTTTTTACTTGATAAAACTTAGATGCAATTTCTTCATATTTTCTATTCAACAAGTAACAATGTACAACCATCACACTTAACACTAGCATGTGTCTATTAGAAAAATGATAGCAAATATATATCACTTGTTAAATATAATAGTTGTGGATGTATCACTCGTTCAATAAAAAACTGATGACAAATACCTAATGATTGCATTTAAATTTCTTCTTTTTAACACCTCTTTTTATTCTACACCAAACAAGAGGATGAAGTCCTTTTTAGCCCTTCATTCAAACCTACACCAACTTCACCTCTCAAGGGCTTTTTTTCAATTGGAATTGGATTCTTGTTCTCCGTGGAAACCTTTCAAACGAGTACCTAGTGATACCAGGCCGATCAAAATCAAAGAAAGACTTCAGTTTGTTAATAAAGTACTTGTGTTGCAAATATATATTGAATCCACAAAAACAAATATGAGATGTTGCAAAATTATAATGATGCCTAATATATTGGTATATGTAAATATTAGACATATTCGTATTTGGAAATAAGTGTTTTTTTCATTGCAGAATTTTCATATATGGTGGAGGGAATGAAAAAATGTGATGTATATAGGATTGGTATAATTATTCTTGTAGCAATTTTGGGAAGGCATTGTGTAACTCGCATGGAGAAAGAATGGCTATTTCTAGCTACAATAAGATAGTTGTCCTATGTATTTTACCATTAGAAAGGCTAGTATCAGAAATAAGCTCAGACTAGCCCATGGCCTGTCAAGCCAGCTTAATGTCAAGCAAGGCCTTAAGCTAGGCTCGAGCTTATTCGAGTTATAATTAGGCTTATGATTTGAGCCAAAAAAAAAAAAAGGGGATTGAGCTAGAGTCTCTACTAGGCCTAGCCTTGACTTGGCCCAAAGAAGACTTAAAGCAACTCAATGAAGAGCTAAAGCAGCCCTAGGCTTTTCTCCCAAAACCCCACCTTCTTTCAATGGATCTTCTCCACCCCTAATCTCTAGAGACTTTGGACTCAAGCCCTTCAACATTGCCACAGCAAAGGAGACTCCAACTCCATGAACACCCCATCTGTTGTGCTCGCGTCCACTCTCTCAAGCCCGATGATGCCATCAAGGTCTTTATGGATGGGTACCCCATCATAATCCACAAGGACATGATCGTCCTCCAGGCCTACAAGGTTGCTATCAATATTCTTCATTTTTGCTATCATGAATGCTTCTTAATCACCACTAGTTGGCAATTGTGCCGGCCTTTCTAGGTCAAAGGCATCATCATTTTTGCCACCTACTTTTCATTGGCTTGAAGGACTCTTAGCAATTGGCCACCACTGTCAGCAACTCCCAAGCATGGCCCACTTGTTGTTATGACTCGAGCTTTATTGCCTACCACTTGCAGTCACCGATCTGATAGTCCTACTCTAACTCTGCTATACCCCAAAATCCATAATTTCGATCCAATTGAGCTTGGATTTAGAATTGAACCTAAAATTTTACAATTTTTTTTTAGGCTTAAGCTAGCTCGAAGTTCAAAAAATTTAAGTCAAACTTGGACAAAGTAGTGGCCCAACCTGGATCAACCCACTTCTTGTAGGGAGAAATTACCTTCGAGGCATGCATATTTTAATAATTTGATAATAATTATCAATGCAAAAACTTAAAGATTAAATATTAATCTATTTAACATGTATCAAGATCATATCTTTGCCTTATACTATAGGATCGTTTGATCTAAATTATGCATATAAATAAAATAATTAAGATCATATCTTGATCTTCAAGATGAGAAGTCATACTACTTGTCTTGAAGCCTGCCTTAAGATTTAGGGATCAAATCACTTACCTTAAGAATAGTAGGTAAATCCTTTGTGCTCTGCAGCCATTCAATCATCCGGCCTCTAGTATCGTCCACGCGAAGTCTTCGAATGATCGGATTCTTGGGAGTGCTAGCTCGCGAAAAAATAACTTTGCTGATCTTGAATCCTCCCACTTGAATCTTCTTTCAGAATTCATCAAACTTTTGCTAACACCAGAATCACACTAGGATTTCTGTTCTAACTCTTTAGAATTTCAATCCATAACATATCGTTGTTGTTATTCTTCTAGTGAAGAATGTCCTCTAATTTATAGGCTCAATTCAGCCTTTAGCCTATTGAATTCTAACACTTAGAATTCTGCCGTTTGATGAAAACCAAAGAGATGCAACGTTTGGTTAATTCCGACATTTGATGAAAACCTGTGAATTCTAACACTTAGAATTCTAACATCTTGTTAATTCCGACGTTCGATGAAAACCAAGAGATATAAATTCTAACATTTAGAATTTCATCGTTTGGTTAATTCAAAGAGGTACATTAATTCCATATGAATTCTAATACTTAGAATTCAAACAAAATCATTTGGAGAAGATTAAGGTTATGCATTAAACTTTACATGAGAATTTAATCTCTCATGATGTGAGATCTTTATGCGAGAAAACTTTTTTCACACATGGGGTTTGGGTTTGGGTTTTGGTTTAAGCTGATTTGAATTTATTGGACTGAACCTACATAGATCATGGTCCTAGCCCAAATCAAATTTGGCTAGTCCTAAATCTATTTAAATCCAAATCAAGTCTAATTTCAAATCAATATTTGAAATTGATTAGTCCTTCTAATAGACTTAAACCTAATTGAATCTAATTCACTTGTAATTAACCCAATTGAGATAATTCAATAAATCAAATTGATTAATAAAATCATATACGATTCTCAATCATTGATTAGCAAATAGATTATCCTAGAAAACTTCTATGCATGTGACTCTCTAGGTTCGAACCTAAGCCGGTAGCATAGGAACAACTTTCTATACTAATCATGTGCCCATCTAGCAATGGAACCCGACGTCCGGATAGGTCAAAGAGTTGCAAACTTCAAGAACTCTAAGAAATAGTTACCGTATAATTCATCCTTTTGACCATAAATGCTAAGGATGGCTTAAGAGCCTGTCAACTCTAAATAGCAAATCCATAAAGTGATTTCAACTTTAGTGATCATGTGACCTTCACATGAAGTGCCTTGGCCAAGGTCTTGCTAAATTGAAATACAAGCATTTCTCCTTTTAATGGGATAGGTCAAATTTTATCTTGATCCACAACTGACTACCACAAGTACTTGACTGTATCAATAACCTTTCGTAACTAGATTAAAAATCTAGGTGGTCCGGCACCTAAGTACAATGAGTTGCTTGCAAGTCACCGGTTGTGATCTTCAGGTCTTAAGGATACTTATACCTATATCTTTTCGAATTAACTTTTGACAGCAGAGTATCCGGAAATGAGTCACGTTCGGTGAAATGTACTCCTACACTTTCACTTGTATGTCATACCAGTGTCTCTACACTCTTTGGTTAAGAGGATAACCAATAAATATGATATACAATGTCCTATAATTGATAGTACTATGGTCCAGTCATAGTATATCATTTGGTCATTAACTCTTTTAAGGACCTTCAAAGATAAATCCTCCTTTATTGTAAAAGAAGATCCTAAGGGCTTCATTACTATTAGGAGTTTTAAGAAGATGTTCTTGTAATGAATAAACTGTCAAATAACTTTTATTAATATATCAATTTATATACTATTTACATTAGCACAATCATCAAATGATTGGCTTTAGGATATAATTTCCAACAAACTTCCACTTAGCCTAAAGCCACTCATTATAGTATCTAATACCCATCTTCAACTTGTAGTCGTCAAACTCCTTAATGCTGAGTGCTTTAGTAAATGGATCACCTAGGTTTTTCTTTCCGTCAATCTTCTGAAGATTTATGTCACCTCGTTCTACAATCTCTCGAATAAGATGAAACCGACGCAGTATGTGCTTGGTGCGCTGATGTGCTCGTGGTTCCTTTGCTTAAGTTATGACACCAGTGCTGTCACTGTACAACAGGACTGATCCATCTATGGAAGGTGCCACTCTAAGCTCGGAGATAAACTTTCGCAGCCATACAGCTTCTTTCGCGGCATCTGATGCAGCGATGTACTCTGCCTCGCACACTGAATCTGCCATTGTACGTTGTTTGGAACTTTTTTAGCAAACAGCTCCACCATTTAGGATAAACACGAAACCTGACACACTTTTGCTATCATCATGATCTGATTGGAAACTGAAATCAGTATATCCAACAAGTTTTAAATCAGACTCTCATAGACTAACCACTGGTCCTTAGTATTTCTCAAATACTTAAGGATTGTCTTAGCAACTTGCCAGTGTTTTTCTTCTGGATCAGATTGGTATCTACTCACTACTCCTAGTGTGTATGCGACATCTGGTCTTGTACATGTCATGGTGTACATAATCAATCCCACTGTCGAAGCATATATAATTTGACTCATACATTCTCTTTCGTTAGGAGTTATCGGACAATCCTTTTTAGAAAGATAAATTACATGGCCTATCGAAAGATAGCCTTTCTTGGAATTCTCTATGCTAAACCTCTTTAGCACTGTGTCAATATACGTAGATTGAGATAGACCAAGCATCCTCTTAAATCTATCTCTATATATCTTTATCCCTAGGATGTAGGATGCTTCTCCCAGATCTTTCATGGAGAATTGTAATGATAACCATGTCTTTATTCCATGTAATGCAGGGATATCATTCTCGATTAAGAGAATATCATCCACATATAATACAAGAAATACAATAACAGAACCATTTGCCCATTTATAAATGTAATGTTCTTTTTGTTCTTAACGAAGCCATAAGATTTGATCACATTATCAAATCGTATGTTCCAACTCCTAAATGCTTGCTTAAGTCCATAAATGGACTTCTGTAGCCTGCACACTTTAGACTCGTCTTCAGATATAAAACCTTCAGGCTGTATTATATACACATGTTCTTCTAAATTATCATTTAGAAAAGCGGATTTAACATCCATCTGCCAAATCTCATAATCTAAGTATGCTGCTATAGCTAGCATAATCCGAATGGATTTCAGCATTGCCACAGGAGAAAACGTTTTGTCATAGTCAATACCATAACATTGACGATACCCCTTGGCAACTAGATGTACTTTGTAGGTCTCTACCTTTCCGTCTGTACCTCTTTTCCTCTTGAAAATTCACTTACACCCTATAGATTTTATCCCTTCGGATGGGTCAACTAATGTCCATACATTAATTTTCTTCATGGAATCAAGTTCGGATTTCATGGCATCAAGCCATTTATCAAAGTCAGTCCTTTGCATAGCATCCATATAGGTGATTGGATCCTCGTTGTTCTCATCGAGTTCAATAGGATCTTCATTCTAGACCAAGAAACCTAAGTATCTGTCCGGTTGATGTGGTACTCTACCAGATCGCCTTAATGATGCATCTAAAATGGGTTTTGAGTTTGATCTAATCAACTCAGATTCTAAGGGTTCAATGGTTTGTATTATTCCTTCTACTTGATGAACTTCCTCAAGTTCAACATTAGAGCCATTTATTCCTTCCCTAAGGAACTTCTTTTCAAGAAAAATCACTCTATTACTAATGAACAACTTTTGTTCTTCAGTATTGTAGAAGTAATATCCTTTGATTTCTTTTGGATAGTCGATAAAAAAAATATTTATCAGATTTGGGTTCAAGTTTATCTAATTTTGCACGTTTCACATAAGCCGGATACCCCCAGACTCTCAAATAGGTGATAATCGGTTTATGTCCATACCACATCTCATGTGGAGTTTTAGAAACAGACTTACTTGGAACCTTGTTAAGAATATGACAAGCTGATTCTAATGCATATCCCCAAAATGATATTGGCAAGCTTGCAAAACCCATCATGGACCGAACCATGTCTAACAGAGTTCGATTTTTTCTTTTTGATACACCGTTATATTGCGGTGTTTCTGGAGGAGTCCATTGGGAGAGAATCTCATTCTCCCTTAGATATGTCACAAAGTCATTTGAAAGATATTCTCCTCCTCGATCTGATCGAAGGGTCTTAATACATTTTCCTGTTTGTTTTTCTATTTTTTTATGATATAGTTTGAACATTTCAAACGACTCAGATTTATGTCTCATAAGATAGACATAACCGAACCTAGAAAGGTCATCTGTAAAAGTAATGAAGTAGTAATATCCACCTTTGGCACAAGTGCTTATTGGTCCACATACATCAGTATGTACTAGACCCAATAGCTCTTTGACTCTTTCATCTTTTTCTGTAAAAGATAACTTGGTCATTTTACCAAGAAAACTTGATTCACAGGTAGTTAATGATTCACAATCATCAACTTGAAGGATGCCCTCCTAGATTAACCTGTTTAATCTATTCTTATTGATATGACCCAGCCTATGATGAAGGATGCCCTCCTAGATTAACCTGTTTAATCTGTTCCTATTGATATGACCCAGCCTATGGTGCCAAAGATAAACATCTATGACATCAGTTATTCTAGGGCGCTTACTTGATTTGTACACTACATTCACAGGCTGTGATAATATGTAAATAAATTAGATAAATGCCCAGTCATTACAGTGACTATTCATAATGATATTCAAAGTAACATCCTTTATTAAAATTTCATAATGACTTTTGGCCAGAAGGCCTACAGAAATTACGTTCAACAAGAACGTTAGGCAAAAATGATAATCATTTAGTACAATAACATTTCTATTGAAAACCATTTCAAGAACTCCTAATGCCAGAACTAGAACTAATCTTCCATCGCTGACATTAAGGAATCTTTCATTGTCCTCAAATCTTCTAGTGACCTGTAATCTCTATAATGAATTGCAAATGTTAAAAGGACTCCCGATGTCTAATACCCAGGTCTGATTATCATATACAGAAAAATTACAATGTGTTATCATATAAATACCTTGTTGAGCAACATCATGCCCCTTTTTCTTCTTTGGCTTGTTTGGATCAAGTGTGGCAATGTAAAGATGACAGTTCCTCTTTCAGTGCCCTTGCATCTTGCAATGAAAGCATTCAGCCTGACTTTTATCAACTTTCTTCTTCTGCATCTAACCCCTTATAGATGTCCTAGCATGTTGCACATTTTTCTTATTCTTTTTCTTCTTCGCTTTCCCAAAGGGTTGACGCCCTACCTTAGATCCTTCAACCACATTAACCAAACCCTTAGAGAGCCGGTTGTCCTTCTCAAAGTTCTGTAACAACCTCAACAAATCGTGGTAGTTAACTGCAGGCTTTGTCATTCGAAAATGAGTAAGGAAAGGTCGGAAGGATGGAGGCAAGGAATTCAGGATCGCATCTTTTCCCAACTGCTCATGTAGGGAAAGCCGAGCTTGCTTAGGAGTTCTATCTTCTCAATCATGTACAATACATGATCAGTGACAAGAGATCCATCCCTCATTCGAGCATTAAAAATAGCGCAACTAGTCTTGTGCCTTTCAACATCGTCGGGTGTACCGAAAGATTCATTCAATGCTTGAATAATTTCTTTCGGCTGAGCATTCTTGAACCGGCGACTGAATTCATCGTTCATTGCTGCTAGCATGATGCAACGCATGCTAGTTCTATAACTGAGCCACTTCTGATAAGTGTCTCTCTCAGAACTTTGGGTGTTTGCATTAGGTATCTCAGGTGCAGGATTATTCAGAATATATAGAATCCTCTCATGCTCAAGGACGATCTTAAGTTTTCTAAACCAGCTATTGAAATTTAAACCATTCAACTTGTCACTATCTAATAGGGACCTTAATGATAAATTAGTGACCATTTTCTGCATAAGAAAAACTAAAGTTTAGTACTATATAAATTGATTCAGTCTAAAGACTTGGACTTTAGTCTAAAGATTCTCCCACTATTTTGTTCAAATTGGCAGCCTCTACACCCCAATTCGAAGAATTATTCTTAATTCTTTAGTGGGCACTAAGATCTACATAGACTACATACAGGCCCAAGTGAAGAAGCTTGGCCAACCCATATGCATCTAAGAGTAGATTCAAAACCAATTGTTTTCCCAAACAATTCTTAGTGTTCATTTTTGCCCCATATTCCTCTTCAGCAGGCATGGAGTGCCTCCATTGAAAGTTTTAGTTAGGTCCAACCATTAAATAATATAAGTAGTGCAATCTATCTATAGACAACCAAGCCCGAGTGAAGCTCGACCCACCTGACTGTTTATTTAATAGTTACGCTAACTTATCATATAATGAATGATAATTTCGATGGTTGACAAGCACCAGGTATGGAGTGCCTCCAATGATTATCAAGACATCGGACTCATTATCACTCACCTTAATGGGAGGCTATGATCTAGTTATCATATAACTATTTCATTTTAAGGACCTAATAATTTTAGAGGATTTATTAATCTGAAGATAAATTGACTAATCAAGTTTTTCCACTGAATCTATGAAGTCAGTAGAATGAGACAAGATTAAGTCAGGCACCTAAATCAGTCAGATTGATTTCCTTACAGGCATGGGTCAACCCAAATCAGGTAAATGATCTTAATCATAAATGGTCACCATGTTGACCAGGTAAGTGAGACCGATAGAAGGGATATGCCATTAACTCGTTAAAGACGCATCAGTATGAGTAGCTCCCAATTAAAAACCATTCGATCGTTGATCTTAGAGCAACTTGCCAACTTACCTTGACATCATATGGTTAATCAGTTTTGATTTGACCATCTAAGAGATTCATGCTCAACCACAGAGCCTAATCTACTTCCATTTGGTTTAATCAAAGATATGGACATGATCAGCTACAACTATTGTTTGATTTAGAGCATCCTTAACCTAATCTAATTAATTTAGATTTGATCAAATAATCTTATAGTCCAGTTGATTTAAACCTTAGGGTCTAACCCTTTATGGACCTAATTTAGCTAACCCAAAAGATTAAATATATTTCATATTTACATAACTTCCATGTCATATATTTCAAATCATGCATCAGTTGCATTATATAACTACTCATAATTCCTATATTTAGATCATATCTAAAAAGATTATGAATAAATAGTTGACATTCAAATAAGACTCTCATAAATATTTGTATATTTTATAACATAGACAATAAGCTATCATATCTCATATCTATGTTTTTATACTAAACATGCAAATATCATGCTTTTATACAACATCAATATGTATCAAATATAAAACATCTCTTGAGAGTGTGTGTAATCTGTGTTTTGATACCAAATATCAATTTGAATTATCTTTTGACTAAGCATAAAAAAGAGAGAACCATAACAGCAATACGTCATAGAATACCTCGTTGAATGGGGTAATGTAGATTTTTAATCCATCTATGACTTAATAGCCAGGTGAACCGTTTTAGCCATAATTACACATTTAATAAGAACATTAATTTATATGCTATAAACACTAATTTATATGCTATAAATTAGATCAAAACCAGGGCTCTCATACCATTTGCAAGGAGAAATTACCTCCGAGGCATGCATATTTTAATAATTTGATAATAATTATCAATGCGAAAGCTTAAAGATTAAATATTAATCTATCTAACATGCAATCAAGATCATATCTTTGCCTTATACTATAGGATTGTTTGATCTAAATTATGCATATAAATAAAATAATCAAGATCATATCTTGATCTTAAAGATGAGAAGTCATACTACTTGTCTTGAAGCCTGTCTTAAGATCTAGGAATCAAATCACTTACCTTAAGAACAGTAGGTAAATCCTTTGTGCTCTGTAGCCGTTCAATCGTCCGGCCTCTAGTATCGTCCACACGAAGTCCTCGAATGATCGGATTTTCGGGAGTGCTAGCTTGCGGAAAAATAACTTTACTGATCTTGAACCTCCCACTTGAATCTTCTTACAGGATCCACCAAACTTTTGCTAACACCAGAATCACACCAGGATTTCTGTTCTAACTCTTTAGAATTTCAATCCATAACATATCATTGTTGTTATTCTTCTGGTGAAGAATGTCCTCTAATTTATAGGCTCAATTCAGCCTTTAGCCTATTGAATTCTAATACTTAGAATTCTATCATTTGATGAAAACCAAAGAGATGCAACGTTTGGTTAATTCCGACGTTTTGTGAAAACCTATGAATTCTAACACTTAGAATTCCAACGTCTTGTTAATTTCGACGTTTAGTAAAAACGAAAGAGATGTGAATTCTAACACTTAGAATTCCATCGTCTTGTTAATTCAAAGAGGAACATTAATTCGATATGAATTCTAACACTTAGAATTCAAATGGAAACCATTTGGAGAAGATTAAAGTTATGCATTAAATTCTACATGAGAATTTAATCTCTCATGGTGTGAGATCTTCATGCAAGAAAACTTTCTTCACATATGGGGTTTGGGTTTCGGTTTTGGTTTAAGCTGATTTGAATTTATTGGACTGAACCTACATAGATCATGGTCCTAGCCCAAATCAAATTTGGCTAGTCCTGAATCTATTTAAATCCAAATCAAGTCTAATTTCAAATCAATATTTGAAATTGATTAGTCCTTCTAATAGACTTAAACCTAATTGAATCTGATTCACTTGTACTTAACCCAATTGAGATAATTCAATCAATCAAATTGATTAATTAAATCATATACGATTCTTAATCGTTGATCAGCAAATAGATCATCCTAGGAAACTTCTATGCATGTGACTCTCTAGGTTCGAACTTAAGCCGATAGCATAGAAACAACTTTCTATACTAATTGATGTGTCCATCTAGCAATGGAACCCGACATCCGAATAGGTCGAAGAGTTGCCGAGCAAACTCCAAGAACCCTAAGAAATAGTTACCGTATAATTCATCCTTTGACCACAAATGCTAAGGATGGATTAAGAGCCTGTCAACTCTAAATAGCAAATCCATAAAGTGATTTCAACTTTAGTGATCATGTGGCCTTCACCTGAAGTGCCTTGGCCAAGATCTTGCTAAATTGAAACACAAGCATTTTTCCTTTTAATGGGATAGGTCAAATTTTATCTTGATCCACAACTGACTACCATAAGTACTTGACTGTATCCAGTATCCTTTCGTAGCTGGATTAAAAATTCAGGTGGTTCGGCACCTAAGTACAATGAGTTGCTTGCAAGTCATCGATTATGATCTTCAAGTCTTAAGGATACTTATACCCATATCTTCTCGGATTAACTCTTGACAGTAGAGTATCCGAAAATGAGTCACGTTCGGTGAAATATACTCCTATACTTTTACCTATATGTCATACCAGTGTCTCTACACTCCTTGGTTAAGAGGGCAACCAACAAATATGATATACAATGTTCTATAATTGATAGTACTATAGCCCTGTTATAGTATATCATTTGGTCGTGAACTCTTTTAAGGATCTTCAAAGATAAATCCTCCTTTATTGTAAAAGAATATCTTAAGGGCTTTATTACTATTAGGAGTTTTAAGAAGATGTTCTTGTAATGAATAAACTGTCAAATAATTTTATTAATATATCAATTTATTTATTATTTACATTAGCACAATCATCAAATGATTGACTTTAGGATACAATTCCCAACACTTCTAACCTAAAAAAGATCGATCATGCAAAATATATCTCACTTATTTGCAACTGAAAATTCTTTGGCTTTTTTTAGAGTCTTTTAGTCTAATCAAATTTTATCAATGAGTGGATTACTTAATATTAATTTAGTGTCCAATAACCAAAAAATCATACTAAATAATAATTGAGAGTTCTTCTTTTACTTTCTAGCTAACAAGATATTTCAACTTAATATTATTGTTTTAAGAAGCTAGAACTTAGCATGTACTATTTATGTCAATGATTCAAAGAGAAAAGTTTAATTGAATAACTTGGATCCTATCAAACAAAGAGATGCATTGGTATGGATTGTTCTTTATTGAATTTTACCTTATATGTGAATTATAACGCAATGAATGGTCCACAATTTCGCTACAGGTTATCCGCTTGCCCTCGAACTATGGATAAAAGAGCTACTTTTTTGACTTGAATACCAGCCTATTGGTTTGCTTCTCAATAGGTTTGCAAGCTTATTTTTTTAAAATAATAAATCACTATCTCATAGCATCACCATGATATCGATTCTTGTTTGTTTATTATAGCACATACCAAGAGTGAAGTAATGCTACCATCTATTATATAAAAAATAAATACATGTTTAAGTGATGAGAATTTAATGGATGGCTATGTTATAACTACCGATGACAGAACAAAAAGTTTGTTGTTTGATTTTTTTTCATATAATTTTTTAATTTAGGTGAATTAAAAGAGAAACATTTTTTTTTTGTCTTTAAACCATAGCATTATGTTGTAAATACTTCAAATAGATATCACATAATACCATACCCAACTCATAATTAGTTATTCCTATAAGAAAATTTAACATAACATGATGATTCTCCAAACTAAGACCACTTATACCAATCTAGGTGTGGGTATAGGTCGAGTTCATGGTAAAAAAAAAGTAGTCTAAGACATCGAATCAAATCGAACCGAACCTCAGACCAAGAATAGATAGCTCGAGCTTAGTTCAGTAATAATATCCAAGGCCCTAAGCCCAGTCCGACCTTAGTTAACACCATAGTTGTATGATATATTTATATATATCCATATTTTATCAAAAGCTTTAAGATGGTAGGTTGGTTAAAGGGTTGGCCGTTTCTCAAGTCAACAATTTGGTTCCTTCTGCCCACACATCCTTTTAAAAATATATTTTATATTCAAATAAAAAATATAAAAAATATTTATTTATATATAAGATATATATTATATTTTAATATAAAATATAGAATATCAGGCTAGGCTTACTCTGGGTTGGGCTTGTTTTTCCTAAGCCCAAATCGACCTAAATCCTGAACAAGCCTGATATTTGTAGCCTGGTCTATCGTTATGGGCTTAAGATCATGGCCCAAGCCTTGTAGTTTCCTAACGGAATCATGGGCCACCTGACTCATGCCCTCTCCTGATCCCACCGTATGTATAGACGCATGTCAAGAAACAAGAAAGAATGATTTTGCTCTTGACATACGCACGTCGTGCAAGTCAATCACTAGAGCCATTGCGAGCTTGCTGCACCACCTCCGGTGGATTAAGACTTTTTCTTGAAGCATAAGTGGCATCCTAGAGTTCTACCAGTGTGCCCTTGAAATTGGAAGACAGATAATCTTATAAGCAGAAATATGTGCTGTATTACGAAAACTATACTTGTTCTTTGAGTAATTAACGAAAACAAAGCATCTGATTTTTGCACATTGATGCGTCTCAGAGACGTCGAAATGACGAAAGCTCCCCCCAAAACAAGTCCTCCAAACTAAAAGAAAAGTTCCATTAGAATTATCTATAGCTATCTATAACCACGTCACTATCCAGAAAAAAAAAAAATTTGCGCATCAGAGGACCAGTCGATGAAGATGATGAGTCCAATTACTACAGCAAAGATGGCAGTGATGCTACCTGTTGGAGATGGGGTTGGGACCGCTGGGGACTTCATGATTGTCTGCTTTGAATTGGCCGGGCAGCGAAGGGGCCTGTGGATGGGATTCCATGGGTTTAGAACTCAAGGCAGAGAGAAGCCGCCGAGCGGAGGATGAGGCCGTGGCCGTGGAGATGTTCAGCTTCCCTGATGGGTGAGCCAAAAGGAGCAAGCAGAGGAAGAGAAGGAAAAACTTGAAGGGCAAGATAACCGATCTCCTTGAGCCATCACTTGTTGCCATGGAAGCTTCAATCTCTGTACCGAGAAGAAGAAGAAGAAGCCAACCCCCAAGAGCCCAAAAGAAATCAATATCCATGAACCGCTATAGCCACAGGTGAGGGCCCTCAAGTGAGCAAGAAAGGAAGGTGGCAGTTCACGTCCTTTCTTCTTTAGTAGGAAAGTCCCTGCGTACGTATTACATGAAAAGTTTATGAATTTACGTTATCATCAACCCCTGGTGCAGTTCGTACCGAGTATTTACCATCCGACACCCTACTTCAAAAGTGGCACGTACGTACACATGAACTACAGCCTCACTTGGATAAATAATAGATATTTACCATAATAAAAAACACTTAGCGAGCAGGTGCCAGTCATCAAGAAGATGATTATACGTGTATTACTTATTAATTAAAGAATCAATTGTAGCAAAAGTCTAGCTAACCACATCTAAATTCCTTCCGACTATCCTCTCTTATCTGCTTTGAAAGAATAGGAGGTGGTGTTCACACCCACCAATTGTCATATTTCTTTAATGCATAAGTTTACTTTTTAGTCTAATTTTAAATTTTAATGGAATATCTCGTAAAATATCGATCAAAACGAATTGTCATCTTGTCCTATAGCAAAGAAATAATGATTAAGAGGGTACAAAATGTCAGTGCCTGAAGATACTGCATAGGATGCCATATCTCTTTATATATGCGTTCAAGGCTACCTCTTCACACCCCTAAAACGAAGAATTAATGACTCTATTGTGCAGAAAATGAGTGGCATGATGAAAAGAAATGATTGCTTGTTTACTGAGAGAATAAAAAGTACGGCGTGTTCAGTCATTTATGCAAGAACTTGGGAATAAAGTGGAAGGCAACTGACATAATTTCAAATCATTAGAGTTTAAGAATTCATGACCTTTTAGAACGATGCCCAGCACCAAACGCTTAGTAGTTTACATAATATCATTGTTCAGCAATCTTGGCACCACTAGCTAGGTTTAATTGGAAGTCAGCCTAATTGCTTAAATTTGTCTTTTCCTTGGATTCGTCCAAAGCCTAATCCACCAAGATTAAGAAGTCAGGTGCTGAAAGAGATCCATTTTAATGCGCATTTCTTTTCTTTTTTCTATTAAAGATTAACAGAGGAAGTGAAACTTTTCCCAACTTTATTGACTAAGGAAAGTTGTATGCATAGTATTTATAAAGTTGAAGAGGTTGGCAGCACGAGAAAAGCTAGAAAAGATGAATTAAAATGAGGTGCAGGTGATAAGATGGGATAGAGAGTTCAAAGGACATTGCCGGCTGCTATTCTAAGCAAGACAGATTTTTCCACAGCTTGAATATATGAAGCCTGAAATGGCTGCCTGCCATTTTACTGTCATATCTTTTGTTAACCAAAATTTAAGAGCAACTTTCCTAGTAGGTTCAGGTTCACTTGTATGGAAGATTTTGGGCCAGAGTCAAATAATTAGGGTCAGCACAGTTCTGTATGCATTATTGGTGTGGCCAGAGTCAAATAATCAGACCGGACTTTAACCATCTAAATTTTAGCCTTTTTGAATGCACTTATCTTTTCATTCAACATACTTATCACTGCATTAAGAGAGACAAAATTAAAAAAACATGATAGTTTAAAGTATATGTTAACTGGATACTCAACAGAAGTCCTGTTCCCTATATTCAAGGATGAGGGAAGGAAAACCTTCAACCATCTCAGACTATGTTTTGATTTTGTTTGATTTGACTATTGAGGGCTAAATGAGATGGTTGCTGCTGGCTAGTTGGGTACAGCTAATCCAAAACAGACTCGAAGGAAGGCCTCGGTAAATCTAGTGAACAACCACTTTCGAGGCAGAGGGGAATCTTGAAAGTTTGAAATCATGACGCTCTGGCCTTTTCTTGGTTGGAGGGGGCCGATTGCTTTGACCTGGGGAGGGAATTATAAAGCGAGGAGGTGGCAAGCTTTTTCTAAAGACACGGAAAGCAAAGATGCCATGTCTGGCCCTTGTCAAGCTCCAGAAGTTGCTCTCATCATGGAATGCATGAGACCCCACACCCTACCTTGATCGGATACGTAAAGTAAAAAAAAAACACCTGCCATGCAAAAGCGAAGTTTAAGTAGTGTACTCGCATTACGTACTTTTTTGTTTTTGTAACTCAACCAAATACTCCTACGTGCATGGCTAAAACTAATGTTCGAGATGATTAATTAATAAAGAAAGAATGCCAGACAATACGAGAGTATGCAACAAAAAGAGGGGAAAAGAGGGGGAGGAATTATTGATGATGCTGCTCAGGATGGGTTGGCAGAACTCTGGATACCGACCAAAAGGGAATGAGGGTGATGATTTGAGGACAGGATTTGCTACGAGTCCGGCTGCCTTGAAAGAGCTCTTACAGTGACTATGGTGACCAAGGACGGACGTGACAGATGATAGGAGTTGGCCAGAAAGATTCTTCGATATATGCTTTATAATTTTAATTTTTATTGAAAAGTAAAGAGAAAGAGAAGCATATCTCTAGCTTTAGATGAACTTTTTTTTCTTAGAGATAATTTTTGTATGTGATGATAAGACTAAACAACCTACCTGAATTGCATGCTACTATCTCATTATGATGCATGCATTTGCTTTTTGTACCCATGCTGATTACCATGAGTTGCACTTTCTTTAATAAGAAAAGCGATTGGTCTTATTGATCACATACTTTTGTATTAAGGAGCCAGTCATCGTTATAAATGATAATGTTGGGGGCATGTTACCACATGATTCTTCATTAGAGCCTCGCTATGCTTTAGTTGGAGGTCGAGGGCCGTGCCTAATCAATTAATATTTTTTAGTTAAAAAAAAAGAAGAAAAGACCTGTAGGGGAAAAGAAAATTTATGGAAGTGCAACAATAGAATCTTTTTCTTGGTCATGCTTATCTATTTAAGTAACTATTGTAGTATCCCGTTTAGTAGATGGTCCTATTTTATTGCAATATAGCTTAATCGTCGGATAATTCTCTACGCCATCCACTAGTTAATAAGTGGTAACGAAATCTCTTAAATAGTGTTAAACGCTTAAATGCCTACTTTGATGGAAGTAAGCGGTGGAAGGGAGTTAAGATATCTCTTTAAATAGAGATCACTTCTAAGGCTTTCGATAACAAAAAAAAAAAGTCATCGGGAGAAAAAAACCAAAAAGAAGCCAAAGAGATTGGGTTCCTGATCAAGAGCATATCCTGAGGGCATACACCATCGTGTGCGATAGCTCATTGATTGGAAGCACTCAATCAAGCACTCAATTAAGGTTTTCGAAGCGGTAGATCAAGATCCCGAGAGGTAGATCTGTAGCTGATTTAGATCAAAGCGGTAGATCAAGATCCCAAGAGGTGCAGCTGATTCAGATCGAGAGATCAAGATCCTTACCCTCATCTGGAAGAAAATCAACAGCAATGGCTGGAGGTATTTATCGATCTTGACTTGCTTTATTCTCATGATAAATATATTGATCCCATGTTTCCGCATATCTGATATGGATCAATATATTTAATTAAGTCTAATATTTGGTATCATAGCCTTTAAACCTCTACCTTATTTTGTGAGTGTTTCCATCAAGGTTCCTTTTTTAAGCAATTTATGCCGCGTGTTTTCCGTTTTTAGTTTTTTTTCGGATCTCAGGTTCCGATTTTGTAGAAACAAAATGTGGCCCTTCCTCTTCTGTTAAAGAGAATTCCGTGTGCTTTCGATTTTGTTACAGGATTTTCGGGTTTCTCTCTGGCATTAAAAAAAAGGAGCTTGCGGAGATCTCAGGTTCAAATATACAGTGGCCATTTTTTTCCTCTGTTGTTCCGATTTTTTCTGGTCGTTCCAATTTTCTTCCGTCAGATTTCGATTTTTGCTCATGGAACTTTGAGCGGAGCAAAACATAAAAAAAGGAAAAACAGCGGAAACGTGGCTTCCATAACCACAGGTTTTTGATTTTCTCAACTATGGGTCTTTCGGTTTTCTCATGGGATTTAAAATCAGATTGGATTGGTTAAATTTTAAATGCATTTATTATCTGTTTAATATTATATCATATGATATGATTTTTTATCATTTGTTTCTTGAGTTTAAATTTTTGTATTAAAATACGCCTCCTGAGTCTCTATGCCTACGGTGTTTTGCATAGACTGGCCCAAGGGAATAATGAGCTACGGCCGGACGTGTTTTAATTAACAAAAATTTTTCTTAAGATGATAATTTTAAAATTCATTAAATAGATATTGAAATGTTATCTCCTGTTCTGCATACTAGATTTATTCTATGCATGAATTTGGTGGTAGTGTGAAAAATCACAGTGCAAATCCTTTCAAGGTCTGATTGGTCAGTTGGTGTCTAGAAAGGTAAAGAGATTGTGGTTACTTAATTGGTTCCGTTGACTGACCTAAGGAAAGCAACGGGGGACCCCCACTTCTCTTTCACTGGCCTGGCCAATTTGACTAACTCAGATCTTGATTTGGAAATGTTACGTTGATTAAGATCACTACCTAATAATCATGCTAAATTGGTTAATCTATATGCATATAATGTTCATGTCATGTGATCAATATGATGTTGATTAATTGAGGAGTAGCCACAGCATCTTTGATTAATCAAAATTATATATTGAGTTGCAAAGATCACATAAGGTTAGATGACATTAATTGTGACTAATTATATTAATGTAATGAATCTTATCCCACAGGAATTTTTGTTGCACTAATATAATTAATTAGGATGCGATAACAAATTATTTTCTTAATTACCCACAGGAATTAAGAAAGGAATATAATTTGTTAGTCACATCATTAAGCTAATGAGTCTATTTGAGTATAATAACTTAGCCCACAGGTAGTTATTGTATGTTATTGATTCATGTTATTGCATGTTTACATTGGTAAAACATGACATCAAGTTATATGCCTCAAATTCAATTACATGAACATGATTTTATTTTTATGCAGCTATTTTGCCTGTTAATATTTCTGATATGAAATGTGACATTCCCGATTTAAGTGGTGATAATTATAAATTATGGAAGGAGAGAATTCTTCTTCAATTAGGGTGCATGGATATTGACTATGCTATCAGGAAGGATGAACCACATTCAGTTACATCTACTAGCACTCAGGCTGAGATTGCTGCGTATGAACGATGGGAACGGTCCAATCGCCTCAGTATGATGTTCATACGTACTAAAATTTCTGCTAGTATACGTGGTTCAATTCCTGAGTGCAAAAATGTCAAGGAACTTCTGAAGGCTATTGATGCACAATTTGAGTCTTCAGATAAGGCAATGGCTAGCACCCTAATGACAAAATTATCATCAATGAAGCTCACTACGGTTGGAGGTGTGCGTGAGCACATCATGAAGATGAGGGACATTGCGGCTCAGTTGAAATCCCTAGAGGTTGAGATGTCAGAATCTTTCTTGGTGCACTTTATTTTGAGCTCACTCCCACAGCAATATAGTCCCTTCAAAATATCTTACAATACACATAAGGACAAATGGTCAATTAATGAACTTCTGACCATGTGTGTTCAAGAGGAAGGGAGGCTGATTTTAGAAATGGGAGAAAGTGCACATTTAGTCACTCAGAGAAAGACTAAAGCTCCCAAAGCCAAACGCAAAGGAAAGGGTAAAGTATCCATCCATACAGAAGACAAGAAGGAGTCCAAGTGCTTCTTTTGCAAGAAGAAAGGGCATATAAAGAAAGATTGTCTCAAATTCAAAGCTTGGCTTGACAAGAAAGGTACTCTAACCTCATTCGTATGTCATGAATCCAATTTGGTTATATGTCATAACACATGGTGGATTGATTCTGGTTCTACAATCCATGTTTCAAATACCTTGCAGGGTTTTCTAAATCAAAGGAAACCATTGGGAAGTGAACAAAGCATCTATTCAGGAAACAAGATGGGTTCACATGTGGAAGCAATTGGAACGTGCAGACTTATTTTACATTCTGGTTTTGTTTTGGATTTGGAAAAGACATTTTATATTCCAAGTTTCTCTAGAAATTTGATTTCAGTGTCAAGGCTTGTACCAGCAGGATATTCCTTTAATTTTAATAAAAGCTCTGTTGATTTATTTTATAAATCTAAGCTTATTGGGAATGGTACATTGTCAGACAATCTTTTCCAAATCAATTTGAAAAATAATACCACCTATAATGTGATGCACGCCCAAACTGGTATGAAAAGATGTGTTATAAATGAGAATTCCTCTATTTTGTGGCATCGGAGATTAGGTCATATCTCCATTGAGAGAATTAAAAGATTAGTAAAAGATGGAGTACTTGATACTCTTGATTTTACTGATTTTGACACTTGTGTGGACTGCATAAAGGGAAAGCAAACCAACAAGTCCAAGAAAATGCCAAGAGAAGTTCGGAAATACTGGAGATCATACATACGGATATCTGTAGCCCAGATATGGATTCGTATGGTCAGAGATACTTCATCTCATTTATTGATGACTATTCACGATATATGTATCTCTACCTACTTCATAATAAGAACGAAGCATTAGATGCCTTTAAGGTATTTAAGGCAGAAGTAGAGAAACAATGCGGCAAGCAAATTAAAATCGTGAGGTCAGATAGAGGTGGAGAATATTATGGTAGATACACTGAGAATGGACAAGCACCTGGTCCGTTTGCTCGGTTTCTTGAAGAAAATGGAATTGTTGCACAATACACCATGCCAGGGTCTCCTGACCAAAACGGTGTAGCTGAAAGGAGAAACCGGACATTATTGGACATGGTAAGGAGCATGATTGTCAGCTCTAACTTACCTAAATCCTTGTGGACTGAAGCTCTTAAAACTGCTGCGTATATATTGAATCGGGTTCCAACCAAGGCTGTTTCCAAAACGCCATTTGAGTTATTTAAAGGTTGGAAACCAAGTCTGCAACATATACGTGTTTGGGGATGCCCATCTGAAGTAAGAGTCTATAATCCACAAGAAAAGAAACTAGACCCAAGGACTATTAGTGGATACTTTATTGGATATGCTGAGAAGTCCAAGGGTTATAGATTTTATTGTCCATCTCACAGCACTAGGATTGTGGAATCAAGAAATGCAAAATTTCTTGAGAATGACTTGATCAGTGGGAGTGATCAATCTCAGTATTTGGCTTCTTCTGAGAAAGATCATTCAGTTATTCCAGCTTCCACTTCAAGTGAGGGATTGGTTGTTATTTATAGCACTCCTCAAACTCAATTAAGTGCCCAACAACCAGTCATTGAGATTTCACAAGCTGATGGTAATCTAGAAGATCGTGTTGTTCATCAACAATCAGTTGTGCAAGATACTCCTCAAGAGGTCATTGACACAACATTAAGAAGATCAACTAGAATAAAGAAATCAGCAATTCCTAGTGATTATGTTGTGTATCTACATGAATCTGACTATAACATTGGAGCCGAAAATGATCCTGAAACGTTTTCACAAGCCATGAGTTCTAAGGAATCAAACTTGTGGTTCAATGCCATGAAGGACGAGATGGAATCTATGGCATCTAATCGAGTCTGGGATCTTGTTGAGTTGCCTGATGGTGTAAAAGCCATTGGATGTAGATGGATCTTCAAAATAAAGAAAGACTCACAAGGCAACATTGAGAGATATAAAGCAAGACTCGTTGCCAAAGGATTCACTCAGAGGGAAGGAATCGACTACACGGAGACATTTTCTCCTGTATCCAAGAAAGACTCTCTCCGAATAATTATGGCATTGGTAGCTCATTTTGATTTTGAGTTACATCAAATGGATGTGAAGACCGCATTCCTTAATGGAGATCTAGAGGAAGAGGTTTACATGAAACAGCCTGAAGGATTTTCCTCTGGTGATGAGCATTTGGTTTGCAAGCTTAAGAAATCCATATATGGATTGAAACAAGCCTCACGTCAGTGGTATTTAAAATTTCATGATGTGATCTCTTCCTTTGGTTTTGAAGAGAACATCATGGATCAATGTATATACCAGAAGGTTAGTGGGAGCAAAATTTGTTTCTTGGTCCTATATGTGGATGACATTCTACTTGCAACCAATGATAAAGGGTTGCTACATGAGGTGAAACAATTTCTCTCAAAAATTTTGATATGAAAGATATGAGTGAGGCATCTTATGTCATTGGCATTAAGATCCATAGAGAAAGATCTCGAGGCATTTTGGGATTGTCTCAAGAAACTTATATCAATAAAGTCTTGGAGAGATTTCGGATGAAAAATTGTTCACCAAGTGTTGCACCTATAGTGAAGGGTGACAAGTTCGCTTTGAACCAGTGCCCTAAAAATGAACTTGAACGGGAACAGATGCACAACATTCCATATGCTTCAGCTGTTGGAAGCCTAATGTATGCTCAGGTTTGCACAAGACCTGACATTGCATTTGCAGTAGGAATGTTGGGAAGATATCAGAGTAATCCAGGTTTAGACCACTGGAGAGCTGCTAAAAAGGTCATGAGGTATCTTCAAGGGACCAAGGACTACATGCTCATGTATAGACAAACTGATCATTTGGAGATAGAGGGCTACTCAGATTCGGACTTTGCTGGCTGCGTTGATTCTCGGAAATCAACATCAGGATTTATATTTATGTTAGCTGGTGGAGCCATATCATGGAGGAGTGCAAAGCAGACTTTGACTGCTACCTCTACTATGGAAGCGGAGTTCGTTGCTTGTTTTGAGGCTACATCGCAAGGTGTATGGTTGAAGAGTTTCATCTCAGGGCTTAGAATTGTTGACTCTATTACTAGGCCAATTAAATTGTACTGTGACAATTCAGCTGCTGTATTTTTGGCTAAAAACCATAAGAGTGGTAGTCGAAGTAAACATATCGACATTAAGTATTTAGCCATAAGAGAACGTGTTAAAGAAAACAAAGTGGTCATAGAACACGTTAGCACTGAATTGATGATAGCTGATCCTTTGACTAAAGGCATGCCAATTAAGAATTTTAAGGATCATGTGATAAGAATGGGAGTTGGTTCCATGATATAATTGTATGGATAACAATTTGTACAAAGAAACTCTTATTTCAATTATTTGTTTATTTCTCATTCAGGTGTACACGTTATTTGACTTTTGAGAAATGACAAACTTTTCTTTTGGACTCTGAATAAACATATGGTTTATTCATTATGTTATGTTGTCACATTTGGAATAGTGGTAAAGAAATTGAATGCATTGTAATACATAGAAGATAATACTCAATTATAGAGGACCTATCGCTATGATTCATGTATTTGTTTCTTGTTTAGTATTGAGAATTATGGATTAAGATAAAATATACGGATCAAGTGGGAGAATATAGTATCCCATTTAGTAGATGGTCCTATTTTATTGCAATATAGCTTAATCGTCGAATAATTCTCTATGTCATCCAGTAGTTAATAAGTGGTAACAAATCTCTTAAATAGTGTTAAATGCTTAAACGCCTACTTTGATGGGAGTAGGCGGTGGATTAAATAGTGTTAAACGCTTAAATGCCTACTTTGATGGGAGTAGGTGGTGGAAGGAAGTTAAAATATCTTTTTAAATAGAGATCCCTTCTAAGGCTTTCGATAACAAAAAAAATGTCATCGAAAAAAAAAAAAACCAATAAGAAGCCAGAGATATTGGGTCCCTGATCAAGAGCATATCCTGAGGGCATACACCATCGTATGCGATAGCTCATTGATTGGAAGCACTCAATCAAGCGCTCAATCAAGGTTTTCGAAGCAGTAGATCAAGATCCCAAGAGGTAGATCTGCAGCTGATTCAGATCAAAGTGGTAGATCAAGATCCCGAGAGGTGCAGCTGATTCAGATCGAGAGGAAGATCAAGATCCTTACCCTCATTTGGAAGAAAATCAACAGCAATGGCTGGAGATATTTATCGATCATGACTTGCTTTATTCTCATCATAAATACATTGATCTCATGTTTCCGCATATCTGATAGAGATCAATATATTTAAATTAAGTCTAACAACTACTTTATTAATTGTTGCGATAGAAACACATTTTGATACCATTTATGCTCTAATATTGCTTGTTACAGCAGGCATATAACAAGAAAGAAAAAATTCATAAAGAAAAAAGAAAAAAATATCAAACACGAAAAGCTTAAGATTTATGATGGTTCAATCAGAACCTACATCCATCTTGCAAAGGCAAGATTAATTTCATAAATAATAACTAAAAGTTATAAGACTCTCTCATGAAACTCTAAGCTCGCTTACATGAATCAGAATCCTTTTTTGAATCTCTCAATAACTTATAGGTTGCCTTAAAAATCAAAGTTACATATATAAATTAAGAATATACAATAATTTATATAAAGTAAGATATATCCATATTAAGCTCTATATCATATCAATACATGTTCATATCAGACCTCTTATCATATTATGTTTCGTATCAAGTCATATGCATTTAGCATTATGTCGATAACTAATCTGTAGATTTTAAGTCAAAGTCTAATGCTTATGCATTAAAATATAATAATTTGTAAAGTAATTAATTAATGCAGTTCATCCTTTATAGTCCTCAGGGAGCACCGACAGATACACCTAACTTTGCATGGCAAAAATGCGTTTAAATATAAAAAGTTTGTAATTATTTTGACTTGCAGAAGTTTGATGAAGCCACGGAAAGTGAATTTTCAAGTTCCCTTTCTGGAGTGAATTAAACGAAACGCAAACGTGTCAGGTTATAACTCAAACCCAGTAGACTTTACACTAACAGCTTTACATCTTCCTGAGAGAAGCAATGCTAACATTGTAGCTAGTAAGTGATGTAAGCAACTCAACGGCCAAGTCGCTAAAGTAATATTTGGATGTCAAAAAGTTATTCTGAAAATAGGAATACGAATTCTTCAAAAATAGCTTATTCTTTTTGTTATTTCAGATTTTTGTTTGGATGAAAATCTTGTTGAGAGAAGCAAAGCTTACCACTAATCTGTGCAAGGAAGAGAGAACAAGGAAGAGAGAAGAAGAGATTGAAGCCAGGTAATGACCGTCTGCTTGCTTCACTTTCTTAACGCGGAGAGAAGAGTGGAGATCTCGCGAGAACCTTCTTAAGAAAATATCAGAGTGGAAGAGCAAACGAAGTGGATGAAGACCAAATCGCTCTCAAACCTTAGTGTCGGGGAAGAGGATGAAGACTGAAGCAGAAAGTGGGCCACAGATCCGCTTGCTCCACTTAGTTAACATGAAGAGAAGAGTCGAGAGGCTTCTCGCGAGATTCAAAAAAAGAAGATCAGAGTGAAAGAGCAAGGCTCAAATGGAGGTTGGGAAATTTTTTGAAACCTTAGTTGGAAGGAGCAGGATGAAAATCGAAGCTCATCAAAATATCTATCGTTTTAACCTTTCATCGGTGCCTCTGATAAGTTATTGCTTGTTTTAAGAATTTCAGTTGCAGTAGGTTTGTTTGTTAGAATAAATCCCTAATTATTAGGATGTTAGTTGCTTAGTTTGACGAGTTCTTTGTTACTTGTACCACAATGCTTTAGTTGTGCATTAGTGGGGCTGCTATTTCTTTTCTGTTAGGATGCTTTGTAAAGGCTATTTTAAGCCGAGTTCAATGGTTGAATAAGTGAAGTCATTCCCAAATTGTTTAGTGTTCTTGATCTGTAGTTCCTTGTGCGTGATCAAAATTCCTTACAATTTGGTATCAGAGCCAGCCCACTAAGGCCTGAGAAAGAAAAGAAAGCATCAGTCTTTCTGAGTGATTTCCAAACACAGAAGAGAGAAAAGATAGGATGAGTGAAGAGAAGAATTTTGTGCAACCTACCATACCATGCTTCGATGGTCATTATGACCATCGGAGCATGCTTATGGAAAACCTCTTGCGATCCAAGGGTTACTAGAGTTTAGTTGAAACTGGTTATGAAAAACCAGAGGCAGGAGCGGTGTTGTTCGAGGCGCAGCAAAAGCAATTGGAGGATTTGGTGGTCAAGGATCTCAAAGTGAAGAATTACCTGTTCCAAGCAATTGACAGGACAATTCTTGAGCAAATCTTGGAGAAACGCACCTCGAAGCAGATATGGGATTTGATGAAAAAAAAATTCAAGGGGAATGCTAGGGTTAAGCGCTCGGCTCTTCAAGCACTGAGGAGAGATTTCGCAATTCTAGAGATGAAGGTAAGTGAAACCATTACTGAATATTTTGCTCGTGTCATGAGTTTAGCAAATAAAATGAGTAATGGAGAGCAGACGAGGGATGTCACTATTGTGGAAAAGATTCTTAAGGCTTTGACCGAGAAATTCAACTGTGTTGTTGTCTCGGTCGAAGAATCAAGGACATTGATGCACTCACAATTGATGAACTGCAAAGTTCACTCATTGTGCATGAATAGAAGTTCCAAAGGAGCAATGGAGAGGAGCAGGCATTGAAGGTGACTATGGATGAAAAAATGAAGGAAGAGGTCGACGAAGAGGTGGAGGCAGAGGTGGCTACAGAGGCAAGGGAAGAGGCAGAGGTCGACAAGCTTTCCATAAGGCTATTGTTGAATGCTACAAGTGCCATAAGCTTAATCATTTTCAGAATGAGTGTCCAACTTGAGAGAAGGAGGCCAACTATGCTGAATTAAATGAACACGAAAAGATGCTCTTGATTGTTGGGAGAAACAATCCCCGAGGCATGCATATTTTAAAATTTGATAACAATTATCAATGCGGAATTTTAAAGATTTCATGCTAATCTATCTAACATGTATCAAGATCATATCTTTGCCTTGTATATAGGATCGATTGATCCAAAATATGCATATAAATAAAATTATCCAGATCATATCTTGATCTTCAAGATGACTAGTCATACTACTTATCTTGAAGCCTGCCTTAAGATCTAGGGATCAAATCGCTTACCTTAAGAACAGTAGGTAAATCCTTATTGCTCTGCAGCCGTTCAATCGTTCGGCCTCTAGTATTGTCCACGCGAAGCTCCGAATGATCAGATTTCCGAGAGTGCTAGTTCGCGGAAAAATAGCTTTGCTGATCTTGAATCCTCCCACTTGAATCTTCCTCTAAGATCCACCACACTTCCGCTAACACCAGAATCACCAGAATTTTTTTTTATCTAACCTTTTTAGAATTAGAATCCACGACATATCGTGTATTGTTGTTCTGTATTCTGGTGAGGGAATGCCCTCTATTTATAGTCTCAATTAGCCTTAACATTGAATTCTAACATTAAGAATTTTATCGTTTGGTAAAAACGAAGAGACGCCGAAGGTACGGCGCTTGGTTTAATTCCGACGTTCGGTAAAAACCAAGAAGATGCGGTGTTTGGTTTAATTCCGATGTTCGGTGAAAACCAAAGAGACGTGGCTAAATCCAACGTTCGGTGAAAACCAAAGAGTCGTGGCTAAATCCGACATTCGGTGAAAATTAATGTTAGGCATTAAATTCTACATGAGAATTTAATCTCTCATGAGATGAGATTTTAGCCATCTCATCACATGAGATCCTTAAGCGAGAGGTTTGGGTTCAGGTGATGGTTTAATCTGATCTGAATTTATTTGACTGAACCCACATAGATCATGGTCCAAGCCCAAATCAAATTTGGCTAGTCCTGAATCTATTTAAATCCAAATCAAGTCTAATTTCAAATCAATATTTGAAATTGACTAGTCTTTCTAATAGACTTAAACCAAATTGAATTTTATTCACTTGTACTTAACCCAATTGAGATAATTCAATCAATCAAATTGATTAATTAAATCATATACAATTCTTAATCGTTGATCAGCAAACAGATCATCATAGGAAACTTCTATGCGTGTGACTCTCTAGGATCGACCTAAGCCGATAGCATAGAAATAACTTTCTATACTAATCGATGTGCCCATCTAGCAATGGAACCCAACGTCCGGATAGGTCGAAGAGTTGCCGAGCAAACTTCAAGAACCCTAAGAAATAGTTACCATATAATTCATCCTCTTGACCACAAATGCTAAGGATGGCTTAAGAGCCTGTCAACTCTAAATAGCAAATCCATAAAGTGATTTCAACTTTAGTGATCATGTGACTTTCACATGAAGTGCCTTGGCCAAGGTCTTGCTAAATTGAAACACAAGCATTTCTCCTTTTAACGGGATAGGTCAAATTCCATCTTGATCTACAACTGACTACTACAAGTACTTGACTGCACCCAGTAACCTTTCGTAGCTGATTAGAAATCCAGATGGTCCGGCACCTAAGTACAATGAGTTGCTTGTAAGCCACTGGTTGTGATCTTCAGGTCTGAAGGATACTTATACCTATATCTTTTCGGATTAACTATTGACAGTAGAGTATCCGAAAATGAGTCACGTTCGGTGAAATGTACTCCTACACTTGCACCTGTATGTCATACTAGTGTCTCTACACTCCTTGGTTAAGAGGACAACCAACAAATATGATATACAACGTCCTATAATTGATAGTACTATGGCCCTGTCATAGTATATCATTTGGTCGCGAACTCTTTTAAGGACCTTCAAAGATAAATCCTCTTTATCATGAAGGAAGATCCTGAAGGCTTCATTACAATCAGGAGTATTAAGAAGATGTTCTTGTAATGAATAAACTGCCAAATAACTTTTATTAATATATCAATTTATATAAATTTACATTAGCACAATCATCAAATGATTGGCTTTAGGATACAATTCCCAACAAACTCCCACTTAGCCTAAAGCCACTCATTACAGTATCTAATACCCATCTTCAACTTATAGTTGTCAAACTCCTTGATGCTGAGTGCTTTAGTAAATGGGTCACCTAGGTTTTCCTTTCCATCAATCTTCTGAAGATTTATGTCACCTCGGTCTACAATCTCTCGAATAAGATGAAACCAACGCAGTATGTGCTTGGTGCGCTGATGTGCTCGTGGTTCCTTTGCTTGAGCTATGGCACCAGTGCTGTCACTGTACAACAGGACTGGTCCATCTATGGAAGGTGTCACTCCAAGCTCAGAGATGAACTTTCGCAGCCACACAGCTTCTTTCGCAGCATCTGATGCAGCGATGTACTCTGCCTCGCACACCGAATCTGCCACTGTATGTTGCTTGGAACTTTTTCAGCAAACAGCTCCACCATTCAGGATAAACACGAAACCCGATACACTTTTGCTATCATCATGATCTGATTGGAAACTAGAATCAGTATATCCAACAAGTTTCAAATCAGACTCTCATAGACTAACCACTGGTCCTTAGTATTTCTCAAATACTTAAGGATTGTCTTAACAACTTGCCAGTATTTTTCTCCTGGATCAGATTGGTATCTACTCACTACTCCTAGTGAGTATGCCACATCTGGTCTTGTACATGTCATGGTGTACATAATCGATCCCACTGCCGAAGCATATGGAATTCGACTCATACGTTCTCTTTCATTAGGAGTTGTCGGACAATCCTTCTTAGAAAGATGAATTCCATGGCCTATCGGAAGATAGCCTTTCTTGAAATTCTCCATGCTAAACCTTTTTAGCACGGTGTCAATGTACGTAGATTGGGATAAACCAAGCATCCTCTTAGATCTATCTCTATAGATCTTCATCCCTAGGATGTATGATGCTTCTTCCAGATCTTTCATGAAGAATTGTGATGATAACCATGTCTTTATTCCTTGTAATGCAGGGATATCATTCCCGATTAAGAGAATATCATCCACATATAATACAAGAAATACAATAACGGAATCGTTAGCCCATTTATAAATGCAAGGTTCTTCTTTATTTTTAATAAAGCCATAAGATTTGATCACTTTATCAAATCGTATGTTCCAACTCCTAGATGCTTGCTTAAGTCCATAAATAGACTTCTGTAGCCTGCACACTTTAGACTCGTCTTCAGATATAAAACCTTCAGGCTGTATCATATACACCTGTTCTTCTAAATCACCATTTAGAAAAGCGGTTTTAACATCCATCTGCCAAATCTCATAATCGAAGTGTGCTGCTATAGCTAGCATAATCCGAATGGATTTCAGCATTGCCACAGGAGAAAACGTTTCATCATAGTCAATACCATAACGTTGACGATACCCCTTAGCAACCAGACGTGCTTTATAGGTCTCAACCTTTCCGTCTGCGCCTCTTTTCCTCTTGAAAATCCACTTACACCCTATGGGTTTTATCCCTTCGGGTGGGTCAACTAATGTCCATACATTATTGTCCTTCATGGAATCAAGTTCGAATTTCATGGCATCAAGCCATTTATTAGAGTCAGTCCTTTGCATAGCATCCATATAGGTGATCGGATCCTCGTTGTTCTCATCGAGTTCAACAGGATCATCGTTCTGGACCAAGAAACCTAAGTATCTATCCAGTTGATGTGGTACTCTACCAGATCGCCTTAATGGTGCATCTAAAATGGGTTTTGAGTTTGATCTAATCAACTCAGATTCTAAGGGTTCACTGGTTTGTGTTGTTCCTTCTACTTGATGAACTTCTCAAGTTCAACATTAGAGCTATTTGTTCCTTCACTAAGGAACTCCTTTTCAAGAAAAACTGCTCTATTACTAATGAACAACTTTTGTTCTTCAGTATTGTAGAAGTAATATCCTTTGGTTTCTTTCGGATAGCCGATAAAAAAAATTTGTCAGATTTGGGTTCAAGTTTGTCTGATTTTGCACGTTTCACATAAGCCGGACACCCCCAGACTCTCAGATAGGTAATAACGGTTTATGTCCATACCACATCTCATGTGGAGTTTTAGAAACAGACTTACTTGGAACCTTATTAAGAATATGATAAGCTGATTCTAATGCGTATCCCCAAAATGATATTGGCAAGCTTGCAAAACCCATCATGGACCGAACCATGTCTAACAGAGTTCGATTCCTTCTTTTTGATACACCGTTATGCTGCGGTGTTCCAGGAGGAGTCCATTGGGAGAGAATCCCATTCTCTCTTAATATGTCACAAATTCATTGGAAAGGTATTTGCCTCCTCGATCTGATCGAAGGATCTTAATACATTTTTCTATTTATTTTTCTACTTCTTTATGATATAGTTTGAACATTTCAAACGACTCAGATTTATGTCTTATAAGATAGACATAACCAAACCTAGAAAGGTCGTCTGTAAAAGTAATGAAGTAGTAATATCCACCTTTGGCACAAGTGCTCATTGGTCCACATACATCAGTATGTACTAGACTCAATAGCTCTTTGGCTCTTTCACCTTTTCCAGTAAAAGATGACTTGGTCATTTTACCAAGAAGACATGATTCACAGGTAGTTAATGATTCACAATCATCAACTTGAAGGATGCCCTCCTGAGTTAACCTGTTTAATCTGTTCTTATTGATATGACCCAGCCGATGGTGCCAAAGATAAATGTCTATGACATCAGTTTTTAGGGCGCTTACTTGAATTGTACACTACATTCACAGCTGTGATAATATATAAATGCCATTAGATAAATGCCCAGTCATTACAGTGACTCCATTCATAATGATATTCAAAGTAACATCCTTTATTGAAATTTCATAATGACTTTTGGCCAGAAGGCCTACAGAAATTATGTTCAACAAGAACGTTGGGCAAAAATGATAATCATTTAGTATAATGACATTTCTATTGAAAACTATTTCAAGAACTCCTAATGCTAGAACTGGAACTAATCTTCCATCGCCGACATTAAGGAATCTTTCATTGTCCTCAAATCTTCTGGTGACCTGTAGTCCCTGCAATGAATTGCAAATGTTAAAAGGACTTCCGGTATCCAATACCCAGGTCTGATTATCATATACAGAAAAATTACAAGGTGTTATCATATAAATACCTTGTTGAGCAACATCTTGTTCCTTTTTCTTCTTTGGCCAGTTTTGATCAAGTGTGGCAATGTAAAGAGGACAGTTCCTCTTCCAGTGCCCTTGCATCTTGCAGTGAAAGCATTCAGCTTGACTTTTATCAACTTTCTTCTTCTGCATCTGACCCCTTATAGATATCCTAGCATGTTGCACCTTTTTATTATTCTTTTTATTCTTCCCTTTTCCAAAGGGTTTACGCCCTACCTTAGATCCTTCAACCACATTAACCAAACCTTTAGAGAGCTGGTTATCCTTCTCAAAGTTCTGTAACAACCCAAACAAACCGTGGTAGTTGACTGCAGGCTTTGTCATTCAAAAATGAGTAAGGAAAGGTCGGAAGGATGGAGGCAAGGAATTCAGGATCGCATCTTTTCCCAACTGCTCATGTAAGGGAAAGCCGAGCTTGCTTAGGAGTTCTATCTTCTCGATCATATACAATACATGATCAGTGACAGAGATCCATCCCTCATTCGAGCATTGAAAATAGCACAACTAGTCTTGTGCCTTTCAACATTATCGGGTGTGCCGAAAGATTCATTCAACGCTTGAATGATTTCTTCTGGCTGAGCATTCTCGAACCGGCGATCGAATTCATCGTTCATTACTGCTAGCATGATACAACGCATGCTAGTTCTATCATTGAGCCACTTCTGATAAGTATCTCTCTCAGAACTTTGGGTGTTTGCATCAGGTATCTTTGGTGCAGGATTATTCAGAATATATAGAATCCTTTCATCCTCAAGGACGATCTTAAGTTTTCTGAACCAGCTATTGAAATTGGAACCATTCAACTTGTCACTATCCAATAGGGACCTTAATGATAAATTAGTGGCCATTTTCTGCATAAGGAAAAACTAAAGTTTATTAGTATATAAATTGATTCAGTCTAAAGACTTGGACTTTAGTCTAAAGATTCTTCCACTATTTTGTTCAAATTGGCAGCCTTTACATCCCAATTTGAAGAATTATTCTTAATTCTTTAGCAGGCACTAAGATCTACATAAACTACACACAGGCCCAAATAAAGCTTGGCTGACCCATATGCATCTAAGAATAGGTTTAAAACCAATTGTTTCCCCCAAACAATTCTTAGTGTTCAGTTTTGCCCCATATACCTCTTCAGCAGGCATGAAGTGCCTCCACTGAAAGTTCTGGTTAGGTCCAACCATTAAATGATATAATCAGTGTAACCTATCAATAGACAACCAAGCCCGAGTGAAGCTCGGCTCACCTGACTGTTTATTTAATAGTTACGCTGACTTATCATATAATGAATGATAATTCCGATGGTTGACAAGCACTAGGCATGGAGTACCTCCAATGATTATCAAGACATCAGACTCATTATCACCCACCTTAATGGGAGGCTATGATCTAGTTATCATATAACTATTTCATTTTAAGGACCTAATAATTTTAGAGGATTTTAATAATATGAAGATAAATTGATTAATCAAGTTAAGTGGCACCTAAATCAGTCAGACTGATTTTCTTACAGGCATGGGTCAACCCGAATCAGGTAAATGATCTGAATCATAAATGGTTCACCACATTGACCAGGTGAGTGAGATCGATGGGAGGGATATGCCATTAACTCGTTAAAGACGCATCAATACGAGTAGCTCCCAATTAAAAATCATTCGATCATTGATCCTAGAGCAACTTGCCAACCCACCTTGACATCATATGGTTAACCAATTCTGATTTGACCATCTAAGAGATTCATGCTCAACCACGGAGCCTAATCTACTTCCATTTGGTTTAATCAAAGAGAAGGACATGATCAACTACAACTATTGTTTGATTTAGAGCATTCTTAACCTTAATCTAATTAGATTTGATCAAATACTCTTACAGTCCAGTTGATTTAAACCTTAGGGTCTAACCCTTTATGGACCCGGTTTAGCTAACCCAAAGGATTAAATATATTTTATGTTTACATGTCATATATTTCAATGAAGCATCATATGTATTATATTACTACTCATAATTCCTATATTTAGATCATATCTAAAGAGATTATGAATTAACATTTGACATTCAAATTAGACTCTCATAAATATTTGTATGTTTCATAACATAGACATCATGCCATCATATATCATATCTATGTTTTATACTAAACATGCAAATATCATGTTTTATATAACATCAACATGTATCAAATATAAAACATATTTTGAGAGTGTGTGTAATCAATGTTTTGAAGTCAAAGATCAATTTAAATTATCACGGCAATATGTCACAGAATACCTCGTTGAATGGGTAATTTGGATTTTCAATCCATCTATGACCGAATAGACCTGAGATTTGTTTTAGCCTTGATTACACAATTAATAGGAGAATTAATTTACATGTAATAAATTAGATCAATACGAAACCATTGCTCTGATACCATTTGTTGGGAGAAATAATCCCCGAGGCATGCATATTTTAAAATTTGATAACAATTATCAATGCAGAATTTTAAAGATTACATACTAATCTATCTAACATGCATCAAGATCATATCTTTGCCTTGTATATAGGATCGATTGATCCAAAATATGCATATAAATAAAATTATCAAGATCATATCTTGATCTTCAAAAGATGACTAGTCATACTACTTATCTTGAAGCATGCCTTAAGATCTAGGGATCAAATCGCTTACCTTAAGAACAGTAGGTAAATCCTTATTGCTCTGCAGCCGTTCAATCATCCGGCCTCTAGTATCGTCCATGCGAAGCCCCGAATGATCGGATTTCCGGGAGTGCTAGCTCATGGAAAAATAGCTTTGCTGATCTTGAATCCTCCCACTTGAATCTTCCTCTAAGATTCACCATGCTTCCGCTAACACCAGAATCATAAGAATTTTTTTTATTCTAACCTTTTTAGAATTACAATCCATGACATATCGTGTATTATTGTTCTGTGTTTTCTAGTGAGGGAATGCCCTCTATTTATAGTTTTAATTAGCCTTAACATTGAATTCTGACATTAAGAATTCTGTCGTTTGGTAAAAGCGAAGAGACGCCGAAGGCACGGCGCTTGGTTTAATTGCGACGTTCGCTGAAAACCAAGGAGATGTGGTATTTGGTTTAATTCCGATGTTAAGTGAAAACCAAAGAGACGTGGCTAAATCCGACATTTGGTGAAAACCAAAGAGTCATGGCTAAATCCGACGTTCGATGAAAATTAATGTTAGGCATTAAATTCTACATGAGAATTTAATCTCTTATGAGATGAGATTTTAGCCATCTCATCACATGAGATCCTTATGCGAGAGGTTTGGGTTCAGGTGATGGTTTAATCTGAATTTATTTGACTGAACTCACATAGATCATGGTCCAAGCCCAAATCAAATTTGGCTAGTCCTGAATCTATTTAAATCCAAATCAAGTCTAATTTCAAATCAATATTTGAAATTGACTAGTCTTTCTAATAGACTTAAACCAAATTGAATCTTATTCACTTGTACTTAACCCAATTGAGATAATTCAATCAATCAAATTGATTAATTAAATCATATACGATTCTTAATCGTTGATCAGTAAACAGATCATCCTAGGAAACTTCTATGCGTGTGATTCTCTAGGTTCGAACCTAAGCCGATAGCATAGAAACAACTTTCTATACTAATCGATGTGCCCATCTAGCAATGGAACCCGACGTCCGGATAGGTCGAAGAGTTGCCGAGTAAACTCCAAGAACCCTAAGAAACAGTTACCGTATAATTCATCCTCTTGACCACAAATGCTAAGGATGGCTTAAGAGCCTGTCAACTCTAAATAGCAAATCCATAAAGTGATTTAAACTTTAGTGATCATGTGACTTTCACATGAAGTGCCTTGGCCAAGGTCTTGCTAAATTGAAACACAAGCATTTCTCCTTTTAACGGGATAGGTCAAATTCCATCTTGATCCACAACTGACTACCACAAGTACTTGACTGCACCCAGTAATCTTTCGTAGCTGGATAAGAAATCCAGGTGGTCCGGTACCTAAGTACAATGAGTTGTTTGTAAGCTACTGGTTGTGATCTTCAGGTCTGAAGGATACTTATACCTATATCTTCTCGGATTAACTCTTGACAGTAGAGTATCCGGAAATGAGTCACGTTCGGTGAAATGTACTCTTACACTTGCACCTGTATGTCATACTAGTATCTCTACACTCCTTGGTTAAGAGGACAACCAACAAATATGATATACAACGTCCTATAATTGATAGTACTATGGCCATGTCATAGTATATCATTTGGTCGTGAACTCTTTTAAGGACCTTCAAAGATAAATCCTCTTTATCGTGAAGGAAGATCCTGAGGGCTTCATTACAATCAGGAGTATTAAGAAGATGTTCTTGCAATGAATAAACTGCCAAATAACTTTTATTAATATATCAATTTATATACAATTTACATTAGCACAATCATCAAATGATTGGCTTTAGGATACAATTCCCAACATTGATGTCATATGTCGAGATGAATCAGGCAAAACGAGAAGATATTTGGTTCTTTGATTCAGGCTGCTCAAATCATATGACTAGTAACAAGGCTGCATTATGTGAGTTAAATGAGACTTACCGGCAAATGGTGAACTTGGGAAATAATACCAAAATGAGAGTGCTTGGGAAAGGAAGGGTGAGATTGCACATCAATGGTAGTAACCATCTGATCACAGATGTCTTCTACGTCCCAGAGCTGAAGAATAATCTCCTAAGCATTGGACAACTTCAAGAGCGTGGTCTTGCAATTCTGATTCAATCAGGAAAGTGTCACATATATCATCCAAAGAGAGGGCTTATTATTTAGTCCGAGATGACAACCAACAGAATGTTCATATTGTTAGTCAAATTCCAGTCCAAGAAAGAGAAGGATACCTGCTTTCACACAACTATACCTTAGATCTAGCTCACCTTTGGCACTGCAGGTATGGACACTTAAGCTATAAAGGCTTAAGAGCACTACAGTATAAGAAGATGGTTCATGGTCTTCCACAACTCCCCACATCAACTGTGACTTGCACTGACTGCATGGTGGGGAAACAGCATAGAAATCCTATTCCCAAGAAGAGCACATGGAGAGTCACACAGAAGTTGCAGGTGATACACGCAGACATTTGCGGTCCAATCTCTCCAATGTCGAACAGCAAGAAAAGGTACTCACTGTGCTTCATAGATGATTTTAGTAGGAAGGCATGGATCTATTTCTTGAGTGAGAAGTCTAAAGCATTCAACATGTTTAAGTGTTTTAAGAAGCTTGTTGAGAATGAAACTGGTTTGTCCATTAAATGCCTACATACTGATAGAGGTGGGGAATTTAATTCTGAAGATTTTAATGAGTTTTGCAAGCAGCATGGTGTTAAGAGACAGTTAACAACAGCATACACTCCACAGCAAAATGGAGTGGTAGAACGCAAAAATCGGACAGTGATGAATATGGTGAGGAGCATACTGTCTGAGAAGAAGATGTCGAAGAACTTTTGGCCCGAGGTTGTTAACTGGTCAATTTATGTACTAAACAGGAGTCCCACATTAGCAGTAAAATTAAGATGCCACACCACAGGAAGCATGGAGCGGGGTAAGACCTACAGTGGAGCATTTCAGGGTCTTTGGATGCATCTCACATGTTCATATTCCTGATGCAAGGAGGACAAAGTTGGCCAGTAAGAGTTTTGTGTATTTTCTTTTAGGTGTTAGTGAAGAATCGAAGGCATATCGACTATATGATCCTATATCAAAGAGGGTTATAGTAAGTCAAGATGTCATTTTTGAAGAGGAGAAGCAATTGGACCGGGATAAGAGTTTTAAAGAGCAAATTTTGGTGGACCTAGAATGGGGAGATGATGAGGGCTGAGCTGATTTGATTGAAGATAATGTTGATAGCAGTGAAGGAGGCAGCAATGAAAATATGGGAATGGTGAATGATGAGCTGAATTTAGTCTCTTCAAGTACATCAACAGAAGCTAATTTAAATGAAGAAGGAGAAAGAGTCCGACGAGCTCCAGCTTATTTGAATGATTATGTCACTGGTAATACTAGTAGAAAAAACACTTGTAGCGACCGTCAATGGCAGTCACTAAAGGTTAAAAAGCAGTCGCTAATAGTTTTTAGCGACCGCTTAGCGACCGCCATATGGCGGCCGCCAGAAGCTCGTCGCTAAAGACTTTTAGCGACCGCCATTGGCGGTCGCTAGAGTATTAGCGACCGCTTTAGCGACCGCCTAGGCGGTCGCTACTACTATATTTTTTTTTTTTCTATTTTCTGGTCTGATGCATCATTAGCGACAGCCATTTGCGACCACCTAGACAGTCGCTAATACTGGATTTTGTTATTTTTCTAATCTATTTTATTTTTGATTATTGGATTTTTTTGGGTACCTGTACCTGTTTTACAAAATTATATAAACTAAATATTAAAATTAAAATACACACACAATAAAAGTATAAGCTAATATAAATATGCAATGTCTTTGATTTCCAATCCAAAATAATAATAATAAATCTAATACAATTTCCTAGAAAAAAACATAAAGAAGACAGTAGTCCCAATGCAGCACCAGTCAATCAACCTGAAACAAAAAATTAAATTTATTAGTCAATAAAACATAAATATAATTAAATATAATTATGTAAAATAAATATTAAAAGTTATACAATTCAAAATTTTAAAAATAAAATCATTCTGTACGATTCTATACGCCTCGAGTGTCCGATTCATGCGTCGTTTATTCACACAGGTCACTAATGGCCTAGAGATCATGCTCCTCAAGTAGTTTGACGAGCATCGGACCTCGTATGCTGCATTTGGGCCGTTAGAGGCCAAGTTCGGTTTTCTAAGTTTTAAGTTTCAACTTAAACGTACATTGTCCTATTTCGGGCCCCTCGAGCGTCCGATTCATGCGTCGTTTGTTCCTATAGGTCACTAATGGCCTAGAGGTTGTGCTCCTCAAGTTTGACAAGCATCGGACCTCGTATGCTGCGTTTGGGCCATTAGAGGCCAAGTTCGGTTTTCTAAGTTTTAAGTTTCAACTTAAACGTACATTGTCCTATTCCGGGCCCCTCGAGCGTCCGATTCACGTGCCGTTTGTTCCTACAGGTCACTAATGGCCTAGAGGTCGTGCTCCTCAAGTTTGATGATCATCGGACCTTGTATGTTCCATTTGGGCCGTTAGAGGCCAAGTTTGATTTTCTAAGTTTTAAGTTTCAACTTAAACGTACATTGTCCTATTCCGGGCCCCTCGAGTGTCCGAATCACGCTCCGTTTGTTCCTACAGGTCACTAAGTGTCTCTATTTTAATGTGCATAAAAATAACAAGGAATTTATAGATACAGTTAAAAATAAAGTATGATACATTCTTCCACATATACTTAGATTATTTAGAAATTAATAAACTTAAAACATATTCATAAACTCATACCCGATTCTGTTCATTTGAGCCTATTGGATCAGGCGTGCCCTCACCAATTGACTCATGTCTCGCCTGGTGACCACTGCCAGCATCTGGGGCCTACAATATTACATTATATGATTAACAATAGAAATAAATAATATATATTTTAAAAGTAATTAAATTAAATTTAAATACAGATGTCCGCAATTATAAACCTGAGTATGAATCGGTGGATCTGAATCATCAGCTATAGGGAGACCACTCTGAGCTAGTCGCTGCAGTAGCTCCGCCTTAAATGCCTGCACCTGAGCCTGCACCTCGTCCTGCATCGCAACCTCCATCCTCGCCCGAAGATCCTCGACACGCGCATCCATCTGCTGGTGAAGAGACTGGATAAGCTCAGCCACCTCCTCGTCAGTTCGCAGGCATGAGCCCTGGGATGAAGTACATCCGAATGACTCTGCTCGCATGATAGTCGAATGTGGTATGCCCGTGCCATATGTAAGTGTGTATCCGTGCCCATCCTGGCCTATAATGGTGTGAAATATCTCATTCCGCCTAGCAACTACCTGTCACTCCTCCTCTGGCAGCTCGGCCAATCGAGCCTCAAACTGGGCCTGTGTGCAAGAAAGCAACCAAATTAGAATAGTAAATCAATAAATCTCATAATAGGTTAAAAAAGTATTGCGTAAAGGTAAATACTTACTACAAGAGCTGCAACCTCAGGATGGTCGAGCCTGCGACTCCCATCCACACAGACATCCGGTCGGTGGGTGCACCCCGCTCACGTAACTGTCGAAGGATAAATCATGTCATCTACATATATAAATACAAACTACGTCAACAATCAAAACACGTATGGTCTAACGTGACAGTTTATCTCGTGCCGGATCTGCGTAACGTGTCGAGTCCCAAGCTTGTGAGTAGGCCCTGCATCGAGCGATTTTGAGAATTTCGCTCTGCCTCTTCCTGCATTCATTTTGGGTTGTGTTTATAAGTTTACACCGAATGTTTCATATGAATTTAACAAAAAATAGGTTGAACTACTCACCCTTGCCTTCTCACTCGACCAGTACCGGACCAACTCAGTCCACTGTGCGGGGAGAACGCCCCTCGGGACTCGCTGAAGAAGGTCTGGGTCGTCCACATTCTTCTCCCAATGCTCTTTCTTTACCTTGTTCTTGTGGTCTTTCCATAACTTTCGACACTTTGCCAAGCAAACTGGACAAAAATCATCAGGACATGACCTCAAATTGTCCTACGTAGGACAAGAAATTTTAGTAGTCAAGGTGTACTAAATTGACACATCGTATAATAACCTTGAAGCTAAGATAGAACTCAGCGGCTTACCTTAACCTCCCCCCAGAGTCGATCTATCGTATCCTGAGGAAAAGCAGTCCAATCAAGCATAGTCAGGGGAAATCTATGTGGGTCTCGAACCATATGCCCCAACTGGCTGATAAACGGGCGAGCCCCTTCTCCAACTGGGTGAAATGTGTCGTCAAATTGCACATCATAACGGTACCAGCATTCCATGAAGGAATCCCTCTAGCTGGGCCCCTACCCCTACTGGAAGATGAACTCGTCGTAGTAGAAGCTATAAACAATAAACTTATTAGTTAAATAAAACTGAAATTATTTTATATAATTGTTAAACATAAAAATGAAATTATACCAGTATGTGTGGAGGTCGATGCACCAACTGTAGATGGAGAAGGCCCTACTGGCATGGACTGGGGAGATCTAAATCGTGCCGGTGCAGGTGTCGATACGGGGGGACCCACTAAGGGTGTCTGTGGATCATGGTCCGTAGGCATCCATCGACTAGGTTCCCTCGTCGGCGTACGAGCCTGGCTATGATGTAAAAACTCGTCATCGTGTGTGGATGCTCTCTCCTCTTACGTCCAAACATATCTTTTAATGTTCATAAGATAAATAAATTGCACGTAATAACTAAAACCATTTAGGATCTCCTTCAACGGTCATGCAAGTCGATAGTATCTCCTTCAACGGTCTCTCTAACCCAGTTGACATCCTCATCACGTTGAAATATTACATTTTGGTCAAGAACTTGCTAAGCAAATGCATCAATATCTGGCTCATTATCTTCAATTTGATACACCCCCCTCCTTGACATTTTAACTGCAACTTGCCAGTTAGGATCCATGGGATCTCTAACATAGTAAACTTGCTCAGCTTGCCTGGCCAATATGTAGGGTTCATTACTTACTCGCTCATCTCGATATAACAAATTGTTGAAATTTACCAACGTAAATTGATACTTGTCAACTTTAGTCCCACGGATTGGATCGACCCAGTCACACTTGAATAACAAAAATTTTAATCCGTGACTGTATATAACTTCAATGATATCTTTCAACTGGCCATAATAATAACCTGCATCGACAGAAGGACACCCTAGACCACTATTTTGTGTTGCTCGTTTCTCATCTACTTCTTTGACGCGAAATCGAAACCCATTGACATCACAAGTTGTGTAACGTCGTGCCGTTATAAACGGACCATCAGCCAGTTGGTTCATTTCATCAGTCAAAGTACCTTCACTCGCTCGTCGTAAATTGTACACCTACAGAATTAATAATCATTGAATAAAGCTATGTAAAACTAATATGATAAGAACAAATTGAAGCACATACAACCATATGTACACATACAACCATATCTATACATACATAATTCTTGAACCAATCGTGAAATGATTGAAAATGGGACTGCTGAATTTGATTATCTGTCGCACGAGGCATGTCCCGTTTGAGCTCATCAATGTGTGTCCTGTAATGCAGAATAACATGTGTTAATGACAAGCTTGATGAGTTAGACATAACACGAACAAGTTAAATATATGAATGAGCATTCACTTACTGAATCAACGCCACAACTGATGGAGTGTTAACAACACGTATCGATGAGCTTGAATCCAGTCGATGTTATCTAGATCAAATTATGTTCCCTCCCCAATAGGACCATCATTAATCCGCAAGGGCCTATCAAGTTTGGTTTCAACATCATTAAGATATGCAGCACAGAAATTAGTACACTCTTCCATCAAATAACCCTTGGCTATTGATGCCTCTGGATGAGCTCTGTTACGCACATACCTTTTTAACGTATTCAGGTACCTCTCAATAGGATACATCCACCGAATTGGACAGGGCCACCAAGCAAGGCTTCACCTGTTAAATGTATGGTCAAGTGGACCATTACATCGAAGAATGAAGGTGGAAAGAGTTTCTCCAGATGACACAGTGTTAGCGCAATCCTATCCTGGAGACTTTTCAAATCATTTGTGCGATGGACTCTTGAACACAGTTGTCTGAAGAAGTTACTCACCTCAATCAAGGGCTCAACAACATTCTTAGGTAAACAATTTCGGATTGCAATAGGAATTAATTGTTGAATGAGAATGTGATTGTCATGACTCTTCAAACCTTGTAAAGTCCTTTCTTTCATATTCACACGCTTAGAAATATTAGAACAATAGCCGTCAGGCACCTTGACCCCTTTCAAAATGGAAAGAAATGCCTCCTTCTCATCTTTACTCATCGTGTACTGTGCAGGAGGCATGTATGCCTTGTTAGACTCTGTCAACTGTAATTGTAGTGGTTTCCGCAAGCCCATTTCCTGCAAATCACGACGTGTATTGGCACTGTCTTTGGACTTTCCCTTAACACTGAGAAGGGTCCATAATATATTATCACACACATTTTCTCAATGTGCATAACATCCAAATTGTGCCTCAGTAAATTATCTTTCCAGTATGGTAACTCGTAAAAAATACTTTTCTTCTTCCAGTTATGACTGCGCCTTCTGTTCGCACCAGGAATAGCAGGCAATGGAGGGGCTAACAAATCTTGGAAATCATATACTGTGCGTATTTGCTCTTATTCAAGTTGTGATAACAAATCAACCCCAGTCATTATTTGTGGTGTTGGACCATATTCTCGAGTGCCATCGAATGACACTTTATCCCTTCTGAACCTATGCAATGGAGGTAAAAAACGTTTGTGACCTGTATAAGCCCACTTTTTGCCATGTTTTAGCCAGGTTGACTTTTTACTCTGATTGCAACAAGGACAGGCAAATTCCCCCTTCGTGCTCCAACCTAACAAATTCGCATATGCCGGAAAGTCATTGATTGTCCATAATAATGCAGCACGAAGTTTGAACATTTCATTTTCTTCAGAATCAAAAGTCATCATACCTTCGGCCCATAATTCATTCAACTCGTCAATTAAAGGCTGCATATACACGTTAATTTTATCCCCATGGCCCCTTGGTCCGTCAATAAGAGTGGATAGGATCAGAAAAGGTTGCTTCATACATAACTAAGGAGGAAGATTGTACGGAACCAACACCACTGGCCATGTACTATGAGTTACCCCGGTCATGGACCTGAATGGGCTAAAACCATCTGCAGCCAACTCAAGCCGCACACTACGACTATCCAAGGCAAAGTCGGGGTGTTTCTTATCGAAATCCTTCCATGCTGGGGAGTCCACTGGGTGGGTTAACTTTTCATCCTCCCTACCATGCTCTGCATGCCATCGCATCAATTTAGAAATTTTAGATGACATAAAAAGCCTCTTTAGCCTTGGCTTGAGTGAAAAATATTGCACTTGCTTTACAGCGACAAGCTTCCTACGATTCAAACACTTCGTGAATTACTCTGACGATTCTGACCAACTCCATCGTCCTTCCACCTTGAAGTTTTACAGACAATACACGTATCGAGGTCGGCATTCTCATTTCTAAACAACATACAATTGTTTGGGCATGCATCGAAAGTCTCATATGTGAAGCCTAAGTTTTCAGTTAACTTGCGAGCATGGTAGTAGGACTCAACTAGCTTTGCACTGAATGGGAGTACTTTGTGCAATAGCTGGAGCAGCATGTCGAAGGACGTGTCCGTCCACTGATTCAAAGCCTTCAAGTGTAACAGCTCAACAATAAAAGATAATTTACTGAAATTCGTACATCCAGGATACAATTTGGTCTGCGCATCATCCAGAATTTTAAAATACCTTAATGCTTCTTCATCTGCACCCGAGCGAGGATTACTCCCACCCACCCTATCAGTCTCACAGCAACTATCTTCGGATGCTAACCCGCATGCAATATCATTTAGCATCACGATCATCGGATCAATTGTCGTAACATCGACCTCCATCTCAACTCTTTCCTCTCTGCAACAAAGAACATAATCTTCTCCATGTCTAATCCAATTCTTGTAATTCTTCAAAAACCCATTTAGAATCAAATGCTCTCGTACAATATCTCGTGTGTAATAATAACGGTTCGCACATTTTCTATAGGGACAACTGATGTGCTCACTATCAAACCCATTGGTGAAGGCAATGAACTACTTAATCCCCTCTATATATTCCCTAGACATCCTATTTGACAAATCAACCCAACTCTTATCCATGTCGCTAAGTATTTATGTGAAAGTATGAATAAGAGTAAATATAATAAGCCTAAGAGATGGGGCAAACGTAACAATTTACCTAGCCGTAAACTTGCTAGGCAATGCACGGACAAATAACTTGCTAGGCAATGCACGGACAAATAAATTTAAAAAAATGAAGATTACCTTAAAAGAAAAAAGAGTAAAAAACTTTCACCGGAGAGCTTCTGCCTCACTAGCTTCACTTGACCTCCTGTGTTCTGAAAAAAGAGGGATTAAATTCAAAATTAAGAATATAATTGTATCTAATCCAGTTTAATTTCCTTCTTAGATTTTGAAAATGAAAAATAAAAACTAAGCAATGTTAAGGCCTATGTGGACCCTGAAGTTTCGGAGAAAGCACAAGGAAGAGCACTTCCTCAGAAGGAAACTTTTATTAAATTCGTAAAGATTTGTGAGAGTTATTGTAAAAAGTTAGAGGAAGAAAATTATAGTCTTTTATAATGATCTAACTACTTCATGAAGTAGAGATTATCCCTCAAAATGAAGTTGATAATAATATTAGCTTAGCTTGCCAGATATTCCTCCATGAAATGAACACCTGAGACAGCTATAGAGATGACATATGCTTAACATGAATGGACATGTTGATGAATCTTAGTGGTTAATCATGAAAGGTTATATGCTACGCCAAATCTGAAGTAAAATGAAACTGCCAAGAAGTCCAACCAGGACTTACCCATCCAGATTTTCCCTGGAAGTCATCCTTGGGCATGGAATATAGTTTCAGCCCAATAACCCTCAACATACCAGCTCCACAGATTTGTAGGACTTCCAGTAATGCTATTATTTACAAAAGATAGTGAACTAAAGTGCATTTTTTTCCTACCATGTAACCACATTAAAGATTGCAAAATAGTATGGCATTCTTATTCATGAGAACAGGTATATGTATAAATTACACAAAACCAAACTTTCTTTAACAACAGCTAACCTCATGATTGTTTCAAATCCAAACGCTAGAGATGGAACCTCCGATGCTTTCTTCGATTCAGCTCAACTAATAGAGAGAGATGGAGAGAGAAAGAGAGGGAAAGAAGCAGAGCTTGGATTCCACGCCAATGATCGGACCGACTCTCTCTTGTAGTTTGGAGTGCTAATTATTATTTTATCTCCCTCTTCCTCCAGGGACAACTAGGGTTTCGCGAGCCGCGCAATCTCACAAGACCTAGAATAGGGGAAATAATTTAACAACCAAGGGGGGCGACAGCGAGACGTACCTTTAGAGAGAGAGAGGAGCACGGAGGGAGAAGAAGAGACGACGGAGGGAGAAGATCAGAGACGGCGGCACCAGGGGCAGGGAGAAAAAAATGTCTGATCCCAGCGAAATAGGGAAAAGGGAAAGATGGGGCCGATTGTTAATAGGCATTTGCGACCGCCACGGCGACCGCCCTCAAGCGGTCGCTAAAGATGCCTTCCGCGACCGCCCTCAAGCAGTCGCTAAAGATGCCTTTCGCGATCGCCCTCAAGCGGTCACCCGATTTCTTCTGCGCCAAAACTCCAGCCTCTAGTAGTGTAAGGGGCTTTCAAAGGAGGAGATTGAGGTTAACAGGGCTCAAATCATGTCTACAGATCCATCAAATTTTGAAGAGGCTAAGAAGAGTTCTAAATGGAGGTTGGCAATGGATGCTAAGATGAAGGCAATTGAGAGAAATGAGACATGGAAACTAACTGAGTTGCCTGCAGGTGCCAAGAAAATTGAGGTAAAGTGGATTTATAAGACAAAATTCAATGAACTTGGACAGGTGGACAAATACAAAGCAAGGTTGGTGGCCAAGGGTTATTCACAGCAGCAAGGAGTGGACTACACCGAAGTCTATGCTCCAGTGGCAAGGATGGATACAGTTCGCATGTTCATTGCTTTGGTAGCTCAAAGAGGATGAAAGATTTTTCAACTCGATATGAAGTCAGCCTTTCTTCATGGAGAATTAAGTGAAGATGTCTATGTAGAACAGCCGATGGGGTATGTGCAGAAAGGGCATGAGCACAAAGTGTATAAACTGCAGAAGGTCTTGTATGGACTACAACAAGCTCCTTGAGCTTGGTTTAGTAGGATTGAAGCACACTTTCTCAGTGAAGGATTTCAGAGATGTCATAGTGAACAAACCTTATTCATTAAAACCAGCAGTGAAGGTAAAATCCTTACTGTGAGTGTTTATGTGGATGACTTGATATATACTGGTGATGATGAAGTTATGATGGGTGAATTTAAAGAGTCTATGTTGAAGGAATTTGACATGTCTGATTTGGGGGGTATGAGGTTTTTTCTAGGCATAGAAGTTTTGCAAAATGCTGATGGCATATATATCTATCAAAGAAAGTATGCACTGGATGTTTTGAAATGATTTGGTATGGAGGATAGCAATGCTGTGTGTAGTCCCATTGTACCAGGTTCTAAGTTACACGATGAAGGAGTCAAAGTTGACGAGACAAATTTTAAGCAAATAGTGGGCAGCCTCATGTACCTCACCACCACTAGACCTGATATGATGTTCACAGTGAGTTTAATTAGTCATTACATGTCTAAGCCTACAGAGCTACATTTGCAAGCTGCTAAAAGAGCTCTCAGGTACTTGAAAGGGACAGTGAACTATGGGATACACTACAAGAAGGGTGGAGCTAAAGAGTTTTTTGCATTCACGGACAGTGATTATGCCGAAGATGTTGAGGACAGGAGAAGCACCTCTGGATATGTATTTTTGATGAATTCAGCAGCTGTATCTTGGTCTTCAAGGAAGCGACCATTGGTCACACTATCAACCATTGAGGCTGAATTTGTGGCGGCTGCAGCCTGTGCTTGTCAGGCTGTTTGGATGAGGAGAATACTAGAGAAGTTGGGGCGTCTGTAGGAAGGTAGCATCACAATAATGTGTGACAGTAGCTCAGCTATTAAACTCTCCAAAAATCCGGTTATGCATGGCAGAAGCAAGCACATAGATGTGCGATTCCATTTTCTTCGAGATTTGGTTAAAGATGGCATTATTGAGCTGGTCTTTTGCGGCACGAAGGATCAACTAGCTGATGTGATGACTAAGCCTCTGAAGTTAGAAGATTTTCTGAGATTGCGAGTTGCTGGGAGTGTGTGAAATACCTAATAAACTAAGCACTTGAAAGTGCTTAGTTTAAGGAAGGGAATAATAAGTTATTGTTTGTTTTAAGGATTTCAGTTGCAGTAGGTTTGTTTGTTAGAATAAATTCCTAATTATTAGGATGTTAGTTGCTTAGTTTGATGAGTTCTTTGTTACTCGTACTATAATGCTTTAGTTGCGCATTAGTGGGGCTGCTATTTCTTTTTCTGTTAGGATGCTTTGTAAAGGCTATTTTAAGCCGAGTTTAATAGTTGAATAAGTGAAGCCATTCCCAAATTATTTAGTTTTCTTGATCTACAGTTTCTTGTGTGTGATCAAAATTTCTTACCGCTTTTGAAATAATTACAGTGACAATATGAGCTATTGTATTGGTACCATGGAAGATAAAAATAAAAATAACAACATCGATGAAAATAAAAAATTTTATAAAGCTTATATGACTTTTTAAGGCTATTTAGAAGAATAAAATAAAATAAAATAAAATTCTATTTTAGGCGAAAATACGGCATCCAAACATTGCCTAAGAGTTTCTTGAGGATGTGACCTGGGCATAAAGGAGAGGCCTATCACATCTGCAAATTTGAAAGCCGTCAGGAGAAAGAAAAAAAAAACTTGAGAATGTGAGCCCATGATGGCCTGGTAGAGCTTTTCAACTGAGATGGGATTCTTTTACGACTCTACCACCAAAAAGAAAGCCAATTAACCCTTATTTTCATACATCGGGTGCTGCAAAAATCTTATCCTTTATTCCCATCAAAGATTCCCCTCTATTTTTTTTTTCTTTATAATGACTGGACCGTTTGAATGCAAGGTTAGCCTCTTGGTGGCAGCAAGCGCCAGCTTTAGGGAAAGCAACCGGCAAATGTGATGGTCATGTACGTCTTCGCAGACGTCACTGCCATGCAAAGGTAGCAGAGCACAATGCTACGTTGCAGAGTTGTCAGATGCTGCTACAGGCCATAGCACAACCATTCACGACAGATCAGATCGGTACGGATCAGGACTCGAGCGAATCCAAATATGACACGACCCGCAGCAAATGGAACTGAAACGGCCCACAACCTGGCATAAGTTCAGGACTCCGGCTTTGTGCACCGCAATGGGCCAGCTGCTGCCGACCTCATATTTTATGAAAATGCTTATGCCTTATAACTATTTTTTAAAATACATTTATTTTTTAAAAAATAAAATAATTTTTTTATCCTCTTCAATGCCACAAAGAACTGGTTTTTATGAATATTTTTATTTATTACTTAAAAAATTTATTTATCCTTCCTAACCATCATAAATGATTAATTTTTAAGATTATTTCAAATATTTAGTGGATCTTTAACCCTAATAAATACTTTCCAACCCCTTTTTTTTTTCTTACTCCGCTCCCAATCCTTAGCTCTCTTTAAGTTCTTCAATCTTTTACAAGTTTTCTTAAATTCTCTTAATCTCTTTATAAGCTATCTTAATCTCTTCCTACAAGCTTTTCTAATTTCTTTAGAAGCTTCTAGTTTTTGCAATGTCCAACGTTAGTAGATCTTACACACCTCATAAGATCTTATTGAAATTATTGTTCAATTATAAAGAAAGAAGATAAATAATAAAAGTGGGCATAAGGCACGTGCATGTGACATATATTTAAATAAGTTTCAAATGGATATATTGTTTGAATCGATATGTCATGATTCAAAAGGATATATCACTCGAAAGAGATACATCCTTTCATGAAAATGTGCTTTTCAAAATCAATCGTTATAATTCAAACGGATATATCACTTAAGAGGATATATATGTTATGATTCAAACGGATAGATCACTTGAAAGGGATACGTCCTTTCATGAAAAAGGTGCCTTTGTGTCTATAAAACTAACGACAGATAGAACTGAGAGTAATTGAATATCTGTCATCTTATCTCTTCTCCAGAAATACTGTGTTCTGATTCCTTAGAGATTTTTCACTATTGCTTCAGTGCAAATTTTCTCAAGGCTTGTCATATCCTAAAAGCTATTTGCAAGAATTAATCCCACAAGCAACTCTGAAGAGAGGAGGAGGGCAAATAACGCTTTAAGGAAAGCGTATACATATGTGTTTCAAGTCTTCTCTTATCCCCAAAATTTCAGTCTTATCCAAAACAAAAAGGAAAAGATTATCTCCTTCCCAATAATCTTAAAAGTGTTATCTGCTATTATGGAGATTGATACTGCAAACGCCACCATCAAAGTGATGAATCAAGACCTTGTTCGTTTGGATCGTTTTGATAGGACTAATTTTACTCGCTGAACCTTCTGACAAGGACTCTGAAGAGAGAAAGGAAGCACGTAAGAAACGATAAGAGGATGAACTCATATGTCGTGGTCATATTTTGAATACACTGATAATCCGATATCTGGAAAGCACTAGAATTCAAATATAAGGCTGAGGAGGAAGGTACAAAGAAATTTTTTATCTCTAAATATTTTGATTTTAAAATGCTTGATGATAAACCTATTTTGCCTCAAGTACATGAATTGCAAGTGATTGTGAACAAACTGAGGACCGTGAAGATTGAACTTCCTGAATCTTTCCAAGTTGGTGCCATTATAGCAAAATTATCATCTTCCTGGAAAGGCTACAGAAAAAAGTTACTTCATAATTCTGAAGATTTTTCTTTAGAAAATATTCAGAAACACCTACGAATCAAAGAGGAATCGAGGGAAAGAGATAAGAATGAAAATTCTTATGGAGGCCTTACTAAAGCAAATGCAGTGAGTAAGCTCTCACAGGCTAATAAAGGCAACCAAAATAAAGGAAATTTTTTGGATCCTAAAAAGGATCAAGGAAAGTTCAAAAAATTTAAAAACCAAAAGATGACCAAGGGAGCATGCTTTGTCTGTGGCAAATTTGGGCATTATGCTCGTGATTGCAGGTTTAAGAAGAAAGCTAACCAAGAGGCAAAGATGAACTCCGTGAAGGACAGTGAAGAGATTATTGCTGCTGTGAGTGAGATCAACACTGTTCAAGGCAAGATTCCTTGCTGGTGGTATGATACATGTGCCACAGTCCATGTTTGTTATGATAGGTCGCTGTTTAAAACCTATCATGAAGAAATTGATGGACTTGAGATTCAAATGGGAAATGAAGGCCGATCCAAGGTGTTAGGCAAAGGAACTATGGAACTTTTCTTCACTTCTGGAAAGAAAGTTACCTTGACTAATGTTCTTTATGTCCCTGATATGAATAGAAATCTAGCTAGTAGGGATCTTTTGAAAAAACCTGGAATAAAATCACTATATGAAGCAGAAAAACTAATTTTATCCTGTAATGGTGTCTTTGTTGGAAAAGGCTATTCATGTGATGGAATGGTCAAATTATGTATTGCTGATAATGCTATTAATACTGATGATGCTTCTGCTTATATGGTTGATTCTGTTTCTTTATGGCATGGTAGATTAGCACATGTAGAAATTAGCACTATGAAGATAATGATTAAATGTGGTTTAATTTCCTGTGATAATGTTGATAAATTTGAAAAATGTGTTAAATCAAAGATGGTAAAGAAACCTTTTAGTAATGTTAAAAGAAATTCTTAATTATTAGATCTCATACATTCAGATATATACGAACTAAATGGTATATTAACTAGAGGTGGTAATAGATATTTTATCACATTTATAGATGATTTCTCAAGATGTACTTATGTTTATTTATTGAAACATAAAGATGAGGCTTTTAAAATGTTTAAAGTTTATAAAGCTGAAGTAGAAAATCAATTAAGAAGAAAAATCAAAGTTCTTAAAAGTGATAGAGGAGGAGAATATTTTTCAAACGATTTTAATATATTTTGTGAAGAAAATGGTATTATTCATGAATATTCTACACCTCGAATACCTGAACAAAATGGTTTGACTGAAAGAAAAAATAGAACTTTTCTTGAAATGATTAATGTAATATTATTAAATGCTAAATTGTCATTCAATTTATGGGGTGAAGCTCTCCTTGCTGCTTGTCATATTCTTAATAGAATTCCTTTAAAAAGAAATAAAATTTCTCCTTATCAATTATGGAAAGGAAGAAAACCCAATATAGGGTATTTCAAAGTATGGGGGTGTCTTGCATATTACAAAAATAATGATCCCAAACGGACCAAGTTGGGTCCAAAAGGAATTAGATGTGCTTTTGTAGGTTATTCTATAAATAGCAAGGCATATAGACTCTTAAATTTAGATTCTAATGTAATAATAGAATCTAGAGATGTGGAATTTTTTGAGCATTTATTAATTTTAGAAAATAAATCTCAAACTCTTATTAGTGGAGGATCACAATTGAAGATATATTCTAAGACTGAAGATCAACAACCTAGTGAACCTCATAAAAGCAAAAGAATACGAAAAGCAACAGAATTAGGACATGATGAGATTGACTTTCAACTTATCTCTTTTTACTTAGTAGAAGGAAATAGAAAAAAAGTCATGAGAACAACTCCTTTTGTTCTTCAAGTTAAAGATGATCCTAAAACTTACAAAGAAGCTATGTATTCTAGAGATGTTGCTTTGTTTTGTTTCACTTTCATACAATATCTTAATTGAATTCCATGATCAATGGATTTTTTTGATTCTATATCTCACGTTCATCTGAACGTCCTGTCGTAATATTTTCGATTAAGGTTTAGGAGTCGTTACATCATTCACCGATATTAGGCGGATTTTTTTTGGAAGAAACCCTCACGCTATTTCTTGTGATATTTTACGGAATCGAACTTCTCTCCTTCTCTGACGCGCTGAGGCACAATCTATGTCTGGTTCTGGTGTCTTCTCTTGTTTCGGATGTTTTTCTGCAACTGATTTCATATTCGGAGGTCATTGATGCAGTAGTTGGTTGGTTTCCTTTTCTTCTATATCAGATAAAATGTGAATTTTGTTTTTTGTTTTTGTTCCTCCTGTAATTCTTCTAGGATTAGTAGTTGATGAGGACGCGCAATCGATCGAGAGGCAGCGCTTAGTTCTTGCCACCATGGTCCGCCGGAGGTCAGCTAGATGACCAATTTTATCTTATCTTAATTTCTTTTTACCTCCTTTAAATTCGTCAGTGCTTTTTATTCGGGCAATTAACTATTCTGTCTGTTCGTTAATCAAAATTTTGATTTTTCCCCTTGTTTCACCTCTTTGGTTCAAGATCGATTGTCATTCAGATTCTTCGTTGTCAATATTTATGCTACCTAGGTCTTTAAGTTTATTAACTTTTTCCCTTTGTTCCTTTTCTTTTCTTTGTTTTGTTTTGTTTTGTTTTGTTTTTTTTGATTTGGTATTATTAAATTACACGTTAGGGATCAGTTTTAATAAATGGAGAATATCTGAAGTGTGCTATGCGATGCTTTAATCTCTCGATCTCCTTGTTTTGAACTACTATATGACTTGAGGTCGTTCGATCAGGTTTAGTAAAATTTTCTTCGGTAAAATTTGTTTCTTGGTTGCATCAGTTAATCTTTGAGATGCTACAGCCGTTCCCAGCCTTCCAATGCCTTGCTCCCATGCCCTAGGGTTGGTTGCTGGGCTACAGCAACAGAACCAAGAGAAGAATTATGTTTTTTTTTTTTTTTGTGGAATGCTTTTTCAAACGGCTTTTTTTTTTCTTTTTCTTTTTCTTTTTCGTTTTAATAATAAGGACAGGAAATCGGGTTGAGCTTTGGTTCTGTATACTCTGCTTTGGTTGAGCTTCTCAATCAAAGAAGGTGCCAAGATCCACCTCAGGTAAATTATGAAATTATTAGATCAAACTCTTAATATAGCTAATAGCTGATATTAGTTCCAAAGGCTTCCATCTATGGAGATAAGGACCCATCCAGAGTCTTGTATTGTTTATGCTTTGTGATTTTATATCTGGTTTTGTCATATAACTTTTATTTCAGCACATCATTCATCTTAAAAGAGTTATAGGTAAACCTTGATGGATCAAATCCTTGGCTTCATTTTTAGTTCACAACCTTTTTCTGTATCTTTATTCTCAAGGTGAAAGTTTCTAGTGATGAACTGATCTAGCCAATTATAGGCGGCAATTGGTCTTAGAAGATCCTGAGGATAGCTAGTTGACTCCATCCATAAACATGCAAAATAATGAATTTTCCATTGTGCAACCAATTTGTCTCTCTGCTTCTTATAATCAGAGTGGGGACTTACCTTTGAATTAATGTACTGCTTTTGTATATGATGTCATCTTATTTGTTGAATTCAGTTTAATGACCAGAGTTCTGCAGTTAAGTTCTTTAGTCAACTAGATACAGAGGAAAGGACGTGACCAATTAGAGACCTACAAATAGAAACCTCAGATTCCCAATTAGACTACAAGTTTTGAGTGTCTTTACTCCTGTGTGCCAAATGAGACGTGCTTTAGAATTTTAGATCAACATCTTGCTATATATTCTATCAGTATAAAAGATGAGCAAAGAGAAGGGATGGATTGTTCCCTGCCCAGGTTAATAGATCCTTTTTAACAGGGAGAAATTTATCACCAGATATTCTTCTTCAGAAAACTCCTCTGGGCTAATAGTTTCTGTCTCTTGTATGATGCAAAACCAGATGATTGCTTATGATTCAGGAGGTTTTGAAGTTGGTAGAAGTATGAAAAGATGGATGGCTTCTCATTCTTCAACAGGGCTTTTGGTATTGTAGAGGCCTAGGATGATAACACGATCCAATGTTGTGCTAAGTCTGACAATATGCTAAGTCTTGTCATACCCCATGGTACAGGAGAGGACCTAGGGTTGAAGAGGGGGAAATATAAGTAATTTTTCATTCCAATATTTATGCTTTATAAATCATCACATGGATGAAGTATTATGATGCATAATATTGACAGGAGACTCAAGATGACTGCAGTTAAAGAGACAGACTAGGGTTTGAATTTTGGGCAAGTGAAGCAGCCAAACAACAGTGGGACTTCCTATTATTTTAAGAACCTTCTCCAGAATGAGGAACAGAGAGGAAGTCATCCAAAATGACTTATCCATTCAATGTGAATTGTGGGCTTCCATCCAATTATTGCTATACAATTGCCAGTCATGGCTTAAAGCAAGATATTCTTGGAACAAGGACTGCAACGACATAAATTTGAGCTGTTAAGGACTAAACCCAGACCAAAGTTTATCTGCTCTTGACTAGAGCCAATACTGATCCAGAACTGCTTGATTCTCTCCCTCTCAATCATTCCTGTGACATAAAAAGCATCATTGCATAGCTCTATCTAACATAAAAGTTTGTTATTTGTGAAAATGCTTGTTACAGCATAACAAGTATTTATGGCCAAACCAATGAAAATATGCCAGCTCTGAGAATCAAGGGTTGACTGGTTTCTCTAGGTTGAGGCAAGCAAAATGATTGGATTATGAATGGGGGAAACCTTTTGTATCTTCATCTGTTCCCTACTAAACAAGTGAACTGATTGTTGACCAGCTGCAAGTCATGCTATTTTCTTTTTGACTCTGAAGATAGGATACTTGAATCTAATTCAAATTTGGCTCCTTGCCATAAAAGATAAGCAAATGCTTCAAATCTTAGTTCATAAGGCTGACTTTAGGGTATCTTTCTTCAGGTCAATACAGCAATTTCTTTTTTTTAAAATAAAAAAATTACCTGGACTGGGAAGGTGTGGAAAGTGCAATTGTATCTATGCTTCCCAATTAATTGATGAAGGATAATTGGTTTCTTTATGAATTTAAAGTAAAAATTTCTTGAGAATTATTATGACAATGTCAAGTGCAGATCCAGTTATCTACCCCACCCTTAGATCCGCATAATTCATGAATCCTGGAGAGATGAAAAAGAGGAAAAAGATGGGATGGCTTCGAGATCCATGTGGATTCAAGGGTAAAAGAGGTGATCGGATTTAAATTTAGCTATATTCGAATGAAGCCAAATTCAGGATTTAGCCACTTTACCCACGATTGGATTTATACGGATTCTAGAGTTACCCCACCTTTTTTATCTTTTTAATCTTTAAGATCGATGAATTGTGTGAATCCAACGATGGAGGAAATGACCAAATTAAGGCTTGGCTATATTCAAATATGGCCAAGTCTACCTATATATATATATAAAGAGAGAGAGGAAAATCAGAATTTCAATAGTGGAATAGGAAAGTGAAATAAAATCTAGGTTTATGGAGATCCTAACCCAAATATCTAATAACTTGATCTACAGAATAGCCAGAACATAGAGTGTAGAAATGGTTTTAAGTATAGAAATGGTTTTAAGTACTAGATAACTTCAATTAGGGAAAGCTTACTCTTAAACCCTTAGTTCACCACTCTAGTCGCTATGTGGCACAAAACAGTGTTATGACTGAAAGGTAATTAGTAAGGTGTACGGATGTGAGAGAGAACTTATTATTGGATAAACATTGTTTAATGGAACTAAGGTATTTGTCTTATGATGAAACATAAAAATTACATAAGAGTCAAAAGTACATAAATAATACATTTGAAAAATAAAATAAAATACTATAAGCTTTATGTATATATTATAAATTGACATGTTACGCTATAAAACCAGCATTCCTTCTATACAAATTGACATATTACATTATAGAACATCAGCAATCCATCTTGACATATTACATTATAAAACATCAGCAATCCATCGTGACTAGTATATAGATCGTAGAGACTCCAAATCTTTGTACATCTTTTCAAGGGTCTTCGAACCTTCTAGAAATTCTTTGAACCATTTTGCGGATAGTTTGGGAGTCCTTTCTTGTGTCTCGAAATTCACATGATATAGCCCAAACCTCTGAGTATAGCCATATAGCCACTCAAAATTATCAAGGATAGACCATATGAAGTAGCCCCTTACGTCAGCTCCTTGCCTACAACCATACAAACATATATCAAATAATGTTGTATATATACCAAAAATGAAATGAATTTCTATGTATATGACCTTCAAAAAGTAACTTATTGTTTGTTAGTAAAGTTGAAAGAAGTAATTTTCTATATGTTATGAATCAAAGAGATGGATTACATGACAAAGTGTTGTTCTTTATGAAGTCATTCTTGTTTATTTGTCCTTCTTATGCGCATTGTATTTTCATTGCATTTTGACAAGTGTCCTTATGCATGCATGCAAAATCAATGTTCATAAATATCTATTTTTTGTCTTAGCTTAAAATAGTTTCTTATGTTTGTAAAAATTCCTTATTGAAACAATCTGATAATTATTAATCACCTCATGGCTCTAGTCAAAGAAGTGAGGTAGCCTTGCAAATACTCCACTCTGCCCTTGTCATTCAGCATATATGCTGTTAGATCACTGCTATTACTCTCTTGTGCATAACCTGTGCAGATTTGTATTAGTATCCACATGAAACTAAAATAGATATTGAAATCAAATATTTTGAGTTAGAACTGGAGTGGAGGAAGGGAGCTTGTAAATGAAGCACTTTTCTTGATGCACCATGACTAAACGTTCGACTATTTGAACACCACCAAAGTATTTGGCAACTCTGTATTTTAGCTAACCAGAAAAATGAACTTTCCCACTAGTCTATCAAAAAGAGTAGCCGTGTTCATGGGTCTCAATGATAGAGTAATCAATTATAAGATTATAATTTTTTTTTTAATGATTGGAAATGTAAATTTACATTGGTGAAGATTAAGTAATAAAAAAATCCATATTGATGGCATTTGATCTTGCCATTTTTCATGACTTACCATTTTCAGTGATGAACATGGGGATGTTATTGTATCTTTGCATAAAGTACATGACAATCTTCTCCATGCCTTTTGGAAACACATAATTTCCTGGCATTGCAGTCTGCAAGAAAAAATTCAGGTGGTAAGGGACTTTTTAGGACATGTCAAAAAAGCTCTCAATCAAATGGTTCTGTCTGTCTTAGTGGTGCAAGATGCTAGAGTTCTAAAAGCTTTATATTGTCATTTAAAGCTCACATACATAAGATTATTCTAATTCTCCTGGTCTAGTTAATTCGATTACATTAGAAATATACTGTTGTTCTGTTCTTACCGGAGTTCCAATTGGAATCCCATTTCTTTCCCCTGTGGTGATCACAAATGCAGTTGAGTCTATGCTGCCTTCCTCACATGGAGAAAACATGCAGTCTTTTGCATAGTTACTTGTGTAATGATTAACACCAATGTAATCCAATTTATTTTGCAATTTTCTTCTATCCTCAGATGAAAATGTAGGTAATCTTAAACCGAGGACCTGGAGCATTTCGGGAGGATATTCACCATATATGATAGGATCAAGGAACCTGCCAACACACATTGAATGATAAGTTAAAATTTATGTAATGAATCATCAAATGATGGAAAATAAATCTCATTTAGGTAGATGGAGAATGATGTTTCTTTAAAAATTGCATGTATGAATAGTTTAATTGCTTAGTATATTATTTGCTGATATTCATTTGGAGTAGTATTATCTATTTACCATGCAATGTCAAATGCTAAAGCCCGTTGAACTGCCAAACGATCTGCTGGAATATCTCGGAGTGGCTCATACCACTTTGCCGATATTACTATACCAATCGAACCTCCTTGCTTCTTCTAGAAGAGCAAAATGTTAATGTAAGTACACTCCTGTCCACTGTCACATAAATATTGATTTGAAGGATATATATAGAACACTTGTTTCAATTATGTTGCTACTATGGAATGTTGGAAAATACAGTGGCCCAAAACCTCTCTGAACGATATGTCTATTTTGTCTTATCTCCTCTCTCTCTGAAAATAAAACTTAATCAAAATCACTGTGATTCATAGCATTCTATTGCTACGCCATCTACCTGATATTTCTTTTTGTATATGTCGACTGCAGTTGCATGGGCTAGTATGATGTTATGCGCAGCAATATATGGTTCTATATTGGAGTCACCAGAGGAGCAATTGCCAAAAGGCTCTGAGCAATGTTGAGGAGGATATGCTCCGGTAATATAACCTTTTGTTGCAACAACGTTTGGCTCATTAAATGTAGTCCAGTATTTTACTTTCTTCCCAAATGCTTTAAAACAAACATCTGCATAATGTCCGAAGTCTTTCCTGTATTTAAAAAGCAAAGAAAGAAATTAAAGCATTCACAAGCTGAGTTAGAAAATTGTCACCGAGATTGTTTTATAAGGCGATATTTAGCTCAAGCGCTTGGATACAACTACCTCATAAATGCTTGAGCATATGTATATGGGATATTTTTATTATTTTCCATCGCAAAAAGAAAATAGCTAGAAGTAAGAAATGATTTGTGTGAAGGAAAGAAATTATACTGTATTTGGGGATTCAACCATGCACCATATCGATCTTCAAGTTCCTGAGGAACATCATAATGACTTAATGTAACAAATGGCTCCATCCCTGCATCAATAATAAAGAAGGAATATGGATTATGTTAATATTTCAAATCAGTTGTTATATAGAGTCATAGGCAAACAATCTTTATGGTATGAAACAATGAGAGTAGCAATTTTTTTTTTTTAAAAAAAAAAGAAGGAAAGAACAAAAAAAAAAGGGAAGAAAAAGTAATACCTTTATTGAGTATATCATCAATAAGTCTGTTGTAAAATGCGATGCCCACTGAATTAACCTTCCCAAACCTACCTCCTGTTGCCAGTAGACAAAATTTTCTCAGTGAAACTAAATTATTAGTCACTGGAAATGTGTTAATGTACCATCATTAGACTATAGCTCACTTGGCAAAATTCTTGGCCATGATATAGAGAATCTGTAGGCGTTGACACCAAGATTATGCATCCGTTCAATATCTTTCTGTTTCAAATAACACTCCAATAAGTCAAATCTCATATATGTAGGGGAAAAATCTTTCAATATCTAATAATACTATTTTCTAATAAGCAACCATTGCATAACGACTCACAACATAGATCATGAATTCTCAATTTAAGCTCAAATAACACTTCGCCACATTTTTCTACCTATCTCCATGTTTCTAGTGGTTGGTATTACTAGATACATAAATATTTTCCAAGAATTACAGTGGATAATTTGTTGATAATCCAAGCCTCTCAAAAATCCTCACCGTGTAGAGATGGTAATGATCATCAGCAATGTCTCCAGTACTACCATCGTCGATGTGACCTGAATAAAACGCCAAAAGCAAAGAAAAGATGCTGAAGTTTCTCCTAGAACAGTCAATCTTTTCAGAGAAGAACATAAATCTTTCCACATGAAATTTTAATGATATCATGCCTTATTTTAATAGAATACAATTCTACGAGCTACCAATGTGTGATCTGCATGCCATCAATGTGAATTAGGATTGCTTGTGCCATAATCGCGAGTTTAATTAAAGTATTACAAGTTCAAATAATCATGTCATTGCAAAGGGTAGCAAGGAATTAAAATAAAATAAAGCTAGATAATGTTAGCTAATTAATTTGCAGCCTCAGTAGCCAGTTCCCTCGTCAGTCTGGAAGAGTTCTTGAGTTCTAATCTGGACAGGGTTCTCCTAAGTCCAAGTTTTTAGTACTGGATTAGGTTTTGGCCGCTGCAATGTATGATTCTAAACTTCTAATCCTTCATTTCAAATAAGCATCATTTTATTATCTATTTATCTAATTTGATGATATTGAAATGTGTCTTTTTTTTTTTATAGTTCTGAAATAAAGAATTGACCGGAGATGGTATCTTCTCAAGCAGTAAAGTGCTTGGCACTTAAAGTAAGTGGCCCATGTCAAACACGATCTTTATTATGATGGATAAGAGCTCACTACCTATGAATCTTCTATTAAAAAAAAAATGATTGAAGTGAGCTATGTACGCATTAAAGTTTGTGGTGGCTATAGGTGAGACATCAATTACCTCATGAGCTTCATGAAGGGAGCTCAGGCATTTGGATTTCAATGAATGAACGAAATACGCTTGTCACTACTTGGGGTACTTGAGATGAGGCACAAATGGCACGCAGCTAATTTTGGTTCCCATAGGGTCTGGATTTTGTCGAACGTACTGCATAAGGCCTTAAGCTACAGGCTTTATGTCCTTAAAAAAAATATATATATCCTTTTTGTCTGTTCTCTAAAGTTCAATTAAGAACTAAACATTTCAGAGAAATAGGAAAAAAAAAAAAAAATAACTTACCTGGTATGTGAGTGAACACATCCCAATTGCTCAAGCTTTTGTTACCTTCTAGGTATGCACCTTCAATCTGAAAGATAATTATGGGTCACCAACAAGCTTTTGAACAAGTTATCAGATATATGAGATATCAGTATTAACCTTAGAATTCACTGAATTCTTTAAATTTATATAAAAATTATGGCGTTTCTTCTTTGTATCCATTATTGGTCATCAGATCATAACCAAGTTGCACTCAGTCTTTTTCTAGCTGAAGCAAGCCTAGGCTAGATCAATACAGGTGATTTCGTTTTAATTTTAAGAAAAGGTGAGAGTAACAGCGATTATTCTATTAACGACCGCTCTGATTATTTTGGCGGATTATATATATTTATTTAAAACGAGAATTTAAATTGTACGTGCTATCTTGTATGTTCTCAATACCAGCTATTATTTAACTTTCATGCCATTTATCTAAAAATAATATTAATGATATTAAATTCAAATTTTTGTTCAGTGAGTAGTGATTGGATAAATAATACTATTATTTTTTATTATCGAGGACTTTTACCACCAACCTTAACTGAGGCAGATTATTACAAGAATTTTTTTTTTTTTTTGCACTGTATATACGGTGCAGCGATATATGTAAGGTAGTGTTTGATAGAAAAAATATTATCCATGGATAAGTGTATGGGATAGAGTTTGTCCCCTAGCTATCCCTAGGGATATCCCTTGGCTATCCCATTGATGATATCAAATACAAAAAGGTAAATTCATAGGATAACTTTTTTTTACTCTTATTTGAAGGGATAACCAGCTATTCCTGCATTCTCCAGGGAATAAATTGAGGGGATATTCCATGGTTAACCATGGATTATCCCTTTGGTTAACTTTATTCTCAGCTATCCCTTGTAGTTATGGCTTTTGAAAATAAGAGAGGATATCTAAGGGATATTCCTCTTATCCCTTATTTCAAACACTACCTAAAAAAATAAAATTATTTTTGATATATGCAACCTATGTGCATATATACATGATTCATCCGCGCATGCTCCGACAACACATGGTGCATGAAATTTTTTTTATTATAATAATTTTGATGGTTAAACATCAACTTCAGCCATTCATATTACAACACATGCAGTGCGTGAAGATTTTTTGTATTATAATAATTTTGGTAGTTAAACATCAACTTCAGCCATTCATAACAACGACAAGTTGTTGAGAAGTCCTTGGATTGTGATTCGCTTTTGCCATGGTAAGTGTTTTTTTTTTCATTGGATTAGGTATGACTGAGAGCAATATAAAACATTTTTGCCAACCTAAACAACTGCTACTCATGCATCAAGTTTTATTATGAATCTAGAATTTATTAATATGCGAAAGGCATGCAAGGAGAAGGACGGAAGGTTCCCCACACATAGAAAAATTCATTCTCCGCTGTCTTTCTCAATGATCGGTCCATAGCTGTCATCCAAATTTTCAAATCCTAAAGTAGCAAACAAATTTGTTTCTTCAAGATAAAGGTTGTAGCAAAAAGACTTGTTGCATTTGACAGGGGTTAAAAAAAGAATAAGGATGAAAGGTTGTACCTGTAAATATGGGATGAGCTAATACAGATGTAACTATTAATATAAAAAAAAAAAAAATTTATTAATATTATAGATATAAAAAATGTGAGATAGAAGTCAGTGATATCATCTAAATTAATAATTATTTGTTTTTAAATTAATAATTTAAGGTAAAAAATATAAATATTAAAAAAAATTAATCCTATATCAAACACCTGATAAAAGAAATTTACAGAAGTACCTTAATCCGCCTCTGTTGATCTTAAACCAAACCTGCCCTTCATGTCATGTCATGACCATGACCATTGACAAACCCGAGCTTTCACTGAAAGCCGTGGGCGGTGCCACTTGACAGACAGCCCCCTAAACAGGGCAAGGTTTCTCCGTGGAATTTTATATGAGGTGATCTCTGTGGCATGGTTGTCGTAATCGGATTGAATCGATCGATTGGATCGATTAAATTAAAATTTAAAATTTAAATCGATTTATTTTATTATAAAATTAAATATATATGTAATTTAAAATAATTTAATCCATCTATTCGATTCACGAATGAATCGATTGATTCAGATAGAATATATACACATCTGACGAGAGATGGTACTAATTAGGTCGTTAGTATCAACCATGGCGGGTCTCTCCATGAAATTTTATATGAGGTAATCTTTATGGTCCAAAATATAATATAATATATATACACATAGGAGGAAGGGATGAGTGCCAATTAGGTTGTCAATCTCAATCATGGTGGGTCTATTAAATAAATTTTCGATCCTTTCTGCTTTTTGAATAAGAGAAAAGTGAAAAAAAAAAAAAAAAAAAAAATAAAAAGAAAGAAAATTAAAAAAAATATTTTTTCTTTCTGTTTGAATGAGTGAGAGAAAAATAGAAAGAAAAAAAAGTTGATAATTTACAATGACAATAATATCCTTATTATAGATGATTAAAAAAATGCATCATTTTTTTTTTTTTGAAGATCAATATTGGAATGAAAAAAAAAACACTTTTGAGTTTTCTCTTCAAAATCTCTTCGATTTCGAAGAGAAAACTTTTATATGGGTCCCATCACTTTTTTTCTTTATTTTCTCTCTAGTTTTCTTTCTTCCGACTTTTCTCTTCATCCAAAATAAATTTTATTTTCTACCCTATTTTCTTCTAATTTTTTTTCTCCCTAATTTTCTTTCTATCTAAACAGAGGGTTCATGTCATATGTCATGAGGTTGAAATTAAACTCTTCTGGATCCGCTTCGCTTTTTATTTTCTCACATCCTCTCCTAAAGTCCTCTCGGCCGTCGTTAGCTAGCCTGGCATTTTCCGGCCTTCTTAAATGTATCAGTGGATCCATTTTCTATGTCAAGCCCCCTCACAGAATGCTCCGTTTATTCCATTCTCTCCTCTAATGTATCTTTCAAGAGATTAGGTGGTTAACATTTAATCTAAAACTTTTAAAAAAGTAATGAGTTTTTTTTTTTTTTTTTTGCAGTAAAAAGAAGATCTAAACTTGCAGCTTTTAAGATTTTACTCTAAATTTTTTATCTCAGCTGCATCTACTCAGACCACGAATAGTTTTATATGAGGTAATCTCTGTGGTCCAAAATATAATATAATATATATACACATAGGAGGGAGGGATGGGTGCCAATTAGGTTGTCACTCTCAACCATGGGGGGTCTATTAAATAAATCTCCGATCCTTTCACGTCATGTGTTGAAAGTTTAAACTTTCTGGATACGATTCGCTTTTTATTTTCTCTCTCGGCCGTCGTTAGCCTGGCATTTACTGGCCTTCTTAAATGTATCAGTGGATCCATTTTCTATGTCAAGCCCCCTCAGAGAATGCTCCGCCGTTTATTCCATTCTCTCCTCTATTGTATCTTCAAGAGATTAGATGGTTATCACTTAATCTAAAAAATTAAAAAAATTAATGAGCCTATTATTATTATATATATTGCAGTAAAAAGAAGATCTAAACTTGCAGCTTCTAAGATTTTACTCTAAATTTTTTTATCTCAGCTGCATCTACTCATACCACGAATAGTTTTAGCAGGGGTTGGGGGAAAGCCCATGATTCAGATGGTGTGGTTGAGGTGATAATAAATGAGAGTGGTTTTTAGGTAGCACGATCGATGTCCTCCCAACGGGCAAAACCTCGTGATTTTTAGGTGGACTTTGCCTCGCTCGTGAAGCGATGACATATTTTTACAAAAATATTTTTTTTTATCTTCAACTTGTTCCTTGTTGGGGGAAAAAAAATCCTCTAAATTCATTGTTGATGATTATAATGAAAATTATGACAGTTTTTTGCCCTGTTAATTAACTCTCAACTAGATGTTTTAGGGATAACATGGAGGTTTTCACTGCAGCTTATGTTAGTCATTAATATGAAATAAAAACTCCATAAAACAGAGACTTAAATTACACAAATATGTGATACCTGGTAAGAAGAAGTCGAAGTGCCAAAGAGAAATGATGAAGGGAACTGGCTCCGGTCGAGTCCGGCGACCGAGCATAGCAGCTGAGGAAACAAAGCAAAGGCCAACGCCAACGCCAACGCCGACGCCGATGGTGTCTTCTTCTCCATGCTTGAGAACCAAAACTCAGAAGAAGTGAGAAGGATGTGGTCGCGGAATCGAATTTAACAGCTTAATTAACAGTTTATATAAGAGAGAGAGAGGGGACGGATTGGAGTTTCAAATTAGAAACTATCACACGCAAAAAAAAGTACGCAGAGAATAGCTCACGCCGGAGATTGACGTGCTGGACCGAGACGCCGTCCTTTTTCTCTTTTTCCTTGCTTTTTTTTCCCCACGTCGATTTAAACGTTGGAAAATAGACGAGGACTGGACCATTTAGCAATGACTAGCGGTTGGCAACTCTTTTTCAGAATGATTTTTAAAAAAATGTCTGTATCTTTTTAAAAAAAATTCCTGAACCATATTTAATGCAGAAACATATATATATATATATTCATAATGATTAATCATGAACACATATAATTGTGCATACGATTAAAAAAATAAAAATATTTTTAAGCATGCATGGGGCCAATAATCATCCATGATGCTTATGTCTCACATTGAGTAGGGTGCAAATATTTTTTTTAATTTTTAAGCATTTTACAAGCTAAGAATCCGCACAAGAAGAATCCATCATACAGAGTGTTGTGCTTGAACGTCAAAGATTAAAAAATATATTTTTTTTCACTTGCATGTGTATGCATTACGTGCGAATCACAATACGTGATAGGCTTATTCTGCATTGCGTAGTAAAAAATTTTTTTAAAAAAAAATTATTATTAAAAAATTTTACTATACATCATTTTATATAATAAGCGCACATCGATCATACAAATTTATCATGCACTACATGTATATCAATATTTATAAATGATCAATCCACACCAACGATGCACATAGCAAGATTTCCCAACATTATTTTAGCAAAGAAAGAGGGCCTGTCGCTGTGGGCTTTTGATGCACGTTATAGGGAGAGATTTGGGATTCTCCAGTCGTCTTGGAACTGGTAAAGTATAGCATGCATGCGGTGGAAAAGAAAAGCACCACCCAATGGAAGGGAAACTTGGGATGGTATACAAAAAAAAAAAAAACGAGAGCAATACGAGAATCTTAAAAAAAAAAAAAACTACATATCTTGTTCGTATTTATTTTCTTTTTTATTTCATAAATATTTTTTATTTTAATAAATTTATTATTGAGCGAAATAATTTGATTCCTTCACTTTCCCCGAAAAAGAATATGAGACTTATTACCTAAAAAGGAATGTACCTACTAATTAAACCCAAAAAAACATGATGGCTAATTCATACCCAATATTATTATTAGGTTAACAACAATACTAATGGTTTACAGTTTTTTCTTAGAAAAGGTTTTAAAAAAAAAGGCCTACAAGTGGCACGAATCGTTGATATAGAACATGATACTATGACTTTTGGACTTTAATCTGATGGTTAAAATACTTAATAGTTCATAGTTAGATCAAATAGATAACATAAATCAAATACTTTCATCATGTATGTATTTTATACTCATTCATATCCAAAATGAATGACTTTTATTTTCTCTCACACCCCGACTATATAAGTAAAGGTGGCAATATTATTTAATCCACTTAACTTGATTCAACCCTTTGTAGATTAGATAGGATTACTTATTTAATAAATTAATTAGATTTAGATCTATATTTTTGACCCATTTAATAAATAAATCAAGTTTAAGTAGACAAGTTTTCGACTTGATTTGCATTCATCCTTGTTCCTATCTAATTCGACCTGTCCAAAGCTCTCGTTTTTTATTTTTATTTTTATTTAGTCTATGGTTCACGTTTCTAATTTCTGGGCTTTTATGGGCAAAAGATATCCATCGGGGAAAGTCAGCTTGGACCAAGGCCCGGTCCATCACGTGCTGGATGATCCGTCTGATCCAACGGCCGAGAAGTGGTGGAGTACGGGAGAGGATATGGTGGACCCGGCCGGTCGTCTGGAGGTTGCCGCGGCGGAGATCGTTAAGGAAGTTTGACACGCTACGTGTCCGTCTGATGTGGCTCCGACGGTTGAATGATAAACGATAGAACGGATGATGAGTACGTCTTATCCACAAACTTAGGGATAGCATTACTTCTCTCTTTTAGCGTGAAGGATGGAGAAAAGACTCTTCAACGAGAGCAGGAGAAAGAGCTGGGCTCAATTGTTTTGTGGTTATCTTCTTCTAGTAGTGGTGGAAAGTTTGGCTTCTGCTATAATGTTTTTGACGGTTCATGGATTGATACCTTAATTTTAGAAAAAGTCCGGAGGCAAGAATAATAAATGGAGGACTAAGAAGTTAAATAGATGGCATTGAATAAATCAGAATTTACGATACCAAGTCACTTCCTTCAAGCGCTGGGAAACGGACGTCCTTCTCGTCGAACTCCTACAAAAAAAGTCCCCAAGACCGGATGCTCTGGTGGAGACCCTTCGACGCTCAAGTCAGTCACTTGGGAACAGATGAGAACTGTCTAGCCGAAGGGAACTAAACAGTTAGGGCTTAACTAGTAAAAAAGAACTAAAAAAAAAAGTTCAAGGATCCCTATTTACAGCGTGAGCGTATGCTTTTATACCTGCTCGAAGATCCCCCTTCTGTTCCCAAGGATTGCTGACTTCCAGAAGCCCAGTTCGATAACGGACAAAATATGAGGCTGACAATGACATATCGTACTGTCACCGTACATGCTGGAGGTGTCTCGCATCATTGGTCAGCATGGCCTCACAGGTGTCCTGCATCTGGGGCTATATCTGGTGCGCGCCACCGCTGGATGTGACCGCGCATAGTAGCAAGCAGGTGGCGGACCGTACGCTGCAACGGGGTATGGTTGCGCACAGTGAAAGACACACCATGGACCATACGCCGTTATGAGGCATGGTCACACCCTGCTACAGATGTGCGGCAGATCATATGGGCATGCCAGGTGGCCCAGAACGGGCCGGATCGTGCGCCAAGGGCCGAAGTACTATTCATGTGGCCCGAGACCGAGAGGAGGTATTGGGGGTTGAGATACTATTCATGTGGCCCGAGACCGAGAGGGGGTCTCGAGGGTTGAGATTCTGTTCATGTGGCCCGAGACTGAGATGGGGTCTTGGGGACTGAGATACTGTTCATGTGGCCCGAGACCGAGAGGGGGTTTCCGGGGCTGAGATACTGTTCATGTAGCCCGAGACCGAGAGGGGTCTCGGGAGCTGAGATATTGTTCATGTGGCCCAAGACCGAGAGGGGGTCTCGGGGGCTAAGATATCGTTCATGTGGACCGAGACCGAGAGGGGGTCTCGGGGGTTGAGATACTATTCATGTGGCCCGAGACCGAAAGAGGGTCTCGGGGGCTAAGATACTGTTCATGTGGCCCGAAACCGAGAGGAGTCTCGGGGATTGAGACACTGTTCATGTGGCCTGAGACCGAGATGGGGTCTCGGGGGCTGAGATACTGTTCATGTGGCCCGAGACCGAGAGGGGGTCTCGGGGGCTGAGATACTATTCATTGGCCTGAGACCGAGAGGGGGTCTCGAGGGCTGAGATAGTGTTCATGTGGCCCGAGACCGAGAGGAGGTCTCGGGGGCTGAGATACTGTTCATGTGGCCCGAGACCGAGAGGGGGTCTCGGGGGCTGAGATACTGTTCATATGGCCCGAGACCGAGAGGGGGTCTCGGGGGCTGAGATACTTTCATGTGGCCCGAGACCGAGAGGAAGTCTCAGGGATTGAGACGCTGTTCATGTGGCCCAAGACCTAGAGGGGGTCTCGGGGGTTGAGATACTATTCATGTAGCCCGAGATCGAGAGGGGGTCTCGGGGGCTGAGATACTGTTCATGTGGTCCGACACCGAGAGGAGGTCTCGGGGACTGAGACACTGTTCATGTGGCCCGAGACCGAGAGGGGGTCTCGGGGGTTGAGATACTTTTCATGTGGCCCGAGACTGAGAGGGGGTCTCGGGGGCTGAGATATTGTTCATGTGGCCCGAGACCGAGAGGGGGTCTTGGGGGCTAAGATACTGTTCATGTGGCCCGAGACCGATAGGGGGTCTCGGGGCTAAGATACTGTTCATGTGGCCCGAGACCGAGAGGAAATCTCGGGACTGAGACGTTGTTCATGTTGCCCGAGACCGAGAGGGGGTCTCGGGGTTGAGATACTATTCATGTAGCCCGAGACCGAGAGGGGGTTTCGGGGGCTGAGATACTTCATGTGGTCCGAGACCGAGAGGAGGTCTCGGGGACTGAGACACTGTTCATATGGTCCGAGACCGAGAGGGGGTCTCGAGGGTTGAGATACTTTTCATGTGGCCCGAGACTGAGAGGGGTCTCGGAGGCTGAGATACTGTTCATGTGGCCCGAGACCGAAAGGGGGTCTCGGGGGTTGAGATAGAGCCTCCGTCAGTCGCCGTTATCATTGTCGTTTATTCCGACGGTGTTGGATCAGCCATATCAGATGCCCCCTCACCCCTGAGACGGAGTGGGCCCGCCCCAGTAAGGCAGAGGGGTGTCACCCCCAAAGTGGCTGATCCCTGCCCAGCGCGAACCGCCTCCGGACACGTGCCTATGGGCGTGCGACAATTCTATATGGGCGGTGTGGGGATGTGAAAAGGCGGCCAATACTGTCCACCCGATTTGCGGCGATCGTCCTCAAAGCAGGGTTGATCCATTGGAGTCCGTGAGGAAAGTCGTGCCATCATTACCCATCATAGCGGCGACGTCAACGGCGTCCCATCATTAGTCAGATGCAAATCATATATCGCGCTCAGCGGTTTTCAGGCAGTCCATCCTATTGTGAGAGTCCACATGGTGGACGAGGCACGGCGGGACAATTTGAAACTGAATAAAACCCGGGCGGAGGGTCGAAAGCAGCCATTTTGTTCCTGCTATCGTCTTCTTCCTCTGCTTCCTCGATCTTCTGCTCCCTGGTCCCCCCTGCAACCCGAGAGTCTGCGCGCGTCACTTTCCTTCCCAGGTCATCCCTTTGCTCCTTCTAGGCTCCTCTGTTTCTTCTTCTTGCCATGAGTTCCTAGTCCTGGTCTGCGGAGGACTATTCAAAGAATCGTTCTTCGTTGGAGAGGCCTCGAGCCTCTCCTTCTCCTCCTCCTCCTCCTTCTCCTCCCCTCGAGTGGTCCTCCGATCCGGAGGACTGCGTCCCCCTGGCCCAGCGGAGGGTCGCCAGGGAGGCTCCCGTAGGGAGGCATCCAGTGGCGGCTGGTAGGGCTCCATTGAGGGGCCACCAGGCGGGGGCCAGCGCCTCCTCGAGAGTGGGGGCGAAATCCCCGGAAGGGGTCGCCTCCACGGTAACAGGCTAGGATCTAGCAAACATCCGGGCCCATTACCAAATCCCTCGGGAGATTGGGCTTTATCTTCCAACTCCCAACGACTGAGTGATCTCCTCTCGACCCGGTCGAGTGGCCATCTACAAGATTTCTTTGAGGGTAGGCCTCCGTTTACCCCTCCCCCCTTTTTTCGCAAGCCTCCTCGACTACTACTCCCTGACCCCTTCACAGTTGGTCCCAAACTCCCTTAGGGTCGTTAGTGCCTTCGTTGTTCTCTGCCACCATCTCCAAATTACACCTCGGGTTTCTCTTTTTCGCTTATTCTACATTCTCCGGTCTCAAAAGGGTTGGTGGCTATTTCAGCCCCGACCCGGCCGAGTCTTGAAACTCCTTCTTCCCTCCTCTATCAAGGGATGGAAATCCCGGTTCTTCTTTGCAAATCTTGACCAAGTCAAGGCCCTGTGGGGGACCCCGACCTCCGAGGTAACGCGAATTCCACCGTCCACCCCAGAGACAAGGAAGCGTTAGGGCGGCTATTGGCTACCGACATCCCTCGGTATACCCTGCTCTTAACGGAAGAGAACCTCCAGTCGGCGGGTCTCATTTCCCACCGCGGTAAGTTTCTCTTATACTTAGTCAAAGTCTTTCTGTTTCATCGTTCTCCCCCCCTCCCTTTTTTGTACCGACCTTGACCGAAGTTGTATAGCCATGAAGGTCCCAACCCAGAAACTCCTGAGGGCCGTCGCCAAGAAGAGGGCCCGGGAAGGACCAAGTGAAGATCGGCGAGCACCTGCTCCAAAACGCCCGACGGTGCAGGTGCCCGAGCCACCAGCACCGCAAGAGCCCCCGGTCGCTCTGGAGATTGACCTCACAGCCGATACCCCGCCAGAAAGGGCGGTGACCGAGGGGGTACCAACGGAGGAGCCGACTACGGAGGAGCCGGCGGTAGCAGAGGAGCCAGCGGTGGTGGAGGAGCTCTTAGCTCCCAACGGACCGACCCTCCCCGAGGCAGCCAGGAGCTAGGGCGAGGGGCCGTCAAGGGCAGCAAGCCCACCCCCCGAGCAGACGCCAATGAGCAGCCCGCGCACGAGTCTGGTAACGCCGAGGTAGCCAAAGGGAATGGAGCCAGACCAGGGCTGCCTCGGGACTCCATTCTAAACGACGGGCACTAGGCAAAGCGGGTCCTCTCGCCAGTCTTCATGCCTGAGGTCCTGGAGGAGCTTAGCCACTTGAATGCGGCTACATTCTACTGAGAGTCCTACGCGGCCCTCGTCAGAGTAAGTTATCCTGCAACCCTTTGCCTCCGTATTTCTCTTTTTCTTTTCTTCTTCTCTCTTTTTTTTTGACATGGAAACTGCACGCAGCTTGCAAACTCCCTAAGGGCTACAAGGGAGGTTATTCACGGAGGGAAGGCCCTTCTGCGAGAGGCCCAAAAGGAGGCCGAGGAAGCTTGTCACCATGCGGAGGTGGCCGAGGGGGCCCTGGAGTCGGCCGCTTGAGCCAGTGAGGTAAGGGCTACTGAGAGCCGAGCGGAGGCTGAGGCCAACTGCTTGCGGGTGGCACTCCGCCAGATGGTGGACGCCGAAAACGCCGTTGCAGAAAGAGACTTGCACATCTCTGAATTGACCTCGGCCATCCAAGCAATCGAGAGTCGGACGACCGAGGCCGAGGAGAGGGCAAGGGCAGCGGAGGAGAGGATAAAGTCAGAGGAGGAGAGGGCAACAGCAGCAGAGGAGAGGGCTGATAAAGCCGAGGAGGAGGCACGTCGTGGCCAGGAGGCCGAGAGGGCAACAACGGCAGCTCTCGCCGCAGAGGAGGGAGTTTGAGCCGCCGAGGTGGAAGCAGCCGTCGCGGCCAGGACCGCCAGGGTCATAAAAGAATTCAAGGCGTCCGAGCGCTTTATAGACGAACTGGCGGAAGCTTCGGTGGAGGCATTTTTTCAAGGATTTTAGCATGGGAAGGAGAAAGTCGCTCGGGACTTAAACTTTCCTCAAGCCCTAGAGGTCGAACCAGAGCGTCTCTCGGAGTTGGCCTCATTCGATGACGAGCCCGCACCGGCTGAACCGTGAGCCTCCACTTGTATTTTATTTTTGTAAGTCCGACTAGGTCGACGCTTTTGTAATCACTTTAAATTAATGAAATATCGCTTTCCCTCAAGATGAATTATCTTTGTCCATCTGCAATCTCTACCCCAAATTCATTGGTTAATGACGTGCGACCTCTCGGGGCTTCATCAGCGCCGAGGGGTAACCTTTAATTCTTTCGCGAATCGCTGACTTGGTTAGATAGGACCGAACCTTAGGGCCAGGAAGGACGGCTTCCTGGGGTTGAGGCATTGGACTCAAGAGGTCGAGGCTAACGGGCTCCTGAGGACTGATGACGCTCCACTTTGCCAGGGGCATATCAGGCTTTGTGCTTGGCTGGCCCAGGGCCTTAAGTGCCAACGGGAGTCGGGCTTTGTGCCTGGCTGGCCCAGGGCTTTAAGTGCCGACGGGAGTCGGGCTTTGTGCCTGGCTGGCCCAGGGCTTTAAGTGCCAACGGGGGTCGGGCTTTGTGCCTGGCTGGCCCAGGGCTTTAAGTGCCAACGGGGGTCGGGCTTTCTGCCTGGCTGGCCCAGGCTTTAAGTGCCGACGGGGGTCGGGCTTTGTGCCTGGCTGGCCCAGGGCTTTAAGTGCCGACGGGGGTTGGGCTTAAGTTGTTGAGAGCTGATGGTACATCGCTCTACCAGTGGTACACTGGGCTTTCTGCCTGGCTGGCCTAGGGCTTTTGTGCCGACCAGAGTCGGGCTTAAGCTGCTGAGAGCCGATGGTACATCGCTCTACCAGTGGTACACTGGGCTTTGTGCCTGGCTGACCCAGGGCTTTAAGTGCCGACGGGGGTCGGGCTTTGTGCCTGGCTAGCTCAGGGCTTTAAGTGCCGACGGGGGTCGAGCTTTGTGACCGGCTGGCCCAGGGCTTTAAGTGCCGACGGGGGTCGGGCTTCGTGCCTGGCTGGCCCAGGGCTTTAAGTGCCAATGGGGGTCGGGCTTAAGCTGTTGAGAGCCGATGGTACATCGCTCTGCCAGTGGAACACTGGGCTTTGTGCCTAGCTGGCCCAGGGCTTTCGTGCCGATCGGAGTCGGCTTAAGCTGCTGAGAGCCGATGGTACATCGCTCTGCCAGTGGTACACTGGGCTTTGTACCTGGCTGGCCCAGGGCTTTAAGTGCCGACGGAGGTCGGGCTTTGTGCCTAGCTGGCCCAGGGCTTTAAGTGCCGACGGTGGTCGGGCTTCGTGCCTGGTTGGCCCAGGGCTTTAAGTGCCGACGGGGTCAGCTTAAGCTGCTGAGAGTCGATGGTACATCACTCTGCCAGTAATACATTGGGCTTTGTGCCTGGCTAGCCCAGGGCTTTCGTGCCAACCAAGTCGGGCTTAAGCTGCTGAGAGCCAATGGTACAATGCTCTGCCAGTGGTACACTGGGCTTTTTGCCTGGCTGGCCTAGGGCTTTCGTGCCGACCGGAGTTGGGCTTAAACTGCTGAGAGCCGATGGTACATCGCTCTGCCAGTGGTACACTGACCTTTGTGCTTGGCTGGCCCAGGGCTTTCGTGCCGATCGGAGTCAGGCTTAAGCTGCTGAGAGCCGATGGTACATCGCTCAGCTAGTGGTACACTGGGCTTTGTGTTGGCTGGCCTAGGGATTTAAGTGTCGATGGGGGTCGGGCTTTGTGCCTGGCTGGCCTAGGGCTTTAAGTGCCGATGGGGTCGGGCTTTGTGCCTGGCTGGCCCAGGGCTTTAAGTGCCGACAGGGGTCGGGCTTCGTGCCTGGCTGGCCCAGGGCTTTAAGTGCCGATTGGGGTCGGGCTTTGTGGAAAAACTGAGAGACTAGAATTTAAGTTCATTGATGAGAAGTGAAGGATGAAAACTCACAAGGATACTAGCATGGTATTTAATGCTGAAAGGAAATGTACTACTGATAGTATCGACGGAGGTTGTCGGCGTTCCACGTCCGTGGGAGCGGCCTCCCATCCAGCTCTCGATCTTGTATGCCCCATGACGGAGTGTCTCGGCGATCCGGTAGGACCCCTCCCAATTCGGAGCTAGCTTGCCTCCTTCCGTCGGCTTTGAGACTTCAGCTCGTCGAAGGACCAAGTCTCCCGGTAAGAAAGTCTTGGGACGCACACGGGCGTTGTAGTACCTTGCAGCTCATTATCGGTAGACCGCCATCCGCAGCCGCGCTCGGTTTCGCACCTCCTCCACCAGGTCGAGGTTGGCCCGCAGCCGGTCCGAGTTGTCTTCCTCATTATACGACTCCACCCGAGGACTCGGGGAGTCTATCTCCACCGGGATGACAGCTTCGGACCCAAAGATCAAACTGAACGGAGTTTCTTCGGTGGGGGCTCGTGGCGTTGTATGATAGGCCTATAGCACATTGTGGAGCTCCTCCACCTAGCGCCCCTTGCAATCATCTAGTCGGGCTCTTAGTCCTTGGAGAATGATGCGATTGGTCACTTCGGCCGCTCCATTGGTCTGGGGGTGTCCGATGGAAGTGAATCTCTGGTGGATGCCGAGTTCGGTGCAGAACCCTTGGAAGGGCGCGTTATCGAACTGCCGGCCATTGTCAGTGACCAAAGTATGGGTAGCCCGAACCGGCATATGATAGACTTCCAAAAGAATGATCTCACCTTGCTTTCAATGATTTTAGCAAGGGCTTCGGCTTCAATCCACTTGGTGAAGTGATCGACGGCCACCAAGAGGAACTTGCGCTGTCCGAAGGCCGGGGGGAATGGTCCCAAGATATCAATACCCCACTGGGCGAAGGGCCAAGTTGCCACCCAGGGAGTCAACTGAGACGTCGGCTATCGCTGAATATTGGCATGGCGCTGGCAGCTATCACACTTCTTAACAAGCACGGCCACGTCCTCCTTTATGTTCAGCCAGTAGTACCCTTGTTGTAGGGCCTTTTGAGCTAAGGCTCTGCCCCCCAGATGACTCCCGTAGATGCCTTCATGGATTTCCCGCAAGATATAGTCTGCTTCTACTGGCCCTACGCACTTGAGGACCGAGTATGAAAATGGCCTTCGATAGAGCCTCCCGCCCATTATCAGGAACCTTGGGGCCCGCCGCTTGAGCTGTCTAGCCTCTGCGGGGTCCTCAGGGAGGGTGCCGTCGGTCAAATATCGTGCATAGGCATCCATCCAAGAGGGCCCTTGCGCAACCGGCAATGCCTCTTCCGCAGCTTCAATCCTTGGGGTCTGCAAGTGCTCCACATATGTTCTTCCCATGTCGCCGCCTGGGGGAAACACTGGCATGGTGAGACGGTGATCGGGGTCTGTTGGAGGCCTCCCGGTGATAAGGCTTGGGCGAAGCGTGACGGTGACGAGCTTCCGGTGCCGGCGACCTCCTTCGGGAAGAATGCTAGCTAGGTTGCACCACGCCCGGAACCGATGGAAATGGCTCCGGCTGCCACTGGGCTGCCTGCTGATACTAGGCCTTGGAACACCGCCGCCAAGGATTGGACTTGCGTGGCTAGAGCGGCGAACCAGTCTTCCTGAATCTGATGGGGTGGAGGCGCAGGGACGTCGACCGGAGGAGCAGAAGGTCCAGCCTCCTGAGGATGCGGCGGTGCCGGGACGCCGGCCGGGAGAGCTGAGGGGCAACCGCCAGTGGATCAGCTCCTTGGCGTTGCCCCCAGCGCAACTAACAGAGCCCCCTTTCGCACGGGTTGTCACCATGACTCAATAGCTTGAAGAGAGAGGAGTTGCAGATTGCTGGTTCGATGTCTATCTCTCTCTCCCCCCTACCTGGCGCACCAATCTGATGACGCCAAGTCACTTCCTTTAAGCGCTGGGGAAACGGATGTCCTCCTCGCCGGACTCCTGCAAGAAAAGTCCCCGGAGACCAGATGCTCCGATGGGGACCCTCCGATGCTCAAGTCAGTCACTTGGGAATAGATGAGAACTGTCTAGCCGAAGGGAACTAAACAGTTAGGGCTTAACTAGTGGAAAAGAGCTAGAAAAACCAGAGTTCAAGGATCCCTATTTATAGCATGAGCGTATGCTTTTATACCTGCTCTAAAATCCCCCTTCTGTTCTGAGGATTGCTGACTTCAGGAGCCCAGTTCGATAACGGACAAAATATGAGGCTGACAATGACAGATCGTACTGTTACCGTACATACTGGAGGTGTCTCGCGTCATTGGTCAGCATGGCCTTACAGGTATCCTGCATATGGGGCTATATCTAGTGAGCGCCACTACTGGATGTGACCGCGCACAGTAGCGGGCAGGTGGCGGACCGCACGTTGCAATGGGGTATGGTCGCGCACAGTGACAGACACACCACGGATAATACGTCATTATGAGGCATGGTCACACCCTGCTACAGATGTGCGGCGATCATATGGGCATGCCAGGTGGCCCAGAACGGGCCGGATCGTGCACCGGGGGCCAAAGTACTGTTCATGTGGCCCGAGACCGAGAGGAGGTCTCGGGGGTTGAGATACTGTTCATGTGGCTCGAGACCGAGAGGGGGTCTCGGGGGTTGAGATACTGTTCATGTGGCCCGAGACTGAGAGGTCTCGGGGGCTGAGATACTATTTGTGGCCTGAGACCGACAGGAGGTCTCGGGGGCTGAGATACTGTTCATGTGGCCCGAGATCGAGAGGGGGTCTCGGGGGTTGAGATACTATTCATGTGGCCCGAGACCGAGAGGGGGTCTCGGAGGCTGAGATACTGTTCATGTGGCCCAAGACCGAGAGGGGTCTCGGGGGCTAAGAAAGTGTTCATGTGGCCCGAGACGAGAGGAGGTCTCGGGGACTGAGACACTGTTCATGTGGCTCGAGACCAAGAGGGGGTCTCAGGGGTTGAGATACTATTCATGTGGCCCAAGACCGAGAGGGGTCTCATGGGCTAAAATACTGTTCATGTGGCCCGAGACCGAGAGGAGGTTCGGGGACTGAGACACTGTTCATGTGGCCCGAGACCGAGAGGGGGTCTTGGGGGTTGAGATACTATTCATGTGGCCCGAGACCGAGAGGGGGTCTCGGGGGCTGAGATAATGTTCATATGGCCCGAGACCGAAAGGGGGTCTCGGGGGTTGAGATAGAGCCTCCGTTAGTCTCTGTTATCGTTGTCGTTTATTTCGACGGCGTTAGATCAGCCATATCAAGAATGATACTTAATTTTTTAAAAATATTATAAAAGCATCATAGAATAACTCTGAGAAGTTTGGACTTGGCTAGCTGTAAAGACGATACTGGTTACGCTGCAACTGGATCAAGTTGATACTGCTTCGATTAAATCAAACCTAATTGAAATTTAGAAAGTATGTCTAATGAGATTTGAAACTGAATTTTAGATTGGATACAGATCTTGTTTTTTTTTTTTTTTCCTTTAATCTAACTTGATTCATAGCTGATTTAGCTTGATCCATCGATATTAATTATATAAATCTTTTTTTTACTTTAATTGTCTTTTATCAATACATCAAATCAACTTTCATTTAATTAATTCTTTTTTATTTTAACAATTAGATCTTCTCCCTTTTTTCACTTTATCATATCAAAATATTTATTTTTATTATTTATTTTGATGAATTCTTTTTTATAATATCTTTAAGAATATTAATAAACATTTTAAACATCATAATTTATAAATTTAAAAATAATTATTTACTTAAATAAAAAACAAATTTTTTTGAATAAAAATTTAAGTTTCAGCTAGTTCTTTTTAATTTTATTTAAATTTTTAATAAATTTATATTTAATTATTAATTACTAAATTTTAACTGTAAAATATTAGTTAGATGCTTAAATCAACTACAAACATAGTCCAATCCAATTCCATTTTAAATCTCAACATTTTGGTTGGATCTAAATTATATTTGGCCCTAAATAGATCTAAATAATCCATTAGATTTAAAATTCTTTTCATAAATTCATTCTGATTTGACTCAATCAGTGAATTCCTTAGGTTCAAATCTAAAATCATAATGTCAATATCAAGAATAATTCGATCCAACTAGACCTATTTGCAACCCTAATATAGCTATCGTTGGCAGCATACATGGTGAGTGCACCAAGATAATCCAAATGCTTGACATGTTTCCTACTTAAGCTAACCATCAATTGCTTCAAATCGGAACACAACTAGGAATTTAGATTGTCCATGTATGTTGCTTTAGTCATGATTTGGACTCTCGCTAAGCAAAAGATGGTTGGATTAGCTGCAATTTTCATACTGGTACCATTGCTTTATATGCATGATAGGCGTCTCTGTATGTTCCTTTAGTCATGACATGGACTGTCACTGAAGCAAAAGATGGTTGGATTAGCTGCAATTGCTATACTGATGCCCTTGCTTTATATGCATGATGTGCTTATCAAAGATAATCCAAACTCATTATAAAATATAGGGGAAAAAAAAGACAAGTACCGAGCATCAACGGGCGTCCCTGTATGTTACTATGCTGAAGCAAAAGATGGTTGGATTAGCTGCAATTACTATGCTGATGCCCTGGCTTTATATGCATAATACGCTTATCAAAGATAATTTCCAAATGCATTGTAAAATATAGTGGAAAGAAAGACAGTACCGAGCATCAACATTGTCGCTAGTGTGTGTTTGTGTATGGGGGGACACAACCAAGGGCGGTGGTCCAGTGACATTACCTCAATAGATTTCGGCTCATAGAGTTCAAGCTTATCCTAGTGGTCACAACCTAAGTGATCAAAGGTTTTAGATTCAATTTTTAGGTGGTGCACCCCAATAATTGATATAGCTGGAATGATTTATTCCTTTTGACTGTTTGCTTATTTACTTTTATGTGGTCCTCATATGAAGGCTGCATCATCTGGTAAAGATATGGATCTTCTGCTGCAGTTATCTTGTGAGTTGTTATCATTCTTTTTCAGCTCATCATAGCTTGTAGAAAGGGAGGAACCAGCATTGAAGACCTTGCAGAAAAATTTCCAGACATGATCATTAAAGTCATCTTCATTTCTATTCTCGTTTATCAGAGACTACCTTTCTGGGATGATTAGTAGGTTTGGTTTGTTATTTCCATGAACATCTTTTTTTAATCTCTTAATTTAGTATAGTGGTATGCTAAACCTCATTTCTTTCAATGGCAAGGTCCCAGTTGATGTTTTCAAGGGAATCACAGATGAAGAAGCAGCCAAAGTTGTTGATGGTTTAGCACCTAAGGTAGCAGATAGAAATGCTTGCATAGAGCAAGCGAAGAAGCTTTACAAACTCTTTTGTGACTGCAACTGCACATTGTTGGAGGTTTATTAGTTGCAGAATTTCAGTTGCAAAATTCTTCTTTTGGATTCTTTAGCCATCATTCCTGTTTTAACATTTGAATACTTCTGTTGGTTAGATAAATCTGATTGCTGAGACATCTGATAACCAGCTTGTAGCAGCTGATCGATGCAAAGTTGAACTTTGATGACAATGCTGCTTTCCATCAGAAGGAGATATTTGCTTTCCGTGACTCATCCCAGGAAGATCCTAGAGAGGTGTAAGACATGCTCTAGTTATTTTGGTGGAGTTGTTGAACTGTTTATCCCATTTTTTTAAAAAATGAAATTGCTTGATGGATACAATGCTTATACAAAATTTTTTAAAAAATGCTTTCTATATGCACAGGCATAAAAATTCTGGGTTGCTAATTTAACATCATTGCATGTCAAATAAACATATTATAGCCTTTTATTCCTTGCATTTTATTTTTGTGAACTCTCTTTTCTTTTCAGGTTGTTGCTGCTGAACCAGATCTGAACTATAATGGATTGGATGTAGAAATTGGATGTATGGTTAATGGTGCAGGACTGGCTATGGCTACGATGGATATAATAAAATTGCATGGCGGCACTCCTGCCAATTTTCTTGATGTTGGTGGAAAAGCATCAGAAGGCCAGGTGAAAATTGTAGTTCAATGTCTATAGCTTTTTAGCTGCTAAGGTTCTTAATCAATGTTTTAAGTATTGATCCTTAAGTAGATAAACGAAAAATATTTGTAGAACTATTATTGGCTGGTGGTTTCAAGTATGGTAACTAGATTTCTCAACCGAGCCTTTCTTCTTCATTATTATTATTATTATTTTAAGATGATAATTTTCACATTAATATGTATATGCTTCATCTTTCTGTCAATGAAATATGGGCTTGCTTATGCATCATTCAAGATTCATTTCCTTCTGATATGTCTAACTTCATTAGTTGTTCTTCAGGTGGTGGAAGCATTCAAAATATTAACATCTGATGATAAAGTGAAGGCAATTTTGGTCAACATATTTGGTGGAATCATGAAGTGTGATGTGATAGCAAGTGGAATTGTCAATGCAGCCAAACAGGTCTCTTTTTCGTTTAATGCGAGTTTTTCTTTCCTGTTTTGTACTAATATTTTGCTTCCCTTTATGCCAAGTCGATCCATCCCTGTGTTAGTAGAGCATATTGTTGTTGAGGCTATGCTGTTCTTGAGATCAGAATGCAGCCTAACAGATTCTCCTACTAAAATATGGATGGTGTACTCTCCTTTATTACAATGATTGTGGTAGAAGATTTTTCCTTTATTTGACACATTAGTCAGCAGAGTTGATTATGAATGATGCAGATTTAGAATGTGATGTTTGATTTTCAGGAATGAAAATTTCTTCAGTGTTTTCTTGTAAAAGATAAACTTTTCAAGAGTGAATTAATATATCCCCTGGCTACTATGGCCGTGTTCCTACAACCTTGCCTTCAAAATCTTCAATACGTCCTTTGATGTGAACTCTTCCTTATTAATTTTGCTTGAGTGCTCATTTTGTCAGTGATTTTATCATGATTGAGAAATCGTTATCAAGGAGCCAACCTTTCTTTATCAACATTATAATAACTTAAAATGTAGCTATAATCAGTTTGCATGTTATTTTATAGCCCTAGTTGACAACAGACGCTAGTTGAATCACTTTATTTTTTTGTTTAAGTCTATTTTCCACCTTCGTGAGGCATGAATAAAATGTTTGTTTTCATTCTTAACATTTGCAATCTATAATGAACTTGACCCTTTTTTCCTTATAATTGCCAGGTTTCACTGAAAGTACCTGTGGTTGTTCGTTTAGAAGGCACCAATGTTGATCAGGGGAAGAGAATTCTCAAGGTAGCTACGTTTTGATCTTTTTGTTTTCTATTTTCTTTGGTCCTTTTAGTAATGTTCTGTTGTAAAGAAACCATGATTACATGGAGAGGTATGGTGTTTGTTGTAATTTGTAGGAGAGTGGGATGACCTTGATCACGCCAGAAGATTTGGATGATGCTGCAGAAAAAAGCTATAAAATCTGCTTCAAGCTAAGAATTGTCATGATCGTTACAATTGCTGATTTATTTTTGGGCAATTGAATTATACTCTGTCAAGGATTTCACTTATGGGCTTGAGGTAAACCTTTGAAATAATGGGTTGGTTATAGGAATTTTCAAAGCTGACCAACGGAGTAGATGGGTCATGGCTGCATCAAGGTGCTGTGGCTCCGTTTTAATGTTATTGGTCATCCAACTTTTCTTTCTTGTCCAAATATAATTACTTGAAGGATGAAAAAAGACTGTTTTAGATGTACCTGTGGGGCCGAATGTGTTTGCGAATTTGAGCAGCATCACTAGTGAAAGAAAGAAAAGAAAAAGATAGAGAAGGTAAATAAATGAGCTGCGATGTCTTGGACGTGCAACTAAACAAGAAAGATCTCATTAGGAGCAGTACTGGTTGTCATAGGTTCAACGGAGAATGTAGATTTAGTCGCGTGCACATCTTTTATCACTCCTGGCTTTCTCCTATCTACTGTATCACACAACCTATTTTCTTTGGTTGTTTTTTGTTTGTTTGTTTGTTTTTTTTTTTCAGTGGTTAGCAAAGGAATGCTAGCAACCCTATCATCCGGCATTGTAAACCGTTGCCCACACTGTGGACATGGGAGCCCTAGCGAAGAATGGCATGAGGCATGGGCACTAGGCCAGGCCGTGCCAGGCATGGTTCAGGCCCATCGTGCCAGAAAAATTACCGTGCTGTGTCTGGCACGGTCCATTAACAAATGTGCCATGCCAGGTACGGCATGGTAATTTTTCTGACGATGGGCCTGGGTTTAACAAATGGGCCATGCCAGGCACGGTGAACTAAAAAAAATTTAAATTTGGCACGGCCTGTGACCCATCAAGAAATGGGCCACGGGCCGTGCCTGGCACGGCCCTTCTGGGCCGTTTTGTGGGCCGTGCCATGGCACGGCCCAGCAACGGCCCTGCTGGGCCGTGCTAGAACGGCTCTGCTGGGCCATTTTGTGGGACGTGCCATGGCACGGTCCACAAGGGCCATGCCACGCCTAGGCACTAGCCAGCTGATCCAAGCCATGATCCTGATCGGCGATGATATATCCGACGATTGCGATCGATCTGATCGGAGATGATCCGACGGTTGCGATCGATCCATGCCATGATCCCATTCAGGGATAATCGATCCATACCATGATCCCGATCGGTGATGATTGATCCGACGGTTGCGATCCAATCGATCGGCGATGATCCGACGATTGCGATCAATCCAAGCCATGATCCCGATCGGCGATGATCAATCTGATGGTTGCGATCCATCCGATCGGAGATGATCCGATGGTTGCGATCGATCTAAGCCATGATCCTGATCAGCGATGATCAATCCAATAGTTGCGATCCATCCGATCGGAGACGATCCGATGGTTGCGATCGATCCAAGCCATGATCTCGATCGGTAATAATCGATCGGACTGTTGCGATCAATCCGATCGAAGACGATCCGATGTCTGCGATCGATCCAAGCCATGATCACGATCGGCGATGATCAATCCGACGGTTGCGATCCATCCGATCGGAGACGATCCGACGTCTGCGATCGATCCAAGCTATGATCCTGATCGACGATGTTCAATCCGACGGTTGCGATCCATCCGATCGGAGATGATCTGACAGTTGTGATCGATCCAAGCTATGATCCCAATCGAGGATGATCGATCCGACGGTTGCGATCGATCCGATTGGAGACGATCCGACAGTTGTGATCGATCCATGCCATGATCCTGATCGGTGATGATCGATCCGACGGTTGCAATCCATTCGATCGGCGACAATCCAATGGTTGCGATCGATCCAAGCCATGATCCCGTTAGGCGATGATCGATCCGATCGAAGATGATCCGACGGTTGCGATCGATCCATGCCATGATCTTGATCGGCGATTATCGATCCAACGGTTGCGATCCATCCAATCGGAGATGATCCGACGATTACGATCGATCCAAGCTATGATCCCGATCGGTGATGATCGATCGGACCATTGCGATCAATCCGATCAGAGACAATCCAACGTCTTTGATCGATCCAAGCCATGATCCCGATCGACGATGATCGATCCGACGGTTGCGATCGATCGAAGCCATGATCCCGATTGGTGATGATCGATCGAACCGTTACGATCGATCCGATCGGAGACAATCCGACGGTTGCGATCGATCTAAGCCATGATCCCGATCGGGGATGATCGATCCGACGGTTGCGATCTTCCCATCGGAGACGATCCGACGGTTGCGATCGATCCAAGCTATGATCCCGATTGGCGATGATCGATCCGACGGTTGCGATCCATCCGATCGGCGATGATCCGACGGTTGCGATCTTTCTATTTTTTTCTTCTTACTTATTGTATTATGTTCTAGAGGTCAAGCCTAGCCCCACTCCCTTCTGTACCATTTTAATTTTAAATTAATAAACTGGTAGGGATCTATGCCAAATCCCTATCATTATGGTGGCTTTATATTATAAAATTTCTTTATTCCTAATAATTTTTTAATTTATCTAATAATTTTTTAATTTATCAAATATTTTTTATTTGAGCTGCATTGACCAGGCCCCAGGTGGGCCATGCCTGGCACGGCCCAGGCCCACTTGGGCTGTGCCTGGCATGGCCCACCTGGGCCGACATGGCCCAGGTTGGCCGTGCCGGCACGCACGACGGGCCGGCCCAGGCCTATCATGGATCGTGCCATGCTAGGTCAAAAATTTTTTTTTTTAAGCCTGACATAATTCAGTATTATAGCAATATTAAACTGTACCTAATATAATTCATCAAAACCTGAGCCATACTATATCATAAACGACATGGCTCATTGCCCATCCCTAAATGGCACGAGAGAACCTCTCGTTTTGACGGCCTTTTGGTAAGCAAAAGCAGAGTGGGGCACCACCGATAGAAGGTGCCAGAAAGATAGATTGTTTTAAAATGAGTGTCCTCAGGGCGCCACAGACCGTTGTCGGCTCCATCAATATGAGAGGTGGCACAACGCCATCCGAGGCGTGGCCTTCTCCCTACCTAGTAGTGCATACTTCTACAGAAGCTATCGGACGGGTTCGGCGTGCGGTGGGGGCCTTGAACCCATCTTTGCTTAAATAATAATAATAGTTTTTATTCACATAAATATAGGGTTTTCATCCTCATCACGTCCTGTGAAAAGAGATAAATCCCAATTTTATTGTCTCATGAGGAAAGATACTTTCTAGTTTTGTCCCATCCCCATTGCTTCCGGAATGATATATATAATGATATATATATTTTTAGTAAAAATTATAAAACGAATAATATAGCTAGATTTTTATTAAATATATTAATAAAAATATATAAGGATATTAGAGTACATTTGAAAATAAAATGGAGAAAGATGGTATACCCATCCCTATTATCATCGATGGAGACAAAAATAATTCTTATTTTTATCTCCATCCAAACGTATGAATACAACTAAGGAGCTAATTTAAGTAATAATTCCTATAATAATCTTTTATTACCTAAATTTATCATAGAAATAAAAAGTTTTTGAAAATTAAAGATTGACACCCTTCGTCCTATTAATCTTACATTCTATTGTAAACGAAATTTCTAAAAATAATTTATTTTATTTGTAAGAATTTTAGAGAAATTTGAAACATTTACTCTAAACAACTTCTAAAATGCCTAACTTAATTATTTTATTTTTTAGCCCTTTTAGATTTGGTACTTCATAACGATTTTGATTTTTCATCCTTCAATTTGGTAACAGGTGTCAAATCTTCTTATTCCACAGATTTGGTACTTCATAACGATTTTGATTTTTTTATCTTTCAATTTGGTGCCAGGTGTCAAATCTTCTGATTCCACCAGATTGATGGTTCCAACTCCGCCACAGTAAATTTGGATGCTTCAAGAGAAATAAATATAAACATCTCACAACCAGGTTAAACGAATTGGATGGCAAGAAGACATTTATCACGATATTTTAAACCTGCAATGCGTATTTTGTCCCACAGTTCTCATCAGCCCTCTAGTAAATGAGGTGGTAAATTAACTTTTCTTCAAGGATTCTGCGATCCCTTTGGAGAGGCAGTAGGCAACGGACTGGATGGTGATCATAGGATTAATCCCAACAGCGCTCGGAAGGACACTCCCATCACACACAAACAGCCCCTCTCGCTCCCAACTCTCCCCCCTCTCATCCACTCCACCATCCTCCTCGCTGGCTCCCATCCTGCAACTCCCCATCTGATGAGCAGAGGCGTACATCGTCCAAAACTCACTCCTAGACCTCGGGCCTCCCACTATACAAATCCCATCCAAAAACTCCTCCAACTCCTCCTCCTTGATCCCCTTGCACCTGATCCTCTGCCCGTCGCTCCGGTGAGTCCCCACCTCCACCGCACCCGCTGCCACCAAAATCCGCAGCGCCCTCCGCAGCCCCTCCCTCATGTTCTCCCTGTCCACAGGGTGGAATCGAAAGTTCGCCATCCCCTCCCTCTCCACCGTCCCCGAGCCGCGATCTCGTATCAACGCGAAGAGATGCGCCGTCCGGCTGTATCTCGCCATCCTCTCCTTCATGTCCAGCCCCGACACCCAGGGGACCAGCGAGGCAAACGCAGCAGGCCCCAACGCAGGCGTCTCGACGATCGCCCGCTGGCTCGCATCCGAACTCTCCATCGCTCTCACTTTGTGCAACGATGTGATGATCCCTCCCTCGAACTGCTTGCCTCGCAGGTCCGACACCGAATCCGGGAAGTAACCCCAGGCGAGAACGGCCGGGTGAAGGTGGAGGTTCTTCCCAATGTTCGGATTTGTTAGCCCGCTCGCAATCATCAGTGGGGGCGTCGAGAGAGAACCGCATGCGGAAATGGTCGCTTTGGCTTCGATTCTTAGTTCCTTCTTCACCATACGGCTCAAAGACTTCGCGATCAATCCCACGCACTTCTTCTTCTTCTTCTCCCTCCCTGGCTCGTTCTCTTCGAATATAAATCTCTCAGCTTTGCATCCGGTTATGATCACGGCGCCGCAGTTGACGGCATCGGCCAACCAAGTGGTGTCTGTCCCGCGTTTATCTCCTGCTGGACAGCCGTAACAGCAGCTGCCACAAAAATGGCTCTCTGAAGAATTTCTCGGCACTGAATCTACTTGCAGGCCGAGATTCTGACAGCCTTTGCGAAGGACCTGGTTCTGAAATCCTTCTTCGGTGCATTTCTCTGTGATTCCAAGCCTCTCACAGACCCTGTCCATCGCTGAGAGATAGTCTGCGCTCTTAAAGAGGGGAAGCTGATGCTCTTCTGCCCACTCCTTGAGGACATAGTCTGGTGTCTTGATGCAAGCCGACCAGTTCACAGCGGAGCCGCCCCCGACAGTGGACCCGGCGAGGAGCATCATCTTCGCATCGACAGTGCACATAATTCCACCAGACTCGTACATTTCGTTCATGGACGGGGCTTCCAAGGAGGTGTAGTCTTCCGACGTGAAGTAGTTTCCCTTCTCGATGACTACAACCTTGTGACCAGCGCTTGCAAGCACTGCAGCAGCAACTCCACCACCGCAGCCGGAGCCGACGATGGCGACATCGCATCTAATTTTGTAGTTGTCTTGCATGGGATCCTGGGAGACTGCCAGGCCTTTCTCGGTGAGGGATTGGAGAAGGGTTGAATCAGTTTGATCCATGGTTTCAATGATACCCTTCTGAAGAGGCCTCTCTGATTGAGATTTTAGTCGCTTTTCCTCAGCAGGTAAGCTAAATCCAATTGCATTCCATGACTTGTTCTCCGAGTTTTCGTCAGTCTGGAGCAAAGAAAAGCAACAGATCCATGTCAGATCCCATCTTTAGTCCTCTAAGAAATTGGGTAATGTTTGAAGTCATTTAATTTTCCTCCACAGCAAAATGCAGAGAAGAATTTCTCCTGAAGAATAACAAAAAAAAAAAAAAAAGGAAGCTTGCTAATTGGAGAATTAACTGCAATTCTCCGGTTACTGCTGTCAATTATAAATAAGACTTGGAAAGCAGTAAATTGGTAGCTATTGCTTCTCCTCATTAGTTGCCATCAATAATTTATGGTCGTCCTTTACTATTACAATGTTGAATAGCCTAGACCTAACTTAAGTTCACATTTATTTTTCTGAATCAAACAAAATTTCTGAAGACCATTTCCAGTCTATGACCTTATCGATTTGACTTTCTTAGAGAAAGAATCATCTCTTAGGCGATGAGCATAGAAGTCATGCCTATTGTCAGCAAGCACTGTTTTTAGATTTTGGTTTTTCTCATATAGAAAGCGAGATCTATAACTTGAAAATAATAGGATAAACAGTTATTTGAGAATAAGTGATATCACCCATATTTATGTAGTTGTAGGTTCTTATCAATCTACATCTAAGTACGAATAAAAAATGATAATTGAAAAAGACAAATCAATATAAACATCAAATTAATTAGGTGATGATGTAACGATCTTAGTAAAATATTACACAGACGACAACATCAAAGATCAAAACATTTACGTGATATGATGTAACGATCTTAGTAAAATATTGTACACATAATACAAGCAGCCAATGTGATCTCTTTCCTCCTATCAGTATTAAACTGCTTTAGTTGCACCCTAAACTGTATTAATTAACCCCTGCTTTCTGCATGAGGGTAGATTTTTCATCTAGTTACACTATGCACACTAAATGGGTGACAAGCATCAAGTTCCAACAGACAAAACTACCATAATTTCTTGATTTATATAGAGCATGAGAAAAATTGGTCATTTTAACATGACTAAGTTAGACAATAATCCGGTTCATAGAAACCATGCTTGCTCCATGACAATACCAATAAAGTTGCTACGGAAATTCCAAAGATGTTCTACTGTGTCGGCCAGCCAACAAATTACTGTGAATCCAGTTACGGACAACAGATAAGTCACTGGATTTTTCCACTGGAAGATGGGGACCTATCCTTTCCTGGCATCCACTCCTTAATGGTGGTGGGAACTTGTACCAACTGTACACATAAATGCAGGACCACAGCCATAGGACCACAGCCATAACCGAAACTTTGCCCCAAATAAATTATATTAAAACTCTGTTGAATTATTTAAAACTTTGTCATTTCATCCTCCGAATTTATTGCGATTCTAGAAGCGCACATGATTTTTTTGGCAGTTTTTGCCATTACTTTCACACCGTGAACTCACCAAATTCCATATTTCAAATCATGTTGCTTGAACAAAATACATACTCTACCTTAACTTCTTTTTTTTTTTTTCAAAAGTTTGATGTATTTATTGGAATATTCTTTATTATTTCAAGTTATTTTGCATTCACTAATTGCACTCTTGGGGTCAGCACCCTTTTGGAAAGACGTGATAAGGGAGGAATTTCACAAAACATAACAGCAACCTTGCATTAATTCTAGATCAAAGAAGAGAAAGGAAAAAAACACAATTTAAAATCCAAGAACAAATCAGCAGCAATCATGAAGCATAAAATATTGAAGTGGTATTTGAATTTCAAAAACCAATGTAGCTCTTTCTTCAGAAGAAAAGAAGGTCAAAAGAGATCTAGAAGTTTACCATAGAGTAAAAAAGTGGAGGCAGAAGACCTTGACCATCACAAAAACCATCCTCAAAGGTATAAAAAATTTTCCTTGCTCCATCTCTTCAGAACTTCTTCCCTCTTCTCTACAGGCATGTCTGAGAACTTGTTGATGAATGGGAATCCCCTACATAAGCTCAGGGATCCACACAGGACAAGTGTCCCCAGCCTTGTAGCAAGAAGCCATAGAGCCACTTTAACCAAAAGAACAGCCTCTCTCAAGCCTCTCTTGACCAATAACTCTGCAACCTGTTTCAAAAACAAAAGAAAAGAAAAGAAAAGAAAAAAAAAATCAAGAACAAAAGGCCAGATATAAATAGATAATGATGCAGTGCAAAATAAAACAGCAAACAAGAATAGCTAATGGGCCAACACTTGCTAATTTTTTGGACATCACATTGGGAGAGAAACTAGATGAAAGTTAAAAGGCTCCTTGACAACAACTGCAATAGATAAATAAACAAACTCGATAAACAACAGTGGCCATGCAAATTATTACAAATCTAATTCCATCCTATCTTTTTCAAACTTTAGACACAGAAAATCGCAAGCATGGCTTACCACTATTTTTAACATTAAGTTCAAAACGAACCCTGTATTGACTTTAAAATCTAGCAGCATCACTCATCATTTTATTCTGGAATTGTATATCAAGGTGATGCAAGATGCTTCATTTGAAACGCTTAAGTGAAATCGAGCATTATTGTATTCTAATCAGCACAGACGAGGTAACATCATGATGCTAGAGGAAATTTTTTTTTTTTAAATGAGAAGAAAGACAAAAAGCCATGTATGATGCATCAAGGAAGGAAAAAAAAAAAAGAGGCATGACTATATATATGATATCAACACAAAAGCATTGGTCGAGAGAAAGTAGTGTGACTCTAATAGCCCAATCGATCATAGAAACAGGGTTCAAAATAACAGCCCCAAAAGCACCAGAAAAAAAGAAAAAAAGAAAGGAAAAAAAAAACCCAGAAATACTTGGAAAAAAAATAAAGTAAAAAGAAGCACCTCATCTGGAATTGGGGATTCAGACCCAGAAGCCAGGAAGAAGGCCTGGAGGCTCTTGGCGGGTGGGTCCTCCTTGCCGCTGCTGGCGTGGAGATCTTCCATTCGGAGGGAGGGTATGAAAGCCTCGCACATGGCAGCCAATGCTTGGATCTGGGAGGGCGAGAATCCATGGCTGTACTCTCCCTTCTCCCTCCTCCTCCTCCGTCCTCTCAGCCGGGGGTGGCCTTGCCGCCTCTCTTCTTCTCCTCCCATCGAGTTATTTCCTGCGGCAAAAGCTCGAGGGCCGGCTCTTCGGGACGGAGACGGGTCGATAGAGACTTGGGCTTGGGTGGGGGAAGTTCGGAGAACTTGCCGTAGACTTTAAAAAAGCCGAGCGTTCCCGTGGGAAGTCCAGCAAGAGGTCGAAGCTATCAGGGTGGGGCCGGGCCTTGAATTCAATGGTTGTTTTGGAGCCACGGCCCTTCTTTTATGTTGTCCTTTGAAAACGATCCGCCCTTATCTACGACTCGACTACTACCCACGTGAGGCCGGCCGGCGGCCCTTCTTTTATGTTGTCCTTTGGAACGATCCTCCCTTATCTGCTACCCATGTGAGGCCGGCCGGCCGGCCGCAACCCATGTGAGCCGGTGGATGAAGGCTACCATAATAAGCCATATCAGGAGGTTGAGGGACCTTGAAATAGATTTATTGTAGCAGCTTCGTACTGCAGTCCTGGCATCTAAAGTCCATCTCATAATCAATGATAAGAAAGATAGAATAATTTTAAAATTTTATTTAAATCTAAAAATAAAAAAATTTAATTTAATTTAATTATATTTTATATTTAAAATTCATAAATTACATGAATTCATTTCGCCAGATCTATTTCTTTTATCATCATTTCTTTATATATTAAATGCATTACATCCTTTAGCTCTATTAGGGTTATCCTGATAACAAATGTGAAGGTAAAATTAATATAAAATCAAAAAGCTTAAATTGTATTAACTTTTAATCCATAAATTAAAAGACATTATAAATGAGCTTTATGCGAGAGATGAATGTTTATTTTTCCATCAATTATGTGTCATATTGATTCTGAATGCTCATATATGATCAAAAAATTTAAATAATATCTTTTATTAGCTCTTTTTTAAGATAAGGTCCTGGATAATCTTCCTCTTCTTTGTTTTCAATCATTCAGCTTAATAGAAAAATTTGACTAAAATATTTCATAATCTTTTCAGCCTTAAGACTTCTTCATCTTTCTTTTTCTATCCAACACTTAAAAAAACAAGGATAGGAGCCTCTCATAATATAATGTTTCACTTTTTGAAGTATAAATAGGATAGCATGCATCACTTGAATCATTCATCTTCATCCAATCACACATCAACGATATCATTTAAAATCAATCAATAATTAAATTTGATTTGATGAAGATTTTTAGTTCAGAATCTTGTCAGTTGCTACAATAATTTATGTTACCTTGAATAAAAGGTTTAATTAGAAATGTAAAAGCCTTCGACTTTTCATTTCAAGTGAGCTAAGTTTAAACTTCATGATATATTTTACCAAGTCCTGTAAGCTTCTAGTATTCTCTAACAAATAAAATATTTGGGCTGTGTTTGAATGTTAAAAAGTTATTTCGATAATAGGGATATGAATTTCGTAGGAATAGCTTATTCCCTTTGTTATTCTAGATTTCTGTTTGGATGAAAATCTGGTATTTCATGTTATTTCAGTGCAATTAATGCAGTGTTATTCCAAATGATGTTTGGATGGCATGGGAATAAGCATGTATTCCAGTAGGAATAGATGAAGAATTTTTCTGAAATTCCAAAGATATCCTTTCCAATAAAAATGGTTTATCAATTTTATTTTTTAAAATGACATAAATAAATTATTATTAAAATAAGGTAATAAATTAATTATTTTAATAAAATAATATAAAAACATACTTAATAAATTATTTTATAATAAAAAAAAAATAACATACTTAATTTATTATTTTCTATTAATAAATTTATTTAAATTATATTATAAATAAATTTATTTAATTGAATAAATTATTATTAATAAATAAGGTAATAAATTAATTATTATTAATAAAATAATATAAGAACATACTTAATAAATTATTTTATATTAATAAAAAATACTTAATTTATTATTTTCTATTAATAAATTTATTTAATTTTAAATTAGATTATAAATAAATTATTTAATTTCCCCATCCAAACACTGAAGTTTCACCATTCTATAGCAGAGCGTCAATAAAAATCTATGATGCACCCCATGCAATTAATGCGCATGCTTAATGCATAATTTTATGCACTGAAGGTGATGTACGGAGATTTTTTTTTCAGTATTAAAAGTGGCCATCTAATCTGATATTGACCCAAACTTCCGTGGACTGCTCCATGTGGACATGCATGGGCCTATTTGATTTGCGGTCATGACTTTTTTTAAGGATTAGTGTATTGTTTTTATAATATTTTTTTTTGAAAATCAATCGTCAACTTATTCATTCAATGCTATCCATTCAACTTTTCAGATTCTTATTCATTGTCCTTACATTCTGACCTTTTTTTTAATTTTAATTTATTGTATCAATCACAAACAGAAGCAAGTATAAATATCAACTATTCCACTCACATCTGAATATTTTTAGTTTAATTTGCCTTTCACGCAATGTTATTTTGATTTGATAGCTTACAAAATTTATCTACCTGATCTACATGTTTATTTATTCCCATAAAATTAATATCCATCTTATATCTAATTTTTATATAATGAAATATAAATATAAAGTTTAGTATATGATTAATAACTGCATCCAAGGTTACAAGATAGGTTGACGTTCTTCTGATCTGAAAGTGGTTCAGAATTTATCTTATCCAATCCAAACAGAGATTTTTTACTTAGGCTTAAGTATAATGCACAACATGTTTCAAAGTTGGATTTGGATTTATAAATTCTAAACCAAAACCAAAACCTAAACCATTCTGAATTGATTCAAGACTAGCATGCCTTTTATTTTCAAACCACCCTTGAATACAAGAAACTAACATTTTTTTCATTATATAATTTCCTAATAATTGATATTATTGATTAGAATTATAAGATTGTCAATCAAATCTTACATAAAATATGTTTTGATAATGCCTATATATTTTTTACTATTATCATTATGATATTACATAACATGTTTATAATATCATTAGATAATTAATTTATACTTGTGTGTGAATTATTTTTTATTTGATTTGATTTAAAAGTTTTTGATAGATTGATAAAGTTAGCATTAAATTTAACTAGATGAAATTCAAATGAAATTGGATTATATGATATATATTTTGATTCAAACCAAATTTAAGTTGTGCTTAACCTCAATTTAACCGGCATCTATTTTGAATAGTTGTAGATCCATACGCTAGATCTATTTGCAGTAATTATAAGGCTAGAAGTAGGCTAGATTGAATTGGGTCATGCACTAATTTAAGTTCAGCTTTTTTTTTTTTTTTTAAGGCAGTGTTTGATATGGGGGATAAGAAAGGATATCCCCTGGGCTATAGCTAGAAGGGATAAGTCTAAAAAAATTTAACCAGAGGGGATAACCCATGGTTAACCATGGTTAACCATGGGTTATGAACTTATTTCCTAGGGAACCTAGGAACAACTAAAGTTATCCCTTGATGGCAGACTTGTAATTTTAAAAAAATGCTTATTCCCTCAGCTATCCCCTGGATAAATGCTATCCCGTACATTTATCCAGAAATAGCTTTTGTAGTTGGCTTACTGATTTGAGTCTAGACGTAGACTTGGGCTGATTATCAATTAGATGCTAAAATTTAGGTTAACAGAGTTAATTTTTAATTTTTAAATGTTTGTAATTATAATTAATTACTCTAAGGTAGTGTTTAAATAGGGGATAAGAGGGGATATTCAGGGGATATCCCGTCTTATTCCCAAAAGCCATAACTATAAGGGATAGCTGGGAATAAAGTTAACCAAAGGGATAATTCATGATTAACCATATGATTTTCCCTTAATTTATTCAGAATGGAGGAATAGCTGGTTATCCCTCCAAATAAGAGTAAAAAAAGTTATCCTATGGATTTACCTTTTTACATTTGATATCAATGGGATAGCCAAGAGATATCTCTAGGGATAGCCAGGGAACAAACTCTATCCCGTACACTTATCCATGTATAATATTTTTTCTATCAAACACTACCTAAAAAAAATGTTATGATGCGAATAATTATTATTATAAAATTATTAAAAAGTTTATTATAAAATTTTAAATATTCATCACTTTGGAATTGGATTCTGTTCAATGGTTGGGCCTTCTTTAATCTAGGGCTTCGGGTTAACCCAAGCCAGACCAAATCACAGGCTTAGTTTGAAAATTTTTATTCTAATTTTATTTTCAAATTCAACTCAAATTAGGTTGAACCTTGCCTAGCTTATGGTCCAGTCCAAAGTAAGAGCAGCCTGAGCCCATTAACTGCCCTAGCGGCCAGCGGTCTACTACGACTCCTTCAATTCCTGGTCCTTGCTCTCTCTCTCTCTCTCTCCCTAATTGCAAGGAATCGCCTGGATCTGGAAAGACTGGAATAACCCCTTAGATTCCATGTACGAAACTCTCTGGTTCTCCTTTTCCTTTTCGATCTTATATATTTGATCGTTTTAGGTTGTCTTTCTCGATGATTATCTTACGTTTTGTTTTCCTGTCTTGGATTTCATCCGATCCGCGATTTTTTAGTTAGTTCTTCCTTGGTACTTTGCCAGATCCATACAAGTGTAGCTAAGTGGATCCGGATCTAGGGATTTTCTTGATTTTTACTGTAGGCATAGCTTATCTAGTTGATATTTTGATGATTTCGCTTTTGATTCTGAATGTTGTTTTCTTTTATTTTTTTTCCTTTCCAGAATCGAAGATCATGGGCCCTGAATACAGAGATTACTCCAAGGTCTGGCTTAAGTTTCCATGCAATTTCCATGTTCCTTATACTTTATTTCATGGATTTTGATGATCACTTATAAATCCTGTGTTGAAAGCTTGCTCAGTAAATGGCGGATCAAGGATCATTAGTTTTGTTCCGTATTCTTCGTTCCGATGAGATTAATATTTGTAATATATGGCCAGAGATCATGTAATACCCTTCAGTCGAAACGACCTAGTTCAGATCAGATAGAAAGAGTTGTGTTTTAGATGGCTGTTCGAGTTTGTAGGCTAGCCTCCAGTTTTACTGCTGTTGCCAGTGGAACTGTAGAAAGCCCACTTTCCCTCCGATTACAAGCAATCCACTTCATCCTTGCCTTTCTATAAATAACAAGAACATTACAAACGAAAGCGAGAGAAAATATCACCTTTCACACCGTCCATCTGTCCAAATCTTGATCTGAGGCCTACAACATACATGATGCTCTATCTTTGAAGCCAGAATTGAAAGTAACAATGAGCTTATAGGGGGGGAGTGATTATTTTATGTTTTACACTTGAATTTGATGTAACGAATTGGAGCTGGAGCGAAGTTCAGCACTATAATTTAGCAATGTATAATTTTTAGTCCTTGCTCTTATGAAATCTAGACTTTAGTGAACATGTCCAATTGTCTAAATACCAGTCATTGTGTATTAATAACCCACTCATCATGATTAACGAGTCCTTTGTAATGCAGGTTAATTCAAATGAAAGAATTGTCAACATTTGAGATAAAGTTTGCTATGTGCAATAGCTATTCTTGATCATTCCATTAGTCTGATAGTGCGCATCTCAAATCTGCTTTGCCTCATGAAAATTGCCACCTCGTTCTTAAGAATCTCCCCATTTAGAGACTCCTGCAAGCATTGTGTTCAGCAGTTAGCCTTCCAATTTCTTGATATACCATCTGATCGTGCAGGAAAAACCTTTGAATATATTTGATTTCGATGGCTTTAAAGTTACTATAAATTTAAGATGAATTTCTAGATTAAATTTGGGAATTTTGAGAGTCATGCAGGATACTTTCAAAAAAGATATAATTTCCAAATAATCCATTTCAGATTATTACAGTCATGAATTGGTAAGAACTTTACATCTTTTCCCAGTTTAAATTCTTTCTAAGTCTAAGAAAATTTTGTACGCTTGCTTCTTGGTTGCATGATCTAAGACAAATCAATAGGATTTCCTGGCAGTCATTTCTCCTGCCTAATTTGCTTTGCAAGAAACCTGGAACCAATCTTTGCAAGGTTTGTGTCCAACACTGTCTCTTGGTAATCAAGTTTGCTCAATTCCATATTTTATGGAAAAGGATTGAATGATGATGATTATGTTGACCTTATACTCTTGATCAATAACTTAACATTTTTAACATTTTGTCTTGCATTTTTGAGCGAGTAGAAGTTATCCTTTTCTTTACTCACTTACATTTCACTTTTAGGTTGAGCAATTTCATGTTCCTTAATTAACATGGATCTGATAATATGAACCAATACTGGAGGCTTTTGTTAAAAACTAAAAGAAAAGTGTAGGCTGTATTCCGTAGCTGTTTCAGATGGAACTAAAATATTGCTTGTCGAACATAATTTTTCCATCTAAGAAGCACCATCTTCTACAGATTATGTAATGAGTTTAAATCTTTTGGGTGCTTTTTCTTCCTTCTTGAATCAGCTATTAATGGTAGTGCAGCTTGTACATTGAACTGCTTGTCCTGTTGCAAGTTGGGTAATGAATTATGTGGTCAGAACAAAGTCTTGGATGTTTTGGATTCTTGGAGCATTGGTAACTTTGTCCTGCTAGCACTAAAGAGCATGGTGCATTCATTTGTAGACAATACAATACAACGTATTTTTAAATTCTGCATGTAGAATAAAGCATATCCCACTTAAGCAGCTGTAAAGAACAGCATCTATGAAGGTTTCCTTGTTCAAATTATATTGCAAAATTTAAAATTCTTACTGAAGCACATTTAAACTTATGCTAATTTCATTTGTTTCTTTTCCCTTTAGATGCTAATCCAATTATGTTTTGCTACACAGGAATCTTGCCCTTCAGTGAAGAACATTCTACTTTTAGATTCTGAAGGGAAGCGTGTGGCTGCAAAATACTTTTCAGATGATTGGCCTAGTCACAGTGCAAAGCTAGCATTTGAGAAAGCTGTGTTTGCTAAAACTCTGAAGACAAATGCACGCTCCGAAGGTGATGGTGATCCAATTTGATGCTCAAGAATTAGAATTATATGTGCATTCCTCTTTTCCTTGCCACTCTTGCAGTTAAGAATGTTAATGCGTCTATGCATGTGATCCAAGACTATCTTGGTGTTTTATATGTACTTTTGAATGTGGTTGCACAACAATTAACTTGTACTCTAACATTGCAAGTTGCAAAAGACCTCAAGTAATCATTCTATCACTGAGTTCAATTTATGCTGAGTATCAAAGTTCCATATCCTGTTTGACATTGCTGGAATAGACCATATCTTCCTTTAGTATCGTGTGAATATTATTTTTTATTAAAATGGTGAAACAAGCAAAAAAAAAAAATCTTGTAGATTCCAAAAACATAAATAATATTGCTATTTTCATGCTTGCTCCCAGCAATTGGAGTAGTTCAGATCATGCCCGTGCTGGTCCTTATACTGATCAAGAGATGCTACGTAATTTGATATATATAAAATTTAACAATTCACATGCTGAGTCAATGCTTTGGTCTTTTTTTTTTTTCAAAGAAAAAATTGCGTATATCAATTTTCTAGTGTTATGGCATTTTTAGGTAGACAAGGTGTAGCTTTTACTTATCTATGAAATCAAGCATCCTAAATATTTGTATTTTGTATTGATTGCTGGTTGATAAGTGCTTAAGTGGTCTGTTCTTAAGCTAAAATTACACAATTATTTTTGCATATTAGCAAGATAAAAAAGTTTATAATAAATTGATGGACATGTAAATATGCCACATGTGATACATATTGTAATACATGTGCTGCTAGTATGATAGGAAGCTTATTCGTTAGGCATTGCAGGAAAGTTTTGGATGTGTTACAATTATTGCTGCCTTTATCCAATGTAGGTAAATGATTTCTGCATTGTTGCTTCCTCAATTGATGGTGCTTGTAGAACTGCACAGAACACCCCCACCCCACCCACCCCCAACACACGCACATGCACACAATCGAGTTTTAAGTGGAGATTGTGGTTTTTACATCATTGTAACTAGTTATCATTCTGGTATCATCTGCATGGTTAGTGATTAAGTGGATGAATTGTCAGTGTACTACTTCAATGTATAAGAACATGTATGAGAAGTATTGCATGTTAAGAATTACTGATAACAAATGAATAACCCAGCTGATCTGCTGAATTATGAATTCTGGTCTGTTCATCTCTAACACAAATTACTAATTTTTTTGAAGTAAATATATTTTCTTGATAACCTTAATCCTTTGTGAGGTAATGCTGGAGTCTGTGCAAGGAACTGAAGAAGTCATCTTATGAAAGCCTCCCAAACTATGTTTTTCTTCAAATTCTCTTGATAAGGTTAAACTGAGGAATGCCTTTGTCTCCATATCTTTGATTTTTGGTGCTGGCCTTTAAAATGCTCTTGATATGACATATTTAGTCTTTACAAATGATACTTTACTATCTGGAAGTGTTCTCTGAAAACTTTAGAGGAATTTTCTGTATTCTGCTTTGATCTCTGCCTTTGCAAGAAGATAACCTGAGCATTGATATTCACATTGCTACATTATATGGATATTGTTTGTCAAATGCAGTGGAGATTACAATGTTTGATGGTTACATTGTTGTCTATAAGTTTGTTCATGACCTGCACTTTTTGTTACTGCGGGAGAGGATGAGAATGAGGTCATCTTAGCATCTGTTCTTCAGGGCTTCTATGATGCAGTTGGACTTCTTCTCAGGTCTGTTTGGTTATTCCTCATATATTCTATTTTTGTTTCTTTTGCCAATTTTTCTTGGCTTGAAACTCCCTTTTCCAGGAATGACGTAGAAAAGAGGACTGCTCTTGAGAACTTGGACTTGATACTTCTTTGCATTGATGAAATTGTTGATGGAGGGTATGGATGCTATGCTTTGATTTGATACCTTGTTACTTTATGTGGTTTTATATCTGTGGCTGGTTTGTAAAGCATGCAAACTAAATAATGAGCATAATAGAAATTCAGCATTTGCGCAAGCTATTTTGTGGAAAGAGCAGGGCGCCGTCATGCAATTACAGTCTCTACTTACAAGTAATTCTTGTGAGGCTTAGGTTGCCATGGAGAGATCAGTTGGCTTTTTGTGAATTATTGCTTTAAATAGATTTTAGATTGCTTGTTTGAGCTAGTAGATATTACTTGGGTACCATATGAAGGAAATTCTTGTTCAGTGGCAATTTTGTTCAATTTGACTAGGTTGATTTTACAAAGTTCAGGTTGGGATCAAAACCCTGTCAGCTGTCAATGAACTTTTAGGCTGTTCATATGGCTGAGATGGTGAAGTGTTTTACTTACTATAGCTGCAAGTTTCTACTAGGTTTTGGTGCCTATGTCAGATTCTTTTTGGAAACTCATTCCTGCGCCTGCTTTCTGAATGAATCCTCTTAGAAATCCAGTCCTCACAACTGTAACATAATCTGCTCCTGCATTTGGTAATTGAGGTCTCGTCTTCACCTTTAACCAGCCACCTAAGCTATTCTTTTTTCTTCTTTAAATGATAAACTGCTGTTGTGGCTTTGCCCACAGAAAATGGTTAGCCATCTATTTAGCTTGCCTGAAACAGTTTTCACAAATCATCCTGTTCTTAGTGCATTTACCATGGCCAATAGGCGCCACATCAATACCTCTTTTACCCTCTTTTACGAGCTCATGGTGGTTAGTGTCATGCATTTGTGTCCAAGTCACTATTATTTGAAGAGATAACAATCTTGCGATTGTAAACCAAACTGATAGTTGAAGCTTGGTTTTGTAGTTTTTCTCATCGTCCTTGTCACAGCAAATCTTGAAATTGTTAAGGGTCTGAATAGTGTTTAGACTGAGTTTTTTGTGCACCATTTCAGGATTATCTTGGAAACAGATGCAAACACCATTGCTGGAAAGGTTGCGACTAATGCTGTTGATGGTGCTATTCCGTTCTCTGAGCAGGTAATTTCTTTTATCAGTTTGGAGAACTGATCCATCATTTATTGTAATTTGAACCCTACTCTAGTTCAGTAGTTCTTTTACACTTACGTGAAATTCTTTCTATGTTATCTCATTTTCTCTTGCCAGACAATATCACAAGCGATTGCTACAGCAAGAGAGCATCTAGCAAGATCTCTTCTGAAATGATGGGTGGCATTTTCCTGTTCTTTCTTCACTTGTACTGGATTAATTGTACTGTATTCCATGTACCTATATATATTTTATTTTATTTTTCTGTGTTTGGTTTGAACTTGTTTTTATTATTTTTATAAGCTATAGAGAACTGAATCAATGTTAGTATCTAAATTGAAGCATATAGGGAACATTGTGCAAAGGGCTGGTGGTCTAATATGCAGGAATGTCTAATCATATGAAGAGAAGGGTGGTAAATTTCTTTCACTAGCGATGCTAACTTTATTTTGGTTTGGTGAAATGTATTTTTCTATCAAAATGAGGTATCCTTGAAAAGCTTTTAGTCAAAATAAAATTGCAGAAAGCAAATAGATGAGACACTTTCTTTTGGAGGCTTGAGGGTCAGTTCCTTCAGCTTTGTATGGTTAATTACCTATAAATAAATCTGTATAACAGGAGAATAGTCAAACACTCAAACTTGTGCTATAAATGATGATGATAGGTTGCCATCTGTGATTTTCTTGTTGCTACAATTTAAATTGCTATTAGCCTTTATAAAGCAATCGGAGTGCGATTCTTGTAAATGTTAAAACTTTATCCTTTGCTTGTTGGCCTAAAATGTCTGGAGGTCAGGAATTGACATTAAAGCTTGTTGCTAAATTAATGAGAATTGTCTAACATGAAGAATGGCATTTCCATTGGTATGCCACTCATAGGTTGTTAACCTGTGAGGGCTTGTAAAGGATGTTCTATTTCTGTCTAAGATGGATTATAAGTAAGAGGAAAGCTACAAGTGATGCGTCCTGTGGGTGAATTTTACATTGTTTTTTGACTTCATTTTTTGCTTCCTTGCTTTCTCTGTTAACCGTGCATCTTTAGCGAAGTCATGAATAGGGTGCAAACTGCTTTCTATGTTAACCGTGCATCTTTAGCGAGGTCATGAATAGGGTGCAAACTTGTTTGCTCAGCTTTGCGGTGCCGATGACCTGTCTGTCATATGGATTGTGATAGCTTTGTAGCCGCTTGGCAGCTAGCCTATTAAGCTTGTTGCTTCTTATATTGTAGTGCTACGTGTGCCCCGACTGCGAGCGGACCGACATGATGACAATATTGCCACATTACTTTGAAGAGAAGTGAGGCTGAAGTTTTAAGGAATGCAATCAAATCCAAAATCAGCTTGCAAGTTTTGAAACGAATATTTAAGTTTCGACTAAGACTCAATGGCTTCCAAATGATTTGTACCATAGATCTTTAAGATTTAGGTAAGATTGATCAGAGAAAAAGTGCAATTTAGGTATGTTTTTATTGATTGGCTAGTTATTGTATATTGGGCATGCTGCGGCTCTGCTGCGAGATTGTTTGGGCTTGATTTGTTTTAAAGATGCATTATATTTTCACGGCATTAATAAGCTATGTTTCTGGTGACCAAAATATTACAATATTTACAAGGACCAAAGAACAAGAACAAGAATTACAATCACCATGATAGGAGTCCCAATCCTTTTGATAGCAGTTCCGCCCTCGACGTTATTTTCTCCAGCTTAACCAATTATCTTTTTTCAGCAAATATACGACGAATCGGGTGCACACGCAAACCAGGGTGATCTTAAGACTGCGATCCAGAAGCCAACAAAGACATGGAAATCCTTCAGAAGGATTAGGCTTGAAATATAATGGTTGCTATATCACCATTAATGTACATGGAGTATTTTCATTATTCTTTTCTGTCCGAAGATCGGCTATTGTTTTGCTATCCTATGCAAACTTAAAAAGATATTTAAATCGATGCCAAGAATGGTTTGCCTGATTTAATCTTCTTTTTTGTGGGATGTTAGGATGGACTCTTAGATTAGGGTCACTCTGTGCTCATGATGGGGCTATGCATTCCGCTGCTGTCTTGCCACCTACAGCCCGAATCATCTCTCCTATAATCAAGTCTCCATGCTCTCTTGGCGACTCCAGCAACATGTCAGTGAATTCTTTTGAGTGTATGGAATATATGTCAATCCAGGGATTCCTTAACAAGAACTTAATTATCTGTTGCCTGAAAGAAAAAGAAAAAATCTTATCATAATAATATTAACGGACTGTTTAGGAGTAGTAAAAATTTAAGTTGGAGGTCATACCTGAAGCTGTTTCTAGCAACAGCAAGGTGCAGAACATTGTTTCCCTTCTCATCCTTTTGAGTTAAGTGGCTTATCACCATGTTTGACATCACAGCCAAATGAAGAACGGTATCTTGTTCGCATGTCGCTACTCGTGCAGGCTTCGGGCAGGCTTTAATCAATTCTCTCGTGATATGATCCCTCCCTTTGATCCCTGCTGTATGGATTGGCAAGAAACCATTTTTGTCTCGCATGAGGCAATGTTGGATCATTAATCCAACGTTGGGCTTATATGCGAATAATTATGTATTGTAGGATGTTAAATAAGGTTAAGTCTAATTAAAAGTGATCCATCAATATTCAGTAATTGGACTTTAATGTATTTGATAGGGGTATGGGCTTTTAATGTACAGAGACTTAAGGAATTATTTTATTTTTATAATAAGTTAAAATAGAAATAAAATTAGATAACTAAAAGGTTATCTATATAAATAGTCATGGTTCCTAGATCACATGTAGATATTTTTTAGACATCCCATCATTAGAGAGAAAACACTGAGAGAAACTAAAGGACTTTCTAATTGGACGTGTTGATCTCGAAGGCCAATTGCTCAACTCTAAAGGGTAATTAATCGATACGGACTCAAATACACTTCAACCTATGTATTTAATTTTATCTTGGCGATCCAACATGAATGATCATGTTATTGTGGGTGATGGTTTTAACAAAAAAGAATTTCATAAATTTTAACAAGTGGTATCAAAGCCAAGTTCCAATACTGGGACTTGTGGGTTATTTAAGACCAAGAGGGATTTGAAAGGTGATGCGGAAAAGTACAAGACTCGTCTTATCGCAAAGGGCTTTGTGCAGAAAAAGGTGTTAACTATAAAAAGACTTTCTCTCCAGTTTCTTCAAAAGACTTTCAGGATTATAATGGTATTGGTAGCACATTTCAATCTTGAGTTACATCAGATGGATGTGAATATGAAGTTTCTCAATTGTAACATTGATGAGACAATTTATATAGTATAACTAAAAAACTTTGTGTTAGGACACCCAAAGAATATGGTTTGCAAACCTAAGAAGTATTCCATCTATGGATTCAAACAAGTATCTCGACAATGATATTTCAAGTTTTATTAAGTGATCATTTCGTTTGGTTTTGAGATGAATTTGGTCAATTACTATGTATACCATAAGTTCTATGGGAGCAAATATATTTTCTGATTTTATAGGTCAACGACATCCTATTTGCCAGCAATGATATAGGCTTATTGCACGAAACTAAGAGACTTTTATCTAAGAATTTTGAGATGAAAGATCTTGGTGACATCTCTTTTATGTTAGGCATACAAATACATCAAGATCGCTCTCGAGGTATTCTCGGATTATCACAAAAGAGCTATATCGAAAAGATTCTCAAAAGATATGGCATGCAGGATTGCAAACCAGATGATACCCCTGTGGCTAAGAGAGACGAGTTTAGTCTCAATCAATGCCCTAAGAATGATTTTGAGAAAAAGAAAATGCAAAAGATTCCCTATACCTCAGAAGTAGAGAGTCTAATGTCTGCTCAGGTTTGTATGCGTTCGAATATTGCGTACGTTACTGGGATGTTCGATAGATATTTAAGTAATCCAGGAATAGATGATTTAAAAAGTAGCTAAATGGATCTTGTGCTATTTACAGAGAACAAAAGATCATATGTGCTCACATATTAGAGATTGGATAAGTTTCAGATCATTGGGTGTACTGACTCCGATTTTGTTGGGTATACTAACTCCAATTTTGTTGGATGCCAAGACAATATGAAATCCACATAAGTCTATATCTATCAGTTGGCTAAAGGTGCAGTCTTCTGTAAGAGTGCTAAACAGTCACTTATAGTATTTTTCACCATGGTAGGAGAATTGATAGCATGTTATGAGGCATCGAATCACGAAGTATGGCTATGAAATTTTATCATGGGCCTGCGCATAGTGGATGATGTTACAATACAACTTAAGTTATTTTATGATAATAGCTAAGCAGTTTTATATTCCAACAATAATAGAAGCTCAACAAAGTCAAAGCATATCGATGTCAAGTTCCTAGTTGTTAAAGAAAAAGTTCAGGTTGGACAATTGTTTATATAGTACATAAGAACAAACTCCATAATTGTAGATCCGCTTACTAAAGGATTGCCATATAAATATTTCATAAGCATACTGCTCGAATGGGTGTTATGTCACTTGAAGATATTCAGTTTTAGTGGAAGTTTATAATTTTAGATGCTTATGTAGACATTTTTTAGTTATTTTAGTTTACGGATATTTTGCAGAAATAAAGTTTTGGTTTGTTTACATGCTGATTTCAATATGGTTTGATCTCACTAAGGTTTAAGGGAGGACTAGCTGAAATAGGCATATTAAGATCACATTACATAAAATTTTCATGTACACATTCATACTATGATCCATGTCATTCAATTATACCAACATATGTGACCATTGATGGGTTGAGTTACGATAGATGTAATGAAGACCACTTTGATCCTATATTGGTACGATTGATGGACCAGATTTGTTGCAGATATTTTGGTAATGACAGCAAATTTGAGCTCATTCGATTATATCTTGCAAAGCATAATTATAAGATTACATATATAGCTTAAGTGGGAGATTGTTGGATCATTAATCCAATGTTGGGCTTATATGCGAATAATTATATATTGCAGGCTATCAAATAAGGTTAAGCTCAATTAGAAGTAATCCGTTAAGTATTTAGTAATTTGGGCTTTGTATCTGATAGGGTGTGGGTCTTTAATGTGTAAGATTTAAGGGATTATTTCTATTTTTATGATGGGCTATAATAGAAATAAAATTAGATAACTAAAATATTATCTATATATATGGTCATGGTCCTCAGATCATACGTATAGAGACATTCTTTTTAACATCCCATCATCAGAGAAAAAACACTAAGGCTTTGTTTGGATCTTTGAAGGGAAAGGAATGGAGAGTAAAAAAAAGAAAAGGGATGGAAGGGGAAGGAAGGGGAAGAAATATTCTCTTATTTGGAAAGATAGAAGGAAAAAGAAAGATAATATCAATTATCTTGGATAAAGAGGAAAAAAAAGAAAAAAAGTTATGTGAAATTATACCCCTTCAGAATAGCCGTGAGAATGGAAGAAGAATAGAAAATAAAGGAATACTTTGGTCTTCCAAAAAATATAACTTAAACATTTTTCTCTCCCCCAGCTTATCCTTCGATTTGGGAGTTAACAAATTTACCCTTGCTGAGGAAGAAACAAAGGGAACCGGTTCCCTTCCCCCTCTTTCTTTTACCTTTCTTCCAAACAAATTAATTTATGATATTTTTTCTTTATTTTCTTTTCCTTCCCTCCATTCCCTCAGTCCAAACAGTCCATAAGAGAAACTAGGGGGCTCTCTATGCAGACGTGTTGATCTCGAAGACCAATTACTTGACTCTATAGGATAATTAATCGATATGGACTTAAGTACACTTTTGCTTATATATTTAATTTTATCTTAATGATCCAATATGAATGATCATGTTATTTTGGGTGATGGTTTTCACCAAAGTGAATTCCATAAATTCCAATAGGCTGAGCTCATAAGCCACCTTCAACAGTTCTTTCGCCACTGAGGGGTGAACATTGGGTGAAGCCAAGTGCAAGGTGGAGAGACCTTGCTTGTTGAGGTCCTAGGCAAGTTCAGGCCTTAGGTTGAGGATTTCTCGAGCAAAATCAGCGTGTCCAAGTAGCACGACAATGTGTAGGGGGTTGTTTGTGATGGATAGATAAGGATGATCTTAAGTTTGTTGGATAGATAAGGATGAGATGGTATCCAGAATAATATAAAATAATGAGAAAATACTGAAGCATGCACGACACTGTTCTTAAGAGTAGATTCGTGCTTCTCGAAGATAATATCTTGGTGCAGAAGATAGGAGCACGACTATGCTTTAGGATACAATAGTAGCAAGACTTCTAACCGTTACACACCAATGTCAAAAGCGTATGAACAACCGAAATGAGTTCTTTCAAATAGTAGATTAGAAAAAAAAGAATTTCTAGATAATCATTGAATGAAAAAAAAACGAGTTTTTATTTATAAGCAAGTATGCACCGGTTGAGAATGATAAATCAATCCAGTTAAGAACGGTGAATTAATCCAAACAACGTATCAGTCTGGTTGAGAACGATGAATGAGTACGTATAAATCAAAGGTCAAACTTATCATCGTAATTACAGTAAGGAACAAAGAAAAGATGGATAAGCCAAAAGGTGAAGATTTATCATCGTAATTACCGTAAGGATAGAAAAAAAAAGTCAAATAAAATGCATACAAAAATGTTTTAAATGTTGAAATATGCTAGATTTTCAACGGTTTGCAAGACAGTTGATGGCGTCCACGTTGTGAAGTAGAAGGCTGTCCTCTTGAAGAAGCCGGTGGAAGGCATCAAGTCTCTGGCACGAGATGCTACTTCTAGTCTAGCATCCATTTGTTCATCCACGAATGCCAGACAATACCGTTCGTCTATTTGGATATCCATGAAACCCTCCAGATTTTAAGCAAAGAACCATGTGTTTGATTGACGAAAGACGATGAACAACAATTTTCGTGGACGTTGATTCTTAGTTTGTTGTGTTCATAGAATAGTATTTTGGTTGACAATTAGTTCTATGTTTTACTTTAATTATAAGATCGAAACTTGGAAGCGTTGAAATTGGGAGGCAGGGACGAGGACAAAGTCCAATAGTGGTGGCATGGAAGACAAGGCAGCGGTTCTCACAAGCATTCAATAAGGCCGATGCGGTGTTCCAGGCAAAGAAAAGCTATAGCAATAGAAAGGGCATATGGAGAAATCCTTGGATGGACTGGACAACGAGACGTAGACAGCAGCACGTTGGCAATTTTTCCTTCTCTCTTTGTGCGCCGTCGCTCAATCCATCTCTACCGCTCTTGGCCATCCAAAAGCAGAGAACGTGTTATACTTGATTTGTTCTACCTAAGAAAGCGCCGTTCTATTTGACTCGAAAGATAATTAATGGGTATATTGAATCTAGTGTATATTTCAAGTCAATGGACTCGCAATCGCAATCATCTACCCATCTTACTTACTTACCAATGTACGTCTTTGCTCATCTAAACGCTCATGCAGTGCAGGCGGCTACGCATCCAGCAGGCGTTGAAGACGGACTGGCTGACCGCTGACCGACGATGGGAATGACTGAGGCCGTAGTCAGAGGATCCCGACGCCGTTGTAAGGTAGCTTTAGAATTCCAAGCAGATCGGTCGGCTGACTCGCTCCACATGGAAGCAATTGGAATTTAGGGTGGAAGTTGTTGGCTTGTCTTGTCAATCCAAGTTTCCGTCGCTCAAACTCGTCCGTCAGATCCGCGTTTAGTCAAGCATTTGAAAAGTAGGAAGCGTGGGCCTGGTTAGCCGTAGAAAATGTTGAGCTTTTGATCACCAAGTTTCCTATCCATGTGTGGTCTTTTTTTTTTTCTTTTTTAATAAAAAAATTTTAAAAATACATTCATTTGTAAAAAATAAAAATATTTTTTGTTTAAAAATTTAAAAATTTGGGATAGAGAGAATAATTGATAGTAGATGGTAGAACGTGATAGCAACGCAATTAGATGGCACCTATATAATAGTTGTGGCCATGGATGGTGAAAAATAATAGCGATGGTAATAATGATAATGATGATAATGATAGATGATGAAAATAATAGTAATCGTTATGGTAGAAAATGATGAATGTATGGTAATAGGCATAGCGGTCAAAAAGAATGATAGGTACGGTCAAGTGTGGTCAGTGGTGGAGCTAAATTTTTTTTTTTGGGATATTAAGCTATACCGTAATTTTTTTTGATTCATATAATAATGTGAGTATTAAAAAATAAAAAAAATAAAAATACTTAAAAAATGAATAATTAGACTATGAGAAGATCAAACCTAAAAAATTCATCCTCGTCTATAAGAACCTTGAGGGTTCAAGAAACAACAAGATTGAATAATTGGACTCTATCCAAAACCCAACATTTTGTTGTGTGTTACGCCTCTTCTGATAATGCCTTTAAGAATGCAAAAGGATCATTTTTTTTAAAGTTTGATGTGGGAAACTAAGAATTGGCTCTACTTTTTTTTTTTTACTTAAGCCATTTTTTGTTAATATGTTGTACAAGTAAAAGACAATCAATTACAAAATATTGCATTAAATAAAAAAAATTTATATATTTTATAAATGATTGAACATGAAATTAGTTTTTTTTATAAGTACGTAAGACTGGCTTTATCATTTCAATTATATATTGTAGCACTTAAATATTTTTGAAGAGCTAACTTTAAGAAATAAAAAGATTGTTGCTTATGTCTTTGCCATTAATTTTATTTCACTTCCTTGCTGATAAAAAGACTTCTTAACACTTTCTTTTCTTGTCAGGAGAGTGTGGACCTGGCTCCACTTGGTGGAAGAAGGTAGCAGTGGTAGTGGTATGGTGGTCATACCAGTGGTAATGGTCATTGCATTGTAGGTGGATGATGGTGAATGTTAAGTAGTAGAGGTGATGATAGATGATGAAGGTACAATAATGGGTAGCACAAATATGAGATGATAATAGGTAGTGGAAGTATGGTGGTGTGTGACATGGGTATAGTAGCAATGGTAGAAGATAGTGAAGATATGATGGTAGCAATAGCGATAAATGATGAAGTGATGGTAGAGATAGCGGGTGATAGAGATGCACGGTGGAAGAGTTGTAGTGGCAAGAGCAGCAAGTGGCAGAGTTTACTCATGGTGTATGGTAGTGATGGTAGTGATACTGAAGGTGGATGCTGGAGAGATGATGGTGATGGTAGAGGACGGTAGATGGTGGTAGTATTGGTCATAGTGATAGTGATGATGGATAATGAAAGGTGATTGATGATGAAGGTAATAGTGAAAAATAGAGAAAATATTGCTTTAAGAATAAGAAATAATTTAATTATGTTTTCATACTTAATGTACATTTGAAAAGCTAAAAAACTAAGTTGTTTACTTGGAAAAGCGTTAGATTTGATTCATTGGAACATCTCCCCCCTTATTTCTCCTTAAAAAAAAATTTAAATCTAAAATTTTATATTCTGTTCCTATAGCAAAAATTTATGAAAACCACTCAGTTTTTCACAGCTGGATAGGGGACGCTTGGCTCATGGCTTTTCATGTAAAACAGCAAATCTTATGGAAACACGATAGCAACCGTGCATAAAAATACATCACAGTCAGGAGATATTGCCTCTCATAGGAGATTTTTTTTTTTTGATGGTAGATTGGAGGTATTAAGGAGCTTTCCCTCAAATTTATTAAAAGATCGAAAAATAAGGATTACAATGTACAAGCATAGAAATAGATAAAGATGGAAGGATGCAAGGTTTTAGAGAGTACAATGGAGGAGAAGATATTAGAAATAGCGGATGCAAAGGAATTAGGAACTTGGAATACAAAATATCAAAGAGTACAATATGCAAAGAAATGTTTAATCATATGAAGAGAAGGATGTATTTTTCTAACAAATAAGGTATCTTCAAAAGGTTTTTGTCAAAATAAAATTGCAGAAAGCAAATAGATGAGAGACTTTCTTTTGGAGGCTTGAGGGTCAGCTCAGCTTTGTATGGTTAAATTATCTATTAGTAAATCTGTATACCAGGAGAATAGTCAAACACTCAAATTTGTACCATAAATGATGATGATAGGTTGCCATCTGTGATTTTCTTATTGCTACAATTTAAACTGCTATTAGCATTTATAAAGCAATTGGAGTGCGATTCTTGTAAATGTTAAAACTTTTATCCCTTTGCTTGTTGGGCTAAAATGTCTGGAGGCCAGGACTTGGCATTAAAGCTGTTTTTAAATTAATGAGAATTAAATTGAAAAGACGTAAGGCCTAACATGAAGTACGGCATTTCCATTGGTATGCCACTCATAGGTTGTTAACCCTGCCAAGGCTTGTAATGGATGTTATATTTCTAAGATGGATCATGGGTCGGAGGAAAGCTCCAAGTGATATCGATGCGTCCTGTGGGTGAATTTTTCATTATTTTTGACTTCATTTTTGCTTCCTTGCTTTCCCTATCAACCACAGATCATTAAGATTTAGCTAAGATTGATAAGAGAAAAAGTGCAATTTATGTATACTTTTTTGATTGGCTAGCTGGTGTATGTTGGTGCATGTTGCGGCTCTGTTGCGAGATTGTTTGGGACTTGATGCTCGTAGTTTGCCCAAACCTCATTTTATGTCCGATGTAAAGGCTTGATTTGCTTAAAGATACATTATATTTTCACAACATCAATGGCCTATGTTTTTAGTGAGGAAAATATTACAATATTTACGAAGATCAGAGCAACAAGAATTACAATCACCATAATAAGAGTGCCAATCCTTTTGATAGCAGTTCCTTCCTCCACGCTATTTTTCTTAACTCTCCCTTTCTTTCTTAACCAGCCACCTTTTTTTAGCAGATATACGATGAACCTGGTGCATACGGAAATGAGGGTGATCTCTAAGACTGCGAGCCAGAAGCCAAGAAAGACTTTGAGAATGGTAAAGGACTTCGTATAGATTGCACCGGCAGCATTTATAAATGCGACTGCAGTGAAGAAAACAGCAAGCCACATAACCCATACCAAGAATTTCATCATCATCCGCCTCTTTCGAGGAACTACGCAGATCAGCAGTAGAATGATGCTCAGAGACGCAAACAGCCCCAATAGGTCATAAACCAAGAAATAATTAATTTTGTCCTGTAAAACAACCTGTCCTTTGTTAATCTGATTTCCTTCCCCATCATCCTGCACAAATCCTCCAGGAGGATTAAGTCCTGCCTGAAATGTTATGGTTGCTATTATCGTTGCCACCACCATTAATGTACCCGGAGTATTTCCATTATCCTTTTCTATCCCTATTGTCCTGCTATCGTATGCAAACTTAGATGAAGGCTTAAATCGGTGCCAAGAATAGCCTGCATGATTTAATCTTCTTTTTGATGAGGTGTTGGGATGGACTCTTAAATTAGGGTCACTCTGTGTGATGATTGGGCTGTGCATTCTGCTGCCGTTTTTCCACCTGCAGCCCGAATCATCTCTCCTATAACCAAGTCTCCATGCTCTTTTGGTGACTCCAGCAACATGTCAAGAGGAGTGAATTCTTTTAAGTTGATGGAATTTGTGTCAATCCAGGGATTCCTTAGCAAGAACTTAACTATCTGTTGGTTGAAAGAAGGAAAAAAAAAAAATCTCTTAATCATCATAATAATATTAATGGACTGTTTTAAGAGTAGTAAAAATTTAAGTTGGGGGTCATACCTGAAGCTGTTTTCTAGAGACAGCAAGGTGCAGAATGTTGTTTCCCTTCTCATCCTTTGAGTTAAGTAGCTCATCGCCATCCATCTTCTCCACCAAGAACTCGACGACATCGAAACAGTTTGACATCACAGCCAAATGAAGAACGGTATCTTGTTGGCATGTCGCTACTCGTGCAGCCTCCGGGCAGGCTTCAATCAATTCTCTCACGACATGATCCCTCCCTTTGATCACTGCTGTATGGATTGGCAAGAAACCATCTTTGTCTCGTACGAGGCAGAGCTCTGAAGACACCTTCAGCAGCTCTTTCACCACTGAGAGGTGACCATTGGCTGAAGCCAAGTGCAAGGCGGAGAGGCCTTGCTCGTTGAGGTCCCAGGCAAGTTCAGGCCTTAGGTTGAGGATTTCTCGAGAAAAATCAGCGTGACCAAGCAGCGCGGCAACGTGTAGGGGGTTGTTTCCAAGATAATTGGTGGTGTTCACTTTGTGAAGGAGAAGGTAGTCCTCCTGAAGAAGCCGGTGGAAGGCATCCAAGTCTCCAGCACGAGATGCTGCTTCTAGTCTAGCATCCATTTGTTCATCCACGAATGCCAGACAGTACCGTGTGTCTATTCTTATATCCATGAAACCGTCAGATTTTAAGCAAAGAACCGTGTTTGACTGACGAAACAGTGTGAACAGGTGAATTTTCTTGAACGCTGATTCTTGGTTTCTTTGTTTCTCGGTCTTACCACGCGGGAGAACGTAGAGTTTAAGAGAAGACGACACATTACGTTGCATAAAAGGAGTGGCCCAAAATGGTCTGTTGACGGGGAGGAAGGCTCTCGGATCGCCGGACTTTACGCTAAGCATGCGTGAAACCGGTTCTGACACCGGAATCGCTTTCCTTTATAACATCCCAAGTTCGTCTGCTGAACCAATTAAATTATTAATAAATTCAAATTATATAACTTAAAAATTTAAATAAAAATTAATTAGATGGCAAGTGAACTTAGGTTACACAAAAGTACTGATAAGGCCACCTCCATCGTCCGTGTTGAGAACCCAAAAATATTAAAAACTCGTACATTACACGTGGCGCATTAAATCAAATTAGCAGGAATTTTAAAGGACTGGTCATGCATTTACTCTGAAGCCGAGTGACCCATGCATGCAGTCCAAGCACCAGTGATCTACCGGTGGAACTGTACCCTGCCGGGCCGTGTATTATATCATGCATTCACTCGCCGGAAAGAGTGGCTGGGCAACAACCTTGGTCGTCTCTTCTATTGGGTTTGAGTTGCCCGTCATTTGTAAGCACATCTTACCCAAAAAAACGCAAAGGTGCAAGCTTAGGGTGGGTCGAATCTAATAGAGTCCCATTCAGAAAGTCACTAACCAGTACACAATGGAAAAGGAGTGATTTCTCTTTGGTGTAATATCGACGGAAAGGCTACTGATCGGCTATTAGGAATTGTTTTGGCGTCATCATGAAGTTTAAACCAAGAATTGCTGCCATGAAATTAAGAAAGTTTAATGCTGATAGAATATCCAGATAGTAAATTCTTAAAAAATAAAATATTGCAGTCCTACGTTTTCATTTTTATTTATAATACAAATCATGTTTGTTAAATTCCAATCCTTTGATGAGATCATAAAAAGTTAATCCCTATCTTTCTCATCATGCAGCCGTTCGATCTTTTTGGACTTCCATTAGAATTAGATGTTGAAAATAAAATTTAAATTTTTGGTGAAAATCATCACCAAGAAGCTCAAGAATCAATCATATTCAATCATCAAGAATCCATAAATGATAAAATGGAAGCGTACCTAAATTTATATTGCTTGATTGCTCTCCAAATCGTGCGGTTGGCCTTCGAGATCAATACGTACTCTTAGAGAGCCCTTTAGAATTTTCTCTAGGGTTTCTTTCTGATAATGGAATTCAAAGAAAAAAGTCATACGTGCGATGCAAGGACCATAACCGCTATATATATAACTTCATCATTATCTTTTTAGTATTTCTATTTTAACCCATCATAAAAATAGAAATAACCCCTTAGGTCTCTATACATTAAGGCCTACACCTTATTAGATACATTAAAGCCCAAATTACTGAATCCTTAACAGATCACTTTTAATTAGGCTTGACCATATTGACAGTCCACAACACATAATTATTTCACATATAAGCCCAATGTTGGATTAAAAATCCAACAATCTTCCACTTGGCTATATGTGTAGCCTTATAATTATGTTTTGCAAAAATAATCAAATAAGCTCAATTTTACTATCATTATCGAAATGTATCTATAACCAATTCGATCCATCAACTATACCAACATAGGATCAAAGCGGCCTTTGTTATATTTATCGTAACTCGACCCATCAATGGTCACGTATGTTGATACAACTGAATGATATGGATCATGATGTGGATGTATAGCATGTAATGTGATCTTAACATGCCTATTTTCAACTGGTCCTCCTTAAATTTGAGTGAGATAAAAACTTTAACATAATTATACAGTGTAATGAACTGAATAAAATACTTTATTTCTGATCAAAAAAATATCCAAACACATAAGTGTGTATAAACCAAACATAAAGCATAAAATAGAAGTAATACAAACTCCCATTAAGTCTAAGCATCGTCATGCTCAATAACACCCATGTGAGCAGTATGCTCATGAAAGACCTTGGCGGCACACCCTTTATAAGGGAATTTAACCATGGAGTTTGTCCCTATATGCTCTATAGAAATCTGACCACTATGTACTTTTTCCTTTATAACTAGAAACTTGATGTCAATATGCTTTGACTTGGTCGAGCTTCTGTTGTTATTGGAATACAATATGGCTGACTTATTATCACAAAATAACTTTAGTGGTCTTTCAATTCCATCCAATATGCACAGCCCAGTGATAAAATTTTTAGCCATATTCTATGATTGGATGCTTCATAACATGCTATAAATTTGTTCCCATGATAGAATGAGCTATAAGTGTCTGTTTTGCACTTCTCAAGAAATAGCTCCATCACCTAATAGATATACATAGCCCAAAGTGGATATTTTACTATCTTGGCATCCCGCAAAGTCAGAGTCAGAATACCCAATGATCTCAAAATGATTTGATCTCCTATATGTGAGCATGCAATCTTTTGTTCTTTTCAGATATCTCATAATCCTTTTGGCTACTTTCCAGTGATTTATTTCTGGATTGCTTAAATATCTGCCTAACACTCCAACAATGTGCGCAATATCCGGACACGTACAAACTTGAGCATACATTAGACTCCATACAACCGAAGCATAAGGAATCTTTTGCATCATTTCAACTTTAAGGTTTCCTTTTGGGCACTGATTAATACTGAATTTATCTCTTTTAGCGATCGAGGTGTCATCTGGTTTGCAATTTTGTATGCCAAATTTCTTATGTACTTTATCGATATAGCTCCTTTGCGATAATCCAAGGATACCCTAAGAATGATCTCGATGTATCTTGATTTTAATACAAAGGAGGCATCACCAAGATCTTTCATTTAAAAATTGCTTGATAGAAATCTCTTGGTTTCGTGCAACATGCCTATATCATTTGTAGTAAGCAAAATGTCATCCACATACAAAACTAGAAAAATATATTTACTCCCACTGAACTTATGATACACACAATCATCAACTGCATTCATCTCAAAATTGAATCAGAGAATCACTTGATGAAATTTATGGTACCATTGATGAGAAGCTTGCTTTAAACCATAAATGGATTTTGTCATTTTACAAACCATTTTCTTTGGTCTTTTGATACAAAATTTTCTGGTTGCACCACATAAATTGTCTCATCAATGTCTCCATTGAGAAACGTCATCTTAACATCCATTTGATGGAGTTTCATATCATACCGTGCAACAAGAGTCACGATTGTCCTAAAAGAGTCCTTCGATGAAACTGGAGAGAAGGTTTCTTTAAAGTCAATCCATTCCTTTTGAGTATTACCTTTACCCACAAGATAAGCTTTATACCTTTCCATATTACCCTTTGAATCTCTTTTGGTCTTAAAAATTCATTTGCAAAAAATGGCTTTCACACCTTCTGGTATTGGGACAAGTTTCCAAACTTATTATCTTGTATAGACTTATACTTTTTTTCATTGCTTCAATCCACTTTTATGAGTTAGAACCTTGTATGGCTTAAAAAAGTTGATAGGACCATCTTCATCACGCCATTATTTTCCTCATGTTTCTGAAGAAACACTATATAGTCATCTGGAATAGCATTTCTCCTTTTTCTAGTGGATCACCGCAAAGACACTTATTCTTGATGCACTTGTTCTTGAGGTTATTGAGTTTGTACCTCTGAGGGTTGAACAACAATTTCTTATTGTTCTAGAATTGCAACTTGATCAATGACAGGAACATAAACATACTCATTATCAAAATCAATTATAGAATAGGAACTAACTGCTCTTTAACAAGAGTAGTAGGATCCAATTCCTCCTTAAAGACAAAGTCTCTAACCTTATTTCTCTCCAAACTTAATATCCTCAAAGAACGTTGCAGTTTCCATCTCAAAAATTATCCTTGATTTGGGATCATAAAACTTGAAGCTCCTAGATCGCTCAGAATACCCAACAAAGTAGCTACTCACTGTCTTGAAGTCCAATTTCTTTTCATATGGCCTATAAGGCCTTGCCTCAGTTGGACATCCCCAAACATGAAAATGCCTTAGATTAGGCTTTTGTCCTATCCAAAGCTCATAAGGTATTTTGATAGCTACTTTAGTTGGTACTCTATTCAGAATGTAGGCTGCTATCTTTAGTGCTTCTCCCAGAATGACTTTGGAAGGTTGAATGACTAATCATACTCCTTACCATATCTTTAAGAGTCGATTTGTCTTTTAGCTACACCATTCATGCTAGGTGACCCTAGTATGGTGTATTATGGGATGATTCTGCATTCCTCTAGGTATTTAGCAAAAGGTCTCTGACGTTGTTCATCTGAATTGTCATATCTGCCATAGTATTCACCACCACGATCAGATCTGACTTTTTTAATCCTTTTGTTGAGTTGAAGCTCAACCTCAACTTTAAATGATTTGAATACGTCCAAACTTGGGACTTTTCATGAATAAGAAATAGATATGCATATCTAGAATAATCATCTATAAATGATGCAAAATATTGTTGATCATTCCAAGAAGGTATAGGAAATGGTCCACAAATGTTCGTATGTATCAACTCTAAGTCTTTCATAGTTCTATATGCACCCAATTTCTTTATTTTGGTCTATTTGCCTTTAATGCAATCAACACAGACATTAAAGTCTATAAAATTAAGGGAATCTAGAATTCCATCTGACATAAGTCGTTCAACTCTATTTCTAGAGATGTGACCTAAGCGCTTGTGCCACAATGTTCTAAATTTTTATTACAAATTTTACGCTTAGTACCTCATAATTCCACATTCAGGGTTTCATTATAAGAAATAATAGTATCAAGCAAATATAGATTGTCATACATCATAAGAGAACTAGTTCCAATAACATTTGAATTTAAAGAAAGATTGAAATAACTATTTCCAAATAAACAACAATATCCTAATTTGTCCAAAGCTAAAATAGAAATCAAATTTCATCTAAATGACGGTACTACAAAAGTGTCTTTCAAATCTAAATAATAACCAGAACTTAATAGCAATCTAAAATGCCAAATTGCCTCCACATCTATTGACTTGTCATCTTCTGCATAAATGCGTCTTTCAGCATCAGTTGGTCTTCGGCAGCTCAGGCAACCCTGCATTAAAACACTGATGTTAGTAGTAGCACCAAATTTAACCACCAAGTATTTTTAAGTACTGAAGCTATATTCACTTCAGGACAGATAAAATTAAGAAATGTACCTTTCTTTTCATGCCATGCATGATATTTGGAACATTCCTTCTTCATATGTTCAAACTTCTTGCAGAAGAAATAATTTTCCTTATCCTAATTTTGTATCTTCTTTACTGGACCCTTAGCAGCCTCATTCTTTCTTTTCTTGCCTTTATTCTTGCCCTTTTATTTAGAGGTACTTACCAAGTGAGCACTTTCAGTCATCTCTTGCTTCAATCTCTCTTCCTCTAGCACATAATATAAAATGAGCTCGTTAAGAGTCAATTTCTCCTTCTAGTAGTTGTAACTGACCTTAAATTGACTGAACTGATTAGGTAGAGAGATCGGTACCAGATGTACAAGCAAGTCCTCTGACATTTCAAGCTTTAGTGCCTTAAGCTTTGAAGCAAGGTGAGACATTTCCATAATGTACTCTCTTATGTTTTCTTTGCCCTTATACTTCATGAAAATCAAGCTTTTCAAGATTGTGCTTGTTTCTGCCTTATCACTTTTGGCAAAAAGTTTCTCAATCTCAGTAAGAAAATCCTTGGCACTAGTAATTCCTTCGGATATCGCATCTCTAAAAGCTTCAGGTATGCTGCACTTGATGATCATAAGACTCATGCGATTAGAGCGATCCCACTTCTCATATTTGTTCCTCTCATCAGAGGTACTGGATGCTGTAGGAGGAGTGGGTTGCTCAATCCTTAATGCAAGGTCCAGATCCATGCAGCCAAGAACAATGAGAATGTTCTCTTTCCAATCTTTGAAGTTAGTGTCATTAAGGATTGACACCGAATTGAGGTTAGCAGAAATAGTAGCAATATTAGCTGTAAAATAAAAGCAATACATAAATAACATGCTCATATAAATAATTAATACCAAATATCAATAAATTTAAATAATGGTGAATCCCATCTCAAGATACCAAGTGCAACATTAATATCAAGTCTTTAGATAGTAATATTAACTGTTTATGGTATTCTTATTGTAATGATCAAACACTAACAATAATACATGTCAAATAATAAATCTATCTTTGGATCGATTTGTTACCCACATGTTATTTTTTTGGTTGTCTTCTAGCTCTGCATAGGTTGGTTCCAACTCATATCAAAAATAAAACTTATCTGTTTTAGAACCATTTTTATAACAAAAAAATTATTTGGATTACTTGATAAAGTGTGAGTTAATAACCCATAGGATTCTGCTCTGAATCTAAAAAATTTCCAAATTTTGCTAGAATTTCATGTAGGGATAGATCTTCCAGAATTTCGCTAGAATTCCACGCAACTCCCTTTGGAGTTCCATGGAACTAATTTATGCAACGCCGTCTATTACCTCTACGAATTTCATGCATTAATACCATGCATTAAATACTTAAATGTTATCCACTTTTCACAATTCGGTTCAAAAAAAAAGAGGCTAAACGGCCAGCACAGATTTTCAGCGGAATTCAGCAGAAATAAAAAGGCTCTTGCTCATTACTCACTATTCTTACCATTAATTTTATTTCATTACCTTATTTCCCTTTCCAATAAAAAAAACTTTATAACACTTTTGAATTTGGGGCAAGGGAGGGGGGCGAAGGCCCTCCTTAACAATAAATATGGCTTCGCCTCTGAGCATGATGGAGGATGGCGATAGAGAAGGTAGTAGTAGATAGTGGATGAATGATGTTGAGTAGCACAGGTATGATAGTAGTAGCAGAGGATAGTGGAGATATTGTGGTGATTGTAATAGTGGCGACATAGCGGAGAAGGATGATGGTGGTGGCGAAGGTGGTAGGCAGTGAGATACACTTGTAATGTATGGTGGTAATGGTCATGATGATACCAATTGTGGATATGTTAAAGGTAGGTTGTGATGGCAGAGGATGATGGGTGCTAGTGGTATTAGTAACAATGACAGTGGCGATGGACAGTGAAAAACGGTTAGATGTATTAGTGAAAGATATAGAAAAAATATTGCTTTATTTTTTTAAAAAAGAAAAGAATGAAAACTAATCCAATGATGTTTTCCATGCTCAGAAGTTGTTTGAAAAACTAAAATATTATCAGGTTTTTATTTAAAAAATATTAGATTTGATTCAATAAATATCATGGGGGAACATCTCTTCCCTTATTTATCCTTGAAAGAGAAAGAAAATAGGTTTGAACATAAAATATTATACTCTATTTCCATAGAAAAATTTTATGAAAGCCACTCAGTTTTTCACAGCTGGACAAGGGACGCTTAACCCAAGGCCTTTCACATAGAACGATGAATCTTTTGGGAACACGATATATAGCAACCGTGCATAAAATGCTACATCATAGTCAAGAGATATTGCCTCTCTTAGGAGCATGCCAATCTCTTTGTAATGTCAAGGGGTAAACAATAAGCAGCCAAGACAACCATTGGTGTGTAGGGCTGGGAAATTTGTTTAGAAACAATAAGCAGCCAAGACAACCGTGGAAGCAATGACATGGATAAAAACCAGGTGGTGTAAAAGAATATAGGGGCCGTTAGGTTCCTCGTGTGGCTTAAATACAAGGTTAGAGTTATAGTTTTAATGTTGTGCAGCATAATTTGAAATATATAAATTTCATCACCTTGAATGTCATATTATCGGTTGGTCAAAAACATCAATCCCGTCCAACGAATCGAATCAAATTCTTACCTGCTGTCCACATACAAATGCAACATTAGCTGCTATGAATCCTTGCAAGGTATTAGGCTTACAAAGCAGCAGACTCGTTTAACAGGTCCATGTTGGGCCTGGTGTGGTGCTATTAAGGCCCAGGTGGGCTAACTTGATTGGGCTGGGTTTGAGTCCAAGGGTTGAGATTAAATCAAGTCACGAGTGTACACGGGCTTGGGGATTAGTTTAATCTTATTGGTTTAGTCCATGGGAGTTTTTTGTTGAGTCTGGGCCTGGCCCACTTCGTGGATGTATTTAAACTCTAGTCTCTAGGGTTTGGATGGAACAGAGAACAGATTCTTTTCTCCCAAAAATTCCCTTCTCTCATAAAGGCGGCGGCAGCCTTATCTTCTCTTCCCGTTTTTTCTCCCCTCCTGCCGTCGTGGAAGACATCATAGGAAGACTGGCAGGAGGGGGGTGTTCCAGCCGCTCGTAGGAAGCTTAGGTGCTCGCGTGAGACGAAGCCTGGGGCTTCGTGGAATCCTAGGAAGAAGTTCACGAATGCTCACGGACGCGTGATTCCGTGGCTTCCTTCCGTGGGAGAAAAGAACGCGTGAAGGCAAGGCTTCCAATCCACGTGCAAGCAAGGTTTCCGCTTGGCTTGGTCCGTGAGAAGACGCTCTCGGCTTGGTTGCTGGAGAACGCATGGAATGCTGTTCTCTTGGAGAAAAGAGAACGCACGAAAGCAGCTCTTGGAGAACGCACGGAAAGAAAAAAGGATGGGTCCTCCAGGAAGCGACTCACGGTCTAAACCCTAACAGTCCATGTCATGGTTGTAAGACACCTTAACAATTAGAGGCATCAATGCATACTTGTGTAAGTATGGTCCATGCCATGGTTTTACGTGTAACTTGATTGGTTAAAACTTCTCTATACGTGCTCATATGATCCATTTTGTAGGCTTTCCTTTAGGTGATTATAGAGAATTGTTGGGATCTTGTGCAGTTATCTGCATGTGGCCTGTGACAAGGCTTTATTTTTGAATAACTTTGTAAGCTCACTGCATACTCTTGTTTGTTGAGCTACGATCTTTGGTTAGAGAGGGGCCTCTACTTAATTTTATGATGGCCTTCCAAATTTTTTATTTGAAAGGACTAATTTTCATAAGAAGTTTAAAAACCAAATAAACTGCTAAAGAATTTTCCATAATTTGGGAGGGAGGAGGGCAATTGCCCACCCTTAAATGCATATAGATTTGCTCCTACCTATGGCCCATGTTGTAGCTTATGTATGGCTTCGTTAATTAAAACTTATCATGTATTTGCATTTGTATATCTCATATCACCACTTTTTTTTCTCACTGTTATGCTGGATTATTATGAATTTATTATGTACTTGTTTTTGTATGACTTATGTTGAGACTTTTAATTGGGACCATTATGTATTGTTATTAAGAATTATTAATATACCCTCTTTTTTTTAAAAAAGTGCATGATGAGAGCCCCCCACCAATAGTATTAAGTACTAAAGTAATAAAGATACAACCTTTTAAGGGGAATGAAAAGGGGATAGAAGATTATAGATAGATCTAATGAAATCCAAGGTCTTACAAGAGCATAGGTTGACTCAAAAGTTAAAGATAGCGGTGATTCCATGAAGAACGAAATTATGATCCTCGAGTTTCTCTCATACCAAACATGCCATATAAATGCTATGATTAGTTAATCTTAGCTCTTCCTTCAAGCTATCTTCACATACTTCCTCCTCCACAATGACCAAAGGTAGATTAAATTATGCAGTGGAGGACTCAGCCGTAATGCATCTATTAAGATCTCCAAGGTGGATTATGAAAAAAGGTAGCCTATAAATAGGTGATTTACCAAGTCATGGCTAGTCCCACATAAGATGCACCTACCACCTACCCTTCATTTTTTCTTAGGCAAAAATATCACCAATACAAAGTTTTTTAAAAAGGCCAACTAAAGGAAGACTTTAACTTGTCTGAGATAAATGATTTCCATATATATACAAAAGTATAGTAGTTGTATATCAAGCCTCGATAGTTGAAAAATCTATATAGGAAGTCTACATCAAAACCAGCCATCTTGGTTGGATTTCCATACCGGCACGTCATGCATTGGTGAATGGTGGGCATCAAATAGTAGACTCTATAGAGCTGCTCCAACTACCAGTGTTTTAAGATAGAAAGAGGTCCACAAAGTTGGATTTTCCACCGTTGTCTTTTATAATTCCACAATGTTGGCATAGAATGATGTTTAACAGTAGCATGGGTGTAGAGCTCCTCAAATAGCAAAGCTAGGGTAGGGGCAATCCAACTATTCCCTCATAAACTTTTTTTTTTTTTTTCACCTTCCAGTTTAAGACAAATAATTGCAGAAGACATCTAGACCTCAACAAAAATCTTTTACCGTTAATCTACGAGTATAAGATCATACCTTCAGACTTGAACGTTGGAACACTTTGATTTGATTGCTCGACCTCAACCTTTTAGCCTTCCGCCATATTCCCGAAATACCTTCCTTCTCTCACAAGATGGTGAGATCTCTCGGCCGACCTAGGGTTTCTTTTTTTTTTTTTCTCAAAAACGTTAACCCTAGCAACCAACTGAGAGGGTATTTATAGGGCTACAACAGAGACCAATAGGCAAATATGAAAAGGACTTCCCACGTAATTAAATCTCCTAATCCTATCCCGGGTTAGGATTCAATTACGTAAATTACAATTTATTCCACTAAAGAATTATAATTGTACTCCTAATCATATTCGAATTTATATTTTCGAGCCTTAATATTAAATACTTATTATCTCCTCACGTTAAGATTACATATATCCATCAATTAAATTTAATTACTGATAATATAATTTAATTGGCTATTATTATCCTTGAGACTTATCCACTTAACTTATTTGATGTATCGGATTCAAAATCCACTTGCAAGATTTGATATAATCAAAACTTATAAGCTTTCTCAAGGGGATATCATCAATCCAAATTAACAGGATGTGGATTCCTTCAACTATTAATATTCACCATATATATAATGTTATTGCCCAACCCACTGAGTTAATTGACTCATCTAGAATCTCACTCTATGTGTAATCAAAGCAATAATCACTACATACACGTGTCTAGAAATAGAATTCGGATTAAGAGCATAAGTAATCATAATATTCATGAGTTTTAAATTATTTTATAAAGTCAGTATAAAATAATTAACTCAACTAGGTCCTGTTCAATATACACAAAGTGTACTAGCACAAATAGTTAGAATAAACCATTCCCCGTAGTCAAGACAGACCTACTAAAATTTGTGCTACAGTTCTACTGATGGTGTATCCAATTCCATCTAAAATGTGAACAATAAACTTGTATTCCAAAAGAACCGATGATCTAGTCTTCTGTGTGTAAGCCGTACTCTACACACTAGATCAAATACTCTTTGTAAATACTAGACACATGCACATATATAGTAAATGGCACACATTGCTCAAAATGAATTTTCATTAAAATGTAAAGACATAACATAAGCATATCTTTTAGTCTATATCTCTATCAGTTTAATAGTAGCATGGGTATAGAGCTCCTCAAATAGCAAAGCTAGGGGTAGGGGCAATCCAACTATTCCCTCAAACTTTTTTTTTTTTTTTCACCTTCCAGTTTAAGACAAACAATTGCAGAAAACATCTAGACCTCAACAAATGTCTTTCCAAATAGTGAAGCTTTCTGCACCCTTCTCCTTATCTACACGGCAAATCGGTCCCTTTAATAATATGATTAAGCTATAATCGTTGACCAAGTGACATCCTCTCCACATTGTCCCAATTGGTGAGGCAAATAAAAAGGATCTTCTTTGCTTATCAATTCTTTGACAAACTCAGTTTACAAGTTTGAGCATGGACATGAAGTAGGTTGGGAGCGATATTAGGATAGAGTTGATGAGGCAGAGTCTATCTCTAGTAAATAACACTCTTCCTTTCCAAGAGGTGAATCTCTTTTTCACCTTCTCAATCAACGATATCTAGCATTGTTTGGGAATTTGCAGTCGCAAAAGGCAGTCTAAGATAGGTGAATGGGTAATCCACTTTTGCAAATTAGAAGCCTAGTAAAAGATTGAATCTTCCTTCTTTTAACATTTAGACGCATCATTGAGTTTTTATGAAAGTTAATCTTGAAGTCCAAAGCATTCTTGAAAGGTGAGGAGAGCCTTAACTACTAGAAGACACTTCTTCTCTGCAGCATGTATAAAATAGAAAGAAGTCATCAAGCTTTTAATATGGCACAAGCACAGAGACTCTTCAATTTTATGAATAAGACCAATTGTTCTAAGTTGCTCAAGTAATTTGGTAAGCACATTAGCCATCAAGATTAAAATGGCTCGTGAATGAGGGCCCTTTGTCGAAGCCTTTTTCTTATTTAATTCACCAACCAAAAATGTCATTCACTATCACTACAACTTCTGCTAATGAGAACAGAGTGTAGATCTGCTTTATCTACAAAGGGAAGCCACAAGCCACTAAAACCTCCTTCAGGTATTCTTAGTTGACTCTATTGAAGGCTTTTTCGAAGTCAAACTTGTAGAGAACTCCAAAAGAGATGAATGCACCCATAATAAACAATATCTCATGAGCTATAATGAAATTTTCTATAATTGATCTTTTTTTAATAAAAGTCAATTAAGCTTCCACTACAAAAGATTTTAAATATTGCGACGCCCAAATGCGTCGCAATTGAGTCACTAAACATGATATTGCGACGCAATAGCGACGCAACGAGGGCGTCGCTTAACTGTCCGTCGCAATACCCTTTTGTCGCAATTGCGTCGCAATATTGCGACTCTCTGCGACGCTCTTACGATGCCACATTGCATCGCAATATTGCGACGCATGCAAATGCGTCGCTAAATTTAAAAATAAATTTAGTTAGAAAAAAAATTATTATTAAATATTGCGACACACTAAATTGCGTCGCAATATTTAAAATTAATTTTTTTAAAAAATTATTATTAAATATTGCGACGCACTAAATTGGGTCGCAAAATTGCGACTCATCCAGATGCGTCGCAATATTTAATAATAATAATTTTGGTATAATAGCGACGCAATTTGAGTCGCTAATGCGTCGCAAATAAAAATTATTTTAAAATATTGCGACGCAAGGTAATTGCGTCGCAATATTTAAAATAATTTTTAAGATAAAATAGCGACTCAATTGTAGTCGCTAATGCGTCGCTATTAAATTTATTTTTAAATTATTGCGATGCCAGGTCATTGCATCGCAATATTTAATAATAATATTTTAAAAATATTAGTGATCCAATATCAGTCGCTAATGCGTCGCAAATTTTGTTTTTAAAAATATTTAAATAATTAAAAATTAAAATGGTTAATTCAATTTCGCTAAATCTAAATATTGATACAAACATTTTTCACTCAATCCAAACAATAATATATTTCAAAAAATAATTTATATATTAAAATTTTGAAGTTTTTACAACATAAAAAAAGAAAAAAAAATACATCAAGAATCTGAACGATCACGTGGAGGCTGTGGAGGCTGTGGAGGCTGAAGACTCTGCGACAAGCGGCTAACCATATCCCGCAAATAATGCATCTCATCTCGCATGTCTGCAACCTCCTGATCCCGGCCTCGCATACGATCCTCAAAATCCTGCTCGACCTCCTGGCGAATCTCCTCTGCAATAGATCTGCGAAGCTCCTGTAAACGCTCGGGAGGAAGATCAGCAGGAACTCGCGAGCTGGAGGCCTGATGGGGAAAAAATGTAGAAGCTCTAGTGCCCATACCATAGACCCTGCGGTCTCGTGGCTGGGCACCAACAGCCTCCAAAAACACACGTCGACTCTCCTCTGCTGAGAGTTCGACGGGCGTCTCCCCATCAGTAGAGTCGACCTGCGATGCCTGGGAGCGAAGCTCCTCGACTCGTGTCTTGAAATTATGAAATCAACAATAAATGAGTTAATAAATTTCTCGAAATAAAATTTTAGAAATTAAACAGATACTACATAAATCTAATTTCTTACCGCAACCTCCCGTGATCGCGTGTCGACCCAGGAGCCGTCCCTCCTGGTGTGTGTCGCCCTGAATAGACGAAACTCACCAGGATCTCCGCCCTCCTGCTCAGTCTATAACAATAAAAAAATGATATTAATACAAATATTTGTAAATAACTAAAATAGTAATTAAAATATTTATGTTTTCTTACCATACGCCGTCTGTGCTCCTGAATCGAAATGGAGCCCGAAGTATGACGGGAGAGACCCGTGCCAGGACCGCCCTTCTCAGATCGGCGGTTCGTGCTGGCTGATGCGGACCTCCTGCGCCAGCCATCGGACTCCCAGGCCTGCTGCCACTCGTGCCAAATACCCTCTGGCACGTGCGCAGGACGCTGACCCGATGACCTCCAACGATGAAGCATGTCGGAGTATCGGCGTCGCGTCAGAGCCTCCCATGCTGCCCTAATGGCATCATGGGTGGCAGGATCCCACGTAAACTTTTTCTGCATTAAAATAAACAGTTAGTTTCTGAATTTATTAACTTTAAAGAATTATATATCACTGATAAATTGTATTTAATAAGTTTACCTGAAACTCAGAAAAATAAAACTCCCTCGTGGCTGGCGATACGTGGCGCCAATCGTAGCCACTGGGATCTGCACGCCTCTGAAAAACGGCGCTGATGTGGCTGGAGACATGATGCTGCTCAATGAATCTGTTAAAAAAATGCAAGTTTATAAGTAAATGACTTAAAAATAAATAAAATATTTTAATTAGTATATACTTACATCCCCTGAGCATCAAGTCTAAGTACAGTGCGGCGCCGATGGTGGAAGAACTCTCGGAGGTCTGTGCCGATCGGCTGGATGGTAATACTGGTGCAGAGATCGAAGGCTGCGCCTCTGCTGGAGATCCAAACTCTCCATCTCCGACGCTCATGTGATCTGATCTCGCAGGATCCAAACTACGTCTCTGCTCACCCAAACTGTCGTCGGTAGATCTACCTCTGCCCCTCATACTGAAAATACTAAAGATTCACACAATTAAATTACGATTAATGATTGACTATGTAAGAATTTAACACTTATAAAAAAAAGTTAAATTTTAAAAAACCTTTATGTTTAATCGGTGTCATTTGTTTCGTGAAATGTTGGTTCAACATCCGATGCCGTATCGGATTGCGAATCAGTTTCATTATCATCGGAAGGAAACCGAACATTTGCATCCGCAATTTGTTGGACATCACCACTTGGATCTCTAAGTGATGTTTCAGGAGCCCTTGTGTCATCCTCAATTGCATGCATTTCCATCTCATCCTCTTGAAATGCAGGGCACTCGGTTGATTGACTTGATGAACTCTCCTCTAATACGATTGTTGAACGTGGGACGATTTTAGAAACGGCCCACCAATCTCGCTTGTCGTTGCGCAAACTTGGATATCCGCAGTAAAAGACTTGCTGAGCTTGGGATGCAAGGATGAATGGGTCATATTTCTGCAATCTTCGTCGATGGTTCACTTCAACCAAATTATAGTCGTTATGAACCCTTTTGCCCACAGGAACTATCGGATCGAACCAATCACAACGAAACAATACGGTTCGTTTCATAGGCCAACCGGGATATTCAACTTCAACCACCTCTACTAACTTTCCATAATAATCCTGCATATTTGCTCCAACACTTTCTCCTTTTACACACACGCCCCAGTTCTGCGTGCCTCTTGAAGCTGCTAATCGTTCAATCTGAAATTTGTACCCATTTACAAAATAGCCAGTAGAGGTTGTTACGGTCTTCAATGGCCATTGCGATAGACATTTAATGAAAATATTGTCGGTTGTCGACCATGGACCGTTGACCTATAAATTAATAAGCTATTGACATCCAATTCAAAAAATAATAGCCATTATCGAAATTGATTGAGTGATACTACTCACAAATTCATAAAACCAGTAAGCAAACTCCGTTTCTAATTTCTGCCCAATTGCAACTTGACTGATGTCGGGATTCATCTGTCGTTGTCTATCACAAAACATCCTTATGGGATGAAAAGGATGAAAACTACTGTTAGAAATTAAATATTATGGTATATTATTATATAAATTTAAATTTTCAATTTAGCATTGAAGTATACACTTACTCAATATATGGATCGACTTCTCGACAGTTCATTAGGATGTAATAATGTGCTGCATTATACTCCATATCGCTAAGATTTCTTGACTTCTGCCCACCAAATGAACGGCCGATAGCTTTAAAAATTGATATTCTACCGTCATTAGCTTCTGCTTCGTCCACACATACGTCATCGTTACGACCATGATTTCGGCTCCTCGTGTGGACGTGACCCTCAAAGTAATGTGAGGCAAAAGCTGAAACTTCTTCGACCAAGTGTGCATTGCATATAGAACCTTCAACCCTTGCCTTATTACGCACATTATTTTTTAACTTCTTAAGATACCTATATGTAAAGTTGCAACAAAAAATTAACGAATTTTTCAAGCAATGAAATAATATTTGAAATGTCAACATATCTTAATGATGTATATATTTACCTCTCGAAAGGATACATCCAGCGATACTGCACGGGACCAGCTATGCTCGCTTCGTATGGCAAGTGAACCGGTAAATGCTCCATTGAGTCAAAAAAACTGGGAGGAAATATTCGCTCAAGCTTGCATAAAATAATTGGAATTTCCTCCTCAAGCCTTGCCATGGATGCAGAAGTAATGACTGCGGCAGATAACTCCTTGAAGAATAAGCTGAGCTCCGTAATTGCCTTCCAGACATGTTGCGGAAGCAACTCACGAAAAGCTATAGGTAATAATCGTTGCATGAAAACATGGCAGTCGTGGCTCTTCATGCCGAACAACTTGAGCTTATGCATGTCCACACACCTACCGATATTTGAGGCATAACCATCTGGAAATTTTAACCCTCTTAGCCAGTTACATAAAACTTCTCGTGAATTTCTGTCAAGAGTGTAACATGCTTTAGGATAGGTCCCATCGGCACTCCTTCTCAAATCACCTCTTCTGCAGTACTGATTAAGTTCTTCTCTTGACTTTGCAGTATCTTTTGTTTTTCCCGGGATGTTTAGCACCGTGTTAAATATGTTATCAAAGAAATTTTTCTCGATATGCATAACATCCAAGTTGTGCCGGATGAGATTTGTGCTCCAATAAGGCAAATCCCAAAATATACTTCGCTTCTTCCAGTTATGTTCTTTACATATACGGCTATTTATTCTATCTGCATCCGGTTCCCATGCATACATCAACCCCAAATGCTCTATAGAATCAAATAGATCCGTGCCGGACCTAACCGGTTCGGCAAATTTTGTGACTGCTTTGTTCTTCCGGAAGGCGATCAAGTTACGCCTGTAAGGATGATTTGGGGGCAAGAACTTCCTATGGTTATCAAACCATGACTGCTTACCACTCTTCTGCAATGTAAATGCATCCGAATCATACATGCAATGAGGGCATGCCAGACGTCCAGCAGTGCTCCAACCAGACAACATTGCATATGCCGGAAAATCACTTATTGTCCACATCAAAGCAGCTCTCATTAAGAAATTTTGTTTCATAGAAATGTCGTAGGCTACCACTCCTGTTTCCCACAACATTTTCAATTCGGCCACCAACGGTTGCAGAAAGACATCAATCTTTTCCTTTGGATTTGATGGTCCTGGAACCAAAACGGTTAAAAACATTGCAGGATCTTTCATGCACTTCCACGGAGGAAGGTTATATACAGTCAGTATCACAGGCCAACATGAATACTGTTGCCCCGCTTGACCAAATGGTTGGAAGCCATCGGTACAAAGACCTAATCTCACATTCCTTATATCTTCAGCGAAATCAGGATGATTTTCATTGAAATGCTTCCAAGCCTTTGAATCTGATGGATGCCGCATTTCATCCTCTTTAGATTCATGTTCGGCATGCCATCTCATATCAGCAGCTGTTGCCTCAGATCTGTATAATCTCTGCAGGCGTGGGGTAAGAGGAAAGTAATGCATCCTCTTGTAAGGCACACTTTTCCTCCTACTTGTACCGGCTCCTCCTTCGGTGTTTTTGAACCTCGATTGCCCACAAATCTTACACCATCTCAGCTCTGAGTCTTCACCCCAAAATATCATACAATTGTTCAAGCAACAATCGATCTTATTAACTGGGAGCCCAAGCCCACGCAACAACTTCTTTGTTGCGTAAAAACTGTCTGCGGCACATTATCATTTGGCAGAATTTCTTTGATTAACTCAGCTACAGAATTGAACGCCTTTTCTGATAATCGATGTTCTGCCTTAATATTCAACATTCGAGCAGCTGTAGAGAACTGGGAATGACCCTCACACCCAGGATACAATTCTTGATTGCAGCACGCAACATATCGTAAAATTGTTGTGCTTCTGGATTTGGTTCTTCCATAAATGTATTCTGATTGAAGTCATTACCCGATGCATTCATCACCATTTGTTCATATGTGTTTAAATTCACAAATGGTTCATCTACGGGAATTGACTCTTGTTGGCCTATAACAGCTGCTGGAATATCCTCTGGTTCACCATGACAGTACCAAACATAGTAATCAGGAACAAAACCCTTCTTACACAAATGCACCTTAACAGTTTCCACATCTCTGTAGGCTTTATTCTGACACCTGTGGAAGTTGCATGGGCACCTAATCCTAGGCCCATCCATCCATTCAGGTTGGCTACATGCAAATGCGATAAATTCTTCCAATCCATTCAGAAAATCTGGATTCAGCAAGCCATCTTTTATCCTTGCATACATCCATGAGCGAGTCCCGCTCATTTTTGACCGACTTATACAAAGTCTGGTAAATCATTAAATGAAACCAAAAAATAAAACTATATTAGTATTAATAAATATATAACTAAATTATTTCTTGGGCACAACTAAGGTTAATTACAACCAATTAAATCATTTATAAGTACCCAAATTTTTTTTAGGTAACTAAGGACCCTACCATGCAAGGGCGAGCCACGGCTACGATCCTTGGGGTGCTAGCAAGGACCGATGCATAGGTTAATGGCTAAAGAGAGGGCTTGAGTTTGTGTCGGGCCATAAGGCGGTGCGTTTAGTCATTA
>UESW01003923.1:95026-280925 GCA_900491605.1 Calamus simplicifolius | reverse complement strand
AAGGAATTGATTATAGGTGATCCATCTCAAGGAATAAGGACTAGATCATACATGAGAAATATTAGTAATCATCTTGCATTTGTATCACAAATAGAACCTAAAACTATAGAAGAAGCTGAAAAAGATAATAATTGGATGTTAGCTATGCAAGAAGAACTTAATCAATTCACTAGAAATAATGTTTGGACTTTAGTGGAAAGACCTAAAAACCATTCAATCATAGGAACTAAATGGGTTTTTAGAAATAAGTTAGATGAAAATGGTATAGTAATTAGAAACAAAGCTAGATTGGTTGCTAAAGGATATAGTCAAGAAGAAGGTATTGATTTTGATGAAACCTTTGCACCTGTAGCTAGACTAGAAGCCATTAGACTTTTACTTGCATTTGCATGTCATATGAACATTAACCTATTTCAAATGGATGTAAAAAGCGCATTTTTAAATGGACTTATTAATGAAGAAGTCTATGTAGAACAACCACCAGGTTTTGAAGACCACGAGTTTTCAAATCACGTTTTTAAATTGCACAAAGCTTTATATGGTTTGAAACAAGCACCTAGAGCTTGGTATGATAGGTTAAGTAAATTTCTAATAGAAAATGATTTTACAAGAGGAAATGTTGAAAACCTTGTTTTTAAAAAGAAAAAGTAAAGATTTACTAGTAGTACAAATATACGTAGATGACATTATTTTTGGTGCTACTAACGAATCTCTCTGTCAAGAATTTGCAAAGTTAATGCAGGGAGAATTCGAGATGAGCATGATGGGAGAACTCAACTTCTTCCTTGGACTCCAGATCAAACAATGCAAGGAGGGAATTTTTATCAACCAAACCAAGTACACAAGAGAACTACTCAAAAAGTTTGGTATGGAAACAATGAAACCCCTTGGAACACCAATGAGTCCTTCATGCAAGCTAGACAAAGACGAAGAAGGTAAGAAGATTGATCAGAAGTACTATCGAGGTATTATCGGATCCCTTCTCTATTTAACAGCAAGTAGACCTGATATAATGTTTGCAGTATGTTTGTGTGCTAGATTTCAAGCTGAACCTAAAGAATCACATTTAATAGCTGTTAAAAGAATCTTAAGATATCTAAATGGCACAAAAGATGTAGGTTTATGGTATTCTAGAGACTCCACATTAAACCTAATTGCATATTCAGATTCTGATTATGCCGGATGTAAAATTGATAGAAAAAGCACAAGTGGTGCATGCCATTTCTTAGGAAGTAACTTAATCACATGGTTTAGCAAAAAGCAAAATTCAGTTGCATTATCAACTACTGAAGCTGAATATGTGCAGCTGGAAGTTGCTGTGCGCAAATCCTATGGATTAAGCGACAACTTGAAGACTATGGTATCAAACCTAATAAGACACCCATAAAATGTGATAATACTAGTGCAATCAATTTAACGAAAAATCCAATTCAACACTCAAGGACAAAACACATAGAAATTAGATATCATTTTATAAGAGAACATGTAGCTAATGATGAAATTTGTTTAGATTATGTAAACACTGAAGAACAATTAGCTGACATTTTTACAAAACCCCTAAGTGAAGAAAGGTTTGAATATCTAAGAGGAGAATTAGGAATTTGTAATCCTTTTGAGTAAATTTTGAAATCTTAAGGAAATATATCTAGAATTCCTTTAAATCCTCAAATCTTAAGGACATCTCATCTAGAACTCTTATCTGATTGATTCACTCATATCCAATGATTATTTATCAATTTTTATGATCATTTTCCGGACATATTTCAGAAATTTCATGTTTTTGTCTGAAATAGTCTCGGAGCCGACTCGACGCGTATCGGAGTCGACTCCCGGTTTCATTTGAAACTCTCGAGTCGACCCCTCTCTGGCGCGAGTCGACTCCATGTCGGGACGGACTTTCTGTGTCTGTGCCGAGTCGACACTTGAGTTTGCGCGAGCCGACTCGAGGTGGTCCCAAATTGATTTTTCTAGGGCAGAGTCGACTCGACGCTCATTCTATTCGTCCCCTAATCAAAAATACGCTCTCCACACTCTCTCCAAACCCTCCAAAACTCCTTGAATCCCTTTTTATCACCTCCAATCATCAAATGGCTCCTAAACTAGAGGATCTAGTGTTGTGGCGGGTGGCATCAAGAGGAAGCGCTCCGTGAAGCAAACGGTTAAGCGTCCGGCGCGTGAACCTTCGCCAAGCTCGGACTCCACCGCATCTGCTTCTCCTCCAGCTGCTGCTCCTGCTGCCACGTCCTCCCAGGTAGACCGACTAGCAGATAAAATCATCACCACTGGTAGGAAGATGGATTTTGAATTATTTGAGAATGAGGGCTTTCTTTTTGGAAGACAGTTAATCGAGATGGGATGGGAGAAAGTTTGCTCTCTTGAATGCCCGACTTATCCCTCATTAGTTAAAGAATTTTACAAAAATTTGTCTAGAGGAGACCATGGGCTTATTAGCAATGTGAGAGGAGTAAGAATTTCTGTAACTCCCGAGATCTTGGCTAGATTATTGCAATTACCCTTGTCTGGCACCTCAACCTTCTCTTCTGATGACCGCGCCCCAGCTTTATCCAGATTATTAAACAGGGATGTGGTTGGATTTGAAGAGATTCTTGCTAATCAGCTATCCTTAGAGTTGAGATTGCTTCACAATATATGCTGTAGGATTCTATTTCCTAAAACGGGTAGATTTGATTATGTTTCCGAAAGAGATGTTTTTGTAATGGACGCCATTGTGACTGGCAAGCCAATCAATCTTCCAAGCATGATTTTGTGGTATATAGCAGATTGTGCAGGGAAAAGGAAATCCAGTCTGCCATATGGGATGATTCTCACTTTGATTTTTCGAAGCCAGGGTGTGGTGATCTCTGATAATGAACCAATGAAAAACTTAAGACACACTGATTTCTATAGTCTGGCAACTATTCATAGGATGGGGTTTGTCAAAAAGGATGGGAAGTGGGAAAGGAAAGGAGTGACAGAGGAAAGAGCAATAGATACTGAGGCTGCAGGACCATCTGTTAGACATCCTCGCCTGCACCTCCGAGCCCCTTGGTTTCTACCTCTGCTCCAGCCCCTGTTCCAACAATTGTTCAGACTTCATCTTCTGCTAGCTTCTCAGATCAACAAATCTTGCAACTCAAAGCCTTACTTGAAGATCAATCTGACAAGCTTAAAACTGAATTTGAGAATAAGTTTATGCATCTGAGAGAGACACTTTATTCTCTTGATGATCGTATTTCAAAGATTGAATCCACTATCGGATCTTCATCGGCATCCTTAAGTAGTGATCTCAAGAATATTTTTGAAGAACTTAAGGATATATGTGGAGATAGTGAGACTTATTCAAGAGCAACGCAGAGCTTCAAGATAAAATCAAGAGTGCGTGCACATTTGTGGATGAAAAACTCAAGGACTATGTAAAAATTCAATCTGAAGGAATGAAAAACATTGTTGATCATCTAACTAGAATTGTAAGAACTCATTTTTGAGTTACTAGAGTTGTCTTGTACTGAAGTTTTTATGCTTTCTTTATGAAATCAATGTATCGAACATTTTGATGTACTAGACTTTTTGAATGAAATGAATTCTCTATTTCCTTATGTCAATGAAATTTGAATGAATGTTTATCAATCTTTTTGTTGATAACAAAAAAGGGGGAGAATTTTATAGTTTTATGATTGTCTATGATTGTGATAAACAATGGGTTAATTAATTAAGTTTCATAGGGGGAGCTACCTCATTGAGGGGGAGCCTAAACTTAACTATGAAAACAAAGTTAATTCACTAATCAATCATGAACAAACTCAATATTTTTGTCATCATCAAAAAGGGGGAGATTGTTGAGAAATTATTGTAACATAATTACTCCAACTTATTGATTTTGATGATTTCCAAAAGACATTGCTTTACTTTCTAAAAGGCTATGAAATGTTAAGTTAACCAATGAAATATTCAATTTCAAATTGGAAACTATGAACTATTAAAAATATAATGAGTTTCTTGAATCAATTGAATATATGTTTCAGTGAGCTATACTTATGAATTCAAAAATGATTTTATATATCAATCTTTTAAAGATCAATGACTTAATAATGCATTGAAATTGAGCATTACTGTTAAATCAACATTATCTAAGTCATATTTATATTTCAAAGTTGGTTGGGATGATTTTCAAAGCAAATCAGAATGTTTTCTGATTTTTGTATCAGTCCCGAGCCGACTCGAGAGTTTCCGAGTCGACCCCTGAACTTTCTCGAGCCGACTCATGACTGTGCGAGCCGACTCGACTCAGACGGCAGAAAGACTCATTTTTGAGTGCCTCACGAGTCGACTCCCAGCTTTTCGCGAGTCGACCCCTGAAAGTCACGAGTCGACTCCCAGATTTTCACGAGTCGACCCCTGGAGACCACTTTTTGGTGCGTTCTGGATTCGATTGCTCGAGCCGACTCGCACAGTACCCGAGCCGACTCCCCGAAATCTGGGCGTAATTTTTGAGTTGACACATCAGCTCCAACGGTTATATTTTTGAATAACGGCTATTTTTCCTTGACTCTAACGGCTATATTTTTGCAGATTCTATAAATAGAGGAGCCTTTCAAATCAAAAAAAAAGAGAAGAGAAAATCAAAAGAGAGAAAAGAATATCTTTGAAAAGAGGGAAAAACAGAGCATTCTTGGAAAAATCTTTTAGCTCAAGAAGAGAGATTCAAAAGGAGTGAAATCCAAGAGTGAGATTCGTGCACTCCAGAGCTACATTCTACAAAAGATTCAAGAGGAGATCCCAACGCTTTCAAGAGCAAATCAAAGATCTTCCACATTCAAGAAAAAAGGGAGAAAAAGCTTCAACCCAACTCCAAAGCTCAAATCTGTGAAGAATCGGTGCTGAGGCCTGATTCAACATCAAGAGGAGTTGAAGGAAGGAAACCAAAGAAGCCAAGCCAGCTCTCAAGCTCTAAATATTCAGGCTTTTCTAAACTCGATTTCTATTTTGAAATATCTGCTCAAAAAGGAGCTGCTTGTAATTAAACTCATTTTATTTGTTTGTGTCTAGTTTAATCTGAGGGATTAAACTAGAGGAGGTTGTTAAACCTCGGTACAAGCTAGGTATAGCTTGTGTTTGGGTTTGGTGCCGGTGAGCCCGTGTAAAATCGGCTGGGTTCGTTGTGATCCCGGAAAAACAACAAGTTTGAGTTGTGAACTTGAAAACAACTCGGCTGTAATCTAGAGAGATTATAGTGTGGACCCAAGTGAGTCTTGGGAGTGGACGTAGGTGTTGTTGCACCGAACCACTATAAAAATATCTTGTGTTTGCCGTGCTTAATTGTCTCTTCTCTATCTCTCATATACTTGTGTTTGTGCTTTGCTATTAGTTAATCCCTTCACTTGCACATCTCAATTTAAATTATTTAAAAGGCTTAAATTTTTAAGAATCCAATTCACCCCCCCCCCTCTTGGGTTGCCATCTGGGCCAACACAAGCCCTGATCCCGATCGGCCACGACCTATCTCGGACAGTTGCAATCCATCCGAGATCGATGACGATCCGACGGTTGCGATCGATCCAAGCCCTGATCCCGATCGGCCACGACCGATCTCGGACCGTGGCGATCCGTCCGAGATCGGCGACGATCCAACGGTTGCGATCAATCCAAGCCCTGATCCCGATCGACGACGACCGATCGCGGACCGCAGCAATCGGTCCGATCGGCAAAGATCCGACGGTTGCGATCGATCCAAGCCGTGATCCCGATCGGCCACGACCTATCTCGGACAGTTGCAATCCGTCCGAGATCGGCGACGATCCGACGGTTGCGATCGATCCAAGCCCTGATCCCGATCGGCCACGACCGATCTCGGACCGTGGCGATCCGTCCGATCGGCTACGATCCGAGGGTTGCGATCGATCCAAGCTCTGATTCCGATCGGCGACGACCGATCGCGGACCGCGGCAATCGGTCCGATCGGCAAAGATTCGACGGTTGCGATCGATCCAAGCCCTGATCCCGATCGGCCACGACCTATCTCGGACAGTTGCAATCCGTCCGAGATCGGCGACGATCCGACGGTTGCGATCGATCCAAGCCCTGATCCCGATCGGCCACGACCGATCTCAGACCGTGGCGATCCGTCCAAGATCGGCGACGATCCAACGGTTGCGATCGATCCAAGCCCTGATCCCGATCGGCGACGACCGATCGCGGACCGCGGCAATCGGTCCGATCGGTAAAGATCCGACGGTTGCGATCGATCCAAGCCCTGATCCCGATCGGCCATGACCGATCTCGGACCGTGGCGATCCGTCCGAGATCGGCGATGATCCAACGGTTGCGATCGATCCAAGCCCTGATCCCGATCGGCCACGACCGATCTCGAAACGTGGCGATCGGTCCGATCGGCGACGATCCGAGGGTTGCGATCGATCCAAGCCCTTATTCTGATCGGTCACGATCGATTTTGGACCGATCGCTATTTAACATAATTAATTTTTTTAAATATATAACGACGCAAAGGGTTGCGTCGTTTTTTTAATATGATAATTATAATACATAAAAAATTAACTTTAATTCTAATAATTACGATGCAACAAGTACGTCGCTATATTAAAACATAATTTTTCTAATTAATATTTTAGCTTATTACATCGCTAATGCGTTGCTATTTAACATAATTAATTTTTTAAAAACATTGCAACTCACTGTGTTACGTCGTAATTATTTTTTCTCATATTTATAATTTATAAAATTTAATTTTATTTAAAATAATTGCGACGCAGTTATTGCATCGCTAAATTAAAAATAATTTTAATTTATTTTCTGGTTTATTGCGTCGCTAATGCGTCGCTATTTAAAATATTTAATTTTTTCCAAAATATTGCGACGCACTGGGTGGCGTCGCAATATTTTTAAAATATTAATACTGTAAAAAATATAATTCCATTTAAATTATTTGCGACACAATTGTTTCGTTGCTAAATTAAAAATAATTTTTCTATTTTTCTAGTTTATTGCGTCGCTAAGGCGTCGCTATTTAAAATATTTAATTCTTTTCAAAATATTGCGACGCACTGGTTGGCGTCGCAATATAAAATATTAATACTGTAAAAAATATAATTCCATTTAAATTATTTGCGATGCAATTGTTGCGTCGCTAAATTAAAAATATTTTTTTTTCCAATTTTATTGCATCGCTAAGGCGTCGCTATTTAAAATATTTAATTCTTTTCAAAACATTGCGACGCACTGTTATGCATCGCAATATTTTGTAAACTATTTGTACTTTAAATAATATAATTTTATTTAAATTATTTGCGACGCATTTGTTGCATCGCTAAATTAAAAATAATTTTTCTTATTTTCTAATTTATTGCGTCGCTAATGTGTCGCTATTTAATATATTTAATTCTTTTAAAAACATTGCGACGCACTGTGATGCGTCGCAATATTTTTTTCGATAATTAGATTTTATAAAATTTAATTTCATTTCAATTATTTGCGACGCAATTGGTGCGTCGCTAAATTAAAAATAATTTTTCTAATTATCTATTTTATTGCGTCGCTAATGTATCGCTATTTAAAATATTTAATTCTGTTAAAAACATTGCGACGCAAATATTGCGTCGCAATATTTTTATTGATATTTATATTTCATAAAAATTAATTTAAAACTATTGCGATGCAATATTTGCGTCGTAATATTAAAATTTAATTTTTTTTGATTTTTTGGTTAATTGAGTCGCTAATGAGTCGCTAATGCGTCGTAATATTTTGTTGTCACAAAGACGTCGCAAAGTGGTCGCAATTTAGCGACGCAAGTATGCGTCGTTAAATTTGCGTCGCTATTTCAGTATTTTCTTGTAGTGTTCATTCACAAGAGAAAGTAGGAATCTTGCAGGTTTAGTGGCCAAAATCTTGGCAATAATCTTGTATATATATATATGCTATTAAGGAGACTAATTGGGTGGAGATCCCTCGTAGAGAGCAAACCATCCTTCTTTGGTACCAATACAACATAAGCAAAGTTCAACCTTTGCGGATCCAAATTATCCCTATGGAAGTTTTGGAGCAAAATCATCACATTATCTTGAAGTGAGTCCCAAAATTTTTGAAAGAAGCACAAGGAAAAATCATCCAAACTTGGGGCTTTGGAGGTGCTAAGAAAAAATACCACCTCTTTGGCTTCATCAACATTGAGTAGGTCCATCAAGATGCTTAGATCCACCTCAAGGGGGTTCTATAGGTAATCTAATCAATGATAGCCAATGATAAGCAAGAGACTTCGAATAGTCCCTTGAAATATTTGTATAGCTCGAAAGTTATTTCTTCCTAGGAGTTGAGCTCTGTTCCATTGGTGTCCACCAAAGATGTAATCCAATTTGTGCCTTTTGCATCCAAAAGCAATCTTATATAAGAATGTCATATTTTGATCCCCTTTCTTAAGCTAGGTTACCCTTGATCATTGTTTTTAATAAATCTCCTCCTTGCTGTAGATGTTAGACAAGCATTTTTTAGGATCTTCCTAGTGGAGAATTATGTTCGGGATAAATTAGTTGTTTCCTCTTTTCTATTCAGCAATTTGATACCATGCAAGAGTTTCTACTTAATCTCTTTATTATCATTCATTCTTTAAGAGAACCATCTTCTTAAGACTGCCTCCAGCCTTCTAAGATTTTCTACTCATGCCACTATGCTATTTTGGCTTCCCCTAATACTCCTCAAGGAGTCTCAAACAATAGTATCTAGATCCTCCTTGGTCCATAAGATTTTGGACGACCTAGCATAAGAGATCAAGTCCCCCAAGTGGCAGGGATCCTCTACCAAATGGGGATTCAAGTTTGAATTCCTACTAAGAATAGGATGATTTGTACCAGAGGAAAAAAGCTCGTTAATTGTTAGTCATTGCTGTTGTTGACTGTGGGTTCAATTTGCCTCATTAGTCATTACCAATCAACATTGGCATTGACATAGCCTCAGTACTGGCAGAGTCAACTACCCTTTCGCTATTATCCACAAAGCCTTCCTTAGATGGCATCCCCCTATGCCATGGTTCCATGGAACCTTCCAACCAACCATTATATTGAACAACTACACTACAATCTCACCTCATTATCTCTATCTACCTCATCTTCGTCGCACTCAACTGTTGATTCTCAAGCTCTTTGACTGCCCTTCGTTGCCCTTTCTACCATGTGCTTTGCTTTGCTTGGCAATGAACAGAAGAGATTTTAGCCCACCTAAGTGCCAACTCTTAACTGATTTCTCTAGGTTTTGGTTTATCGAGAGCTGAGGAGGAACCAACTTGCTAACCTGGTTACTCCTAAGCATCAGTTTCGCTTGTGCCCCAGGGGGTGGACCTAGACCTAGCGCACCAGTAGCACTTTAGGTAGCCTTCCAATCCACCCAATGCTTTAGTAAAGACTACAGTGGCTGCATCAGAGTCACCTTCTTGATGATTACTAGGGCTTCAAGGGCATTGCGCAATGTGATATGCATGGCATTGGGGATACTCGTTGGGTTCTTATACAAGGCTATAATAAGCAAAATAGAGTTATCAAAGTAGTTAGGAGAGGTGCTCTTAAGAAGAGCAAAACTAGAGACTATGGAGCCGATGCTCTCCACATCCTTTACTAATAAAGGAACTCCAGCCCACCCCAGCTGGATTGAAGCTTCAAAGCAAAGGCTAAGGGAGGCAGGGGGGAAGGTTCCCGAGTCCTTGATCGACCATGATGTTATCTTTATCTCATACCTTGCAGGATGATTGAGACCATATCTAGAAATACGTAGGAGCGCCCCTCTTGAAGGGAAGAGACCCTAAAGGAGTTAGGTCCATTCACAATCATCTCCTAGCGAAAGTGAGGAATATTGGCATGGACCAATAACTTAATCACCAATTCTTTGGATGGCAGAGGAGTTGTAGTCTTGATAGGACACATATAAACAACCCACCCCTACCTTTGTCAGGTCTACAGACTTTGCAAGCATCTTCTCCACTATATAGGCAAGATGATAGAAATCCTTTGTGGTCTATCTCCAATGAATACTTCTTCCTCTGCCAACTTCATCTTCTAGTCTTTGGGACACCTCCATGCCAAATGCCTCGCCCTTAGGCACCTATGGCAGACCAACCATTTGAGATCACTAGTATATTCGCAGTGGTAGCAACTACCTAATTGAAATAGAGGATGCGTCACAAGCTCTGCACGATGGAGCCAACCTTGAATAGTTATGAACATCATTATTCTTTCAATCAGAAGTAGGGGATTTGATTTGCCCAAAGTGCACATATCTACTTCGATTGCCTAGAGAAAATGGTGATCACTAGCCCAGATCTCTTAGTTGATTGTCGTTCGAGCGATCTTTACTTCAACGAGTTCCTATTCTACTCATCTCTGCGGAAAGAAGTGTCTAAAAATTACTAGAAATTTAAATATAATTAATTAATAAAAATATAAATAAATAAACTAGAAAATCATACTTGAATTGAGGCATATTGTCTTAACGATTACTTGTACCCTTTCATGCAGGTTGTAGTTGAATTGTACCTAAAGGACAATAACGTAACTTGATCTGAACCTCCTACCATAATTATGATCGCTTAGAGATGCAACCTAATGACTTTTTTAAATGCTCAGAAAAAAATTAAATATAGAAACAGAAGAATCAGAAAAGATGATAATAGAAAAGCTAAAAAAAAAAGAGGCGCTTCTTAGTAGGATATTGAGGAACTCAGGGCTTCAAGCCTTTTTCTTAGTAGGATCTCAAGTTGAATAGGGAATCGTATAACACGGCTCTCATCTGTGACCTTGAGCCTATTTATAGTTTTTAGTGGCCTGCTTAATGTTGGAGCATCTTAATGCAGCCTAACTAAAGGTCTGATGAGGCAAGCTCCTGTGATGCTACAATTAAGAAGATTTGAAATTTAAATTTATACTTAAATTCGCATATGCTATATCCCATAGCTAGTCAAGCCAAGCCAGCCCAGCGTGTGGCTCTTAGCCTTCATGGTGGCTTACTTAGGCCTCTAGCTCACGGATTCAATTAAATACAAAAATCCTTATATTTAATTATTTCATTTGGTATTAAAGGATATATAGGTCTTTAAAATTGAAAACTTTTAAAAAGGAAAATCCTTTTTAAAATTGATTATTTCATTAGAATTTTTTAAAATCAGAAACGGCTTTTAAAAGACTATTTTTCAGTAGTCTCTCAACCAGCTGGGTCTTCAGTCCATGGCTTCACAGCAGGTCTTCTCTTGACCGCTCCACTACGAATCCGTCTCCATCCGATCTCCAGTGTTCGCCACCACTGCGAATTCTTCGCCGGAGTTCCTCATCGCAAATCCGGCGCGCAAGCAGAGTCTCACGATTTGATTCTCTGGATAATTTCACGTAATAGTTTTATCCGCTTGCAATCGCTCGTACCCAGATTGAAACGTTTGGAGAAATCGATTGGTATTTTTTTTTTTTTTTTTTTTTGAGAATGATAAGAAAAAGGGAATGGGGCAAGAACTCGATTCAAAAAACCAAGGATTCGACCTCGGAATGAGACAAAGGAGAGGGAGGGGAATTAGTAATATACTCTCATTCCTAAGATTTCACATGGTTTTATTTTAGACTACATTACATGGTCGTGATGAGCCAGTAACGTGCTTGTTTTTGTACGACGCATGTCAAGGATTCCTTTTGCTTCTGATGTGCATGACCGCTACGTACCCGTGTTTTCTTATCTATCTAGCGACATAATTTCTGAAAATTGATACGTTAATTGAAGAATTAAGGGCTGTTAGGCAGCGAATTTGAGTTGAATTTTTTGTTTTTAAAAATAAAAAATTCAATCCATAGCATGAAAAAAACGTTTGTCTTAGATGTTTTCTTCGAATTTATCTTAAACATTTTTTAAATTTTATATTTATCTTAGACATTTTTCAAAATTTATTTTTTCAAATTCAAAATGCTCAAAACTCGTTTCAAATGAATCTGAAAATATCGAAGCATTTTTTCTTCGTATTTATCTTGAACATTTTTAAAATTTTAGATTTATCTTAGGCATTTATAAATTTTATTTTTTCTTTCTCAAAATGCCGAAAACTCTCGAATTCATCTTCTTCCTTCTCCCCACGATCTCTCTTCATGTACTGCCTTTCTCCGAAAGAATAGTTTTTGAAAACACCAACCAAACATATTCTCAAATACTAAAAATTAATAAAATATAATTCAGATTTTAAGATTCAACATAATATAATTCAAATTTTAGGATACAATCCATATTTTCGAAAATAATTTTTTTTGGATCAGAAACCAAACAATGCCTAGTTTCTAAAATTACTTTTCCAATGAGAATCAATTGCGCTTGTAGCCATTCACCCAAGAATTTAGGTTCAAGCTTAACTTCTGACATTTTATTTGATAAATTTTTACCTCTATATCTACCCTTAACATGTTTGTATTTTTCAAAAACTTCTCGGAAATGCTTTCCTCACTCGGATCAAGATATAACTTTTAGCCAAAAAAAAAAAATTTCTTGTGATCTTTTTGTTCAAATAACAATTAAGTGCCAAAAAAAATCTTGTGACTTTTTGCTCATATAACAATTAAGGTGAAGAAGGGAAGGAATGAATCTCTTTATGATAAAAATATCCATTTTGTAACATAAGAAACGACCATCATTTTGGTGGTTATGTAAGGCTAAGATGAGTTGAGATCTTAAATAGAAAATTCTTAAGATTTGAAAAGGAGTGAGATATTGGAAAATCTTGTCTCACATATCAAATTAAAAATACTAGAATTTTGATCAATGTAATAAATTCTGGATTAACTTGTTCCCTTTGAAGCATTGATTTCGATATTTGATTGTAAATAATAAATTTAAAAATTGCTAAACTTGTAATCTCGAAGTTAAAATTTCAACCATCTTGGTTGATGGTGGCCTATACAAAGGTAATGTGAAATCGAGGTTCATTCGTGGCAAAGGTGATAGATTGGAAAATATTGGAGGATCCAAGAAATTTTAATTTTTGAGATCCTTAATTAAGAAGATCTGGATTGATCCGATATTCTTCGTGTTGGATGAAACCGGAGAGAGGTTGGTCCTAAATAAAATCGATCTTTGTTCAAAAAAAATAAAAATTATAATGACGTAATTTAAAAAACTTTGCAATTAACCGTGAAAGAAACAAAGACAAAGTGTTGTTATTGTTGTTTTTTTTTAAACAAATCTCCAGTCTAAGAACTTCGGTCTCTTGATAGAGAAATTGGCTAGCTCATGATTATTTCTTGATCTTGAATGAGTTAATCAAATTTTGAATGGATTTGGTTAGTTATAATATAATTTAAATGATTTTGATTTAATGACTTATTAAATACTCATTATCATTTGGCTTATCAAAATATAATTTAAATGTTGTTATTGTTGTTTTTTTTTAAAACAAATCTCCAGCCTTGATGGAGAAATTGGCTAGCTCATGATTATTTCTTGATCTTGAATGAGTTAATCAAATTTGAATGGATTTGGTTAGTTATAATATAATTTAAATGATTTTGATTTAATGACTTATTAAAATACTCATTATCATTTGGCTTATCAAAATATAATTTAAATGTTGTTATTGTTGTTTTTTTTAAAACAAATCTCCAGCCTTGATAGAGAAATTGGCTAGCTCATGATTATTTCTTGATCTTGAATGAGTTAATCAAATTTTGAATGGATTTGATTAGTTATAATATAATTTAAATGATTTCATTTAATGACTTATTAAAATACTCATTATCATTTGGCTTATCAAAATACTCATTATCATTTATCCGTCACCTTGTTGGAGGATTGAGTTTGTCTTCAACCTCAAGGCAGGAAAGGAGCTTACATATACATTTGTATTATCATTTAGATATATCCCACTATCTTGATTTATCGATTCATTGGGTAAAGTAATCAAGCAAGTCAAAATTTTCTTCAAAATTTTTCTCACCTTAATTTTGCAAATAACTTTGAACCTTTTAATAATTTTTGTACCTAATGCTTGAGTTACTTTAGCTTAGTAACAAATGATATATTTCTTGGTATCGAGCAATTCTAGCTACCAAGCATTTAACTTCCTTGGTACCAAGCATCTTTAACTTCCTTGATATTGTGCATTTAGTTACTTAATTATTTATATTTTAAGAAAAAATCATTCACTTAATTATGAATTAATTTATGTAAAATCTTTTATCATTCATTTCATCAAATAATTTAATGTCACTATATTACCATGATGAGATATAACTATTCCTTCATTTATGATGGAATGAAGATGCTTTGAAGGCCAAGTTAAAACTAGTAATTTCTCCTCATATAAGTTGGTTGCTCATATATTTTAATATTGCTCCAACTCAAGTCCTTCCCAATTCATGGAGATTAGTGGTCAGATTTTTTATTTTTTATTTTTCTTAACTTTCTTATATAGCTTTTTTTGAATTTTTTTGTTTGGATATTTTTTACCCTTAAGAACATCCTCAAGAATGAGGATTGGGTATTTCTCTGCCCATCATGAACATAAAACTTTTAATAGAGGGTATTTCTTCCATCTATGGATAAAAGAGCCATTTCTACTTTTATGTCGGACTTTCAATAGCCTAACAATAGAGCCAATAAAGGTATCTTGTTTAACCTACCAAGGAATGGGTGATTGCCTTAGTAAAGAGAGATTTGTTAAGGTTAGAGAAGTTTCTCTTCGAGGAAGCATTAGCTCGAGCTAATTTAAGCACAGTTCTAGTAAGTCCAACCTGTTGTACTTAGTCTTTTCATAATGTTATCTATTGGACTGCAATTTTTATTGATTAGTTTTAACTGTGTATTTTAGTTGTTCTATTGGACCATTGACTTTGAATTTCTTATTAAAATTGCTTCCATATTAATTCAAGAGAGAGAGAGAGAGAGAGAGAGAGAGAGAGAGGGTTAATACGAGTATGAAACATAATATGAGTATGAAACATAAAGAGCCGGGCCCTATCTATTGTAATACAAATGTATTTGTTTTGTCTAGTCAAATGTTGCTAAATTGATGTTATGTGTGTGTTACAAAGAATACACATATATTTTAGATAGTTACACATTTCAATTTAGCTAAATTGATGGTAATATAGACTGCTATAAAGAATCCCTTGAATATTTAATATTTTTTTAAAAATTCTGAATATTTAATATTTTAAAAAACATTTATAAATAACTACTCCTGACTAAAGGTTCTGATTTTGCCATCACTATCAGGCTGAACCTGAGCCAATTTCACCATTAGGAAATCTAGAGAGCCCAACCATGAGATCTATGGGCCCAACCTGAGCCGACCTTACTTAAAGAGGTACAAGCAACAATAAATAGCTAAAAAAACATGGCTAATCCTTTAGGTTTTCTATTTTTATTGAGATACCAATTTCCTAAGGAAAACTAATGCAGAAAATATCAAATGAAATAAATATTTTCCACTCCTTTCTTCTTATAAATTATATAAAAGAAATAAAATTCTGGGTTTAATGATGGTGAACATTAAAATACATTGGAAGAAGAGAAAGATTTAAAAGTATTTTTCTGAAACCAAACGCAATCAAATCAAAGAGTAAGTAAGTGTGAACGATAATCAACTTTGGTTTGTTTATATAGTTTAACATGCAAAGATGTTTAAATCTTTATTAAACTCTATCATAAATTGCCTGAAAAAAAAAAAAAAAAGCAAAAACTAAAACTAAAACTAACAAAGAAAGCAAAAACTAAAACAAAAACTCTAGAACAAACTTGGAGTAATCCAGATTGGTGGCTGCCGAGTTAAAAGAGCATGGCAAGGAAAGGTTGGCAGCCGCTCTGTAGGGTAACATTGCAATCGCTGTGTGATACGATCAACGACGTTGAATATGACCAAATCTCGTTTCCGGTTCGGAAAATCTTCTTTCATGTCACGATGATAGTCGTCAGTAAAATAGATGCAGTTTTTCCTGCAGCCAAGAAACTCGGTCGAGGAGAAAGAGAAGGAATGATTTTCTCCCAAGAAAATAACACGGTCACCCAAGTTCTCCACCCAGTTAAGCTCCATCTCTCCGTCCAGATCAAACCTCAAAACAACGAAGCCTCCCGTCCTATCCTCATCAATAACAAGCAAGAGCTCCCCCCCGGACTCCACCAGATAAATCTCGAGACAACTCTCAGCAAACAGACGGGGGACCAAGGACTCAAAAACGATTGTTGTTTTGGCCGAATCAACGTCATGCTCGAGTAGAAAGCCGCCGTCAGCGAGGGAGTAAAATTTTCCATTGCAAAACGCTACGTCATAAGTGCAGACGCTGCGATCGATCAGGGTCCACTTCTCATCCCCGGGCCTCCAGAACATTACGTGACGCGTCTCAGGTGACGCACAGAGAATGGCCATTGCGGTCCAGCGAGCACCTGAATTCGGGTTCGCGGATAGAACCACCTTTTGGATGTAGAACTGAGGCTTCTCTTTCCGTGATGCGATGCAGAATGCTGGTCGAAATTTATAGCGGCGCACGGGTTCGGATATTATTGGTGGAAGATCGATCCGAGACCCGGTGATTGGATTCAAGAGGAAAACGTAGGGGTTGCGGTCGACGAAGGCCAGCCAGCCGTGGGACGAGCCGCAGCATCGCTTTTGAAAGGCTTTCGGGAGGTGGATCCATTGGGTTGTGTTTGTGGAGGGGCTGTACAAGCCTTGGTTCTCCGGGAGGATCAGCAGAGGCGGCTGGACGGGGATATGACGAGGCAAGGGATCTGCCGCGCGTTGCCACGAGACGCAGACGGATCTGAACCGGATGTAGTCGGAGTTTTTGTTAAGTAAACCGGCGATGTCTGATAGTATATCCTGTGGAACGTCGGACCAGCAAGCCATAAGTTCTTTACAGAGATATTCCGTCCGTAAAGAGAGGGAGATTAGAGAATAGAGAAGAGGAGAGATCGGTGAATATATTATGGAATCTGGATGACGACGAGGAGTTGCAACAAAATAGGACTCTGATTACGATGACGAACTCGATTTTATATTACGCATGAATAGCGGATATAATGGAGTCTGGATCACTACGAGTTGTTACGAGATAGGACTCTTATATTCCGCCTGAATCGCCCCCAATCCTGCGTGGAGGTTGACGTTACAGATTCCACTTAAAAGGTAACAGCCGTTGCTGTTGTTATTATTATTATTATAATTATTATAATTATTATTTTATAAATCTTTAGTTGATATTAGTTTTCTACTTAGAAGATGCAAGCCAAAGGCACTGCCAGTGGTGGAAAGCAGACTTAATCGAGTTAACTTGGCATATTCATAAGCAAAATTTAGGTAAATTTAGATAGTGTTTGTTATATATATATATATATATAATATGGATAAATATACAGGTCATATCAAATGTAAAAAAAGTAAATCCCTAGAATAAATTTTTTTATCCTTTCTGATTATTTTTGATTGAATGGATAAGAGAAGATATCCCTCAAAAAATTGATTTAATCCTTAAACTATCCTTACAATTTCTAATCAGCAATTGATTTGAACCGCTTGATTTAGATCAAACGATCCAGATCAATCCGGATGAACGGTCCAAACAACACCTATATTTGCGTTATTTTAATAACATAAAATTATTATAAAATTTATTATATTAATAATTAAACATAATAATTTAAACCATAATATTTAATTTTGAATACTTTAATATTATTATAAATTATAATAATGAAATTTTGATTTAAAATTTTTAAGATTATTAAAGTTCAATATTGTATCATCCTAAAGCAAATGCTATAGAAAAGAATATAGGAGTAATATTAAAGTTCAGGCATCACAATCTCCTTATGTAGGTTGGAAACTTTGATATGGTCCTCGTCATGCCTACCAACCTGTCAAATGGCCACTGTCAATGTCCAAACAGAGCTTCCCTGCTTTCCATTATGAAAATATTGATTATAATACAACCAAGTAAGAAAGTGCGTGCAGATGTGTGTGTGTCCGAGAGAGAAAGAGAGAGTAATAATGAGTTAACAACAAAAGTTTATTGCTAAACCAAACTCATAAGCAACAAATCATCCATCCGAGATAAACTTCATGGCTCAAAAGTTGATTTGGATATTAGCAAAATTTATTGGGAGCTCATGAGAAATAAGATAAATAGAAGGTTAACCAAAAACAACAACATGAGTCTTCATTAGTGGTCCAGAAGTCGTAGCACCTACCTTCATAAACAAAGATATTTAAGGAGAGTAGTATAACATGAAAAATTTTTAAATTTCATGTTTGCAACAACCAAATATATTTATAAAAGAAAAACTCTCCTACCACCAATTGAACTTTCAGCTGTTACATAAGAGATCAGGAAGTTGCAGGTTAATAGTTAATTCACTTCGTTTTCCCATGAGAAACAGGAACTCAATGGGAAACACTTGAAAAAATCTCTCATGCTAATGCTAGGAAAGAAATTGGAATGTAGGCACAGTCCAAGATGACGTTCTTGCTTATTTCCTAAATTTCATGAACTTTTTATGCATCTTTGCCAGTTTCATGGTGTGACCAAAAGTCATTTGACTATTAATTTGATTAATCATGATGTGCATTGTTGTATTGTGGATAAAACAATAGATTTATTTCTAAATGATGCATCAAGTATATTAGAGCTACAATGAGATTCATAAGATATTTCATACCTTCTGCTAATGGCCTGAATCTGAGCAAACCTGAGAACATATTGAGGAACCACATAACCATTGTCCCAAGTGCCAGTGCTTGGGATATTACCAATGAAGAGTACTAATTTCTCAAAGAACCTCACATCATCGTCTATCATTTTTATCACCCTAATTTCTTCAAGGTGATAAAAAAAATACCTGAAACATTTGAGTGCATGCGTACGTAGATAGCCTCATACTCCGCTTGCAGATATCAAACATGATTGGATGAAATTTTTGATTAAATAAAACAATCATTCATAGGTATTATATTTTACTAATAGATTGAGTTGGCTCAAGAAGGCATTATTAGTTATTATTTTTTGATGATTACAATTTGCATGCATTTGAGTCAGGAAATGCTGAGTCTGCCTAACATCATCGCTTTTGGCTTAGATAGAGTATCAAACATATGCTTCACAACGATTGCATTTAGAAATGCCATCCAAGTCATGATTTCATAGCCCACACATTTAGCGTCAAAATAAATTGAAAGTCCCTATCATCATTGCCAAATGAATTGAATAAGCTTAAAATAATATCATAGCCCACACAAGAAAAATATTTTGGAATCAAATAAACAAGGCAAAATTGGCAAGTTGGTATCGGTTGCCCCCGATACATGGCAACCGTCGGAATCGGTTGCCCATGATACATGGCAACGTTGGCAACCTGCATATAGAATTTGCATCAAATTATATAGATGGAAGCATAAAGTCATCACATGAAAATATCTAATACGATTTCTTGACGATAATTTAAGAACATAACAATGAAATAAAAATGTGTACTTATTATATGACCATTGACATACGAGTGCGAACAACAAGTCAAAATTTTTACTTCATCAAACGGTAGAGAGAAAATCCGATAATAAATCCTGAAATAAAAAGAAAGTTTCCTAATTCCACCCCTATTCTCGTTAATCACTATACCACCATTGTCAGCTCCCCTAATTAGTGGAACTTGCTGCACTAGTTGCATCCTCACTAGAGGGCCGCTCGGCATGTCATTAGGGCTTTTCCAAACTTTAGGTATGAGGCATCGTTCAAGAAAAGCTGTAAAAGCAGTTTGGGCTTCATGCCATGTATTATACATTTTGTGCTCATTGTTCGAAAAGTCATTGACCAATGCCTTGCAATCATCCCACTCCCTAATGATTCTTCTTTTGCATTCAACGAATACAACATAGAAGGGCATTATGAGAATAAGGAAGCAAACAAAAGTAATCCTATTCTTTGCTAGGACCTCCATCCCTTATGATGATCCTGCAAAGGATAGAAAGATCATAAAATGTCATATCCAACATGAAATCACCAAAATAGTAAGGAAATTACAAGCTTCAAATTAAACCATACTTCTAGTTGCAAATTATTGCCACATTGCGTTAGCAATACAATCCATTTTATGTTCACCCCTCCTTGATTCATCTTGACCAATGGGGTTAAAACTTAATTGCTCACTATCATTCGAGGAGTCATCAATATCATTGGCATTGAAATACTTATCGTTGCCTTGAGTTCGTCGGATAAAATTATGTATGATGCATCAAGCCAAAATAATTTTTTTTTGAACTTCAAACCGGTAAGGTAGTGGCGATCGAAGAATCTTCAATTATTTCTTTAGAATCCCAAAAGCCTTTTTCATGCAGTTAAGCAGTTTTGCATGCCAGTGGTTGAATAGGTCCTTATGGTTCTCATAATTTTGCCAATCCAATGTGGATGTATGAAAGGTACTAAGATAATATCTAGTACCCCTATATGATGCCAAAAATTGATCTGCATTTGTGTACCCTGAGTCGACCAAGTAATACTTTCCTACATATATTTATACTAAGCACAAGTAAACAAAAACATGTGAATTGTTATCATTTTGGAAACATGGTTATGATTTCATAAACATACCTTCGAGGACTGTAAATCCTCCATGGTCAAAACATCACTTCAAAACTCTCATGTCCCCTGCTAATCTTTTCCTTCCAACGCACACAAATATAAACATATAATCAAAAGATATAGCAGCCATTACGTTATGAGATATAGTGTTCTTTCGATTTCTTGCCATGTTAATTGGAAAAGACACCAGATACATTTACAAGGAAATAAAATATGTATTTATCATAGGTCAACAACTACTGTACATAAGCACGTTAGAATATGTGATGACAATCAAATTGAAACAAAGCATTACATTCCATACAAATGTCATTGGCACAAGAACACATTGGTATATTCAACATCAAATTAAACATGTCCATGATATTAGAATGACATAGCTTACATATCCATCAAATGTCTCATCAAACTAAGTAAGCAAATAACATCATTACATATCCCAAATATGGGTTCACAACAAGTTCAAATACCACGATGACAATTCAAGTAGTAATTAACAAAACCTTTCATTTGCTCTCCTTCTAACATTATGAATAATTGATGAGTCTCTAAGGATTGACACAAGTTGTTAGACATCACTGGAAATTCTTCGATCGATAAATTTAAGTTAAAAAGCTTTGATACACACTTGTCTATACGATACAAAGCTTCCATTTTTGCTTTCTCTAGTTCAACAGCCAACATTTTCTTCTTCAGTTTAAGAACTTATTGTGAGGACTCCAAACATTGGGAGGATTGCCATCTCAAACCCTCTAATATTTTCACCTTGTCTACCCCTCCAACTCTTCTATGTTGTTATGTTGTGGGGGTAGTATCTTGATGTGGCCTCTTGCCTTAAGAGAATGCTGCACCATCAGAGGCCGAATCACTAGGATTAATAGAAGGGTTATCAGATTGATATTTTGGGGTTGATGAAGATCTAATATCATCCATCCCATGTCTAGGGAAAATGATAGGATCATCGGAGTCTCCTCCTCCTTCAAGATCTACATGGATCGCATCATTGTCAGTTTCATTAAGTAAATTTGGTTCATTAAAATAGCAGTCATCCAATGAGTAAATAGAGGAAGGGCACTAGTCCTTGAAATTGGAACATCTGATGATTGGAGAGCTAAAATTGCTTGTAGAGGAGTGTAATCAATGTGTCACAGCCCCTCCATCGGCAGCAACTTGCTTTCCATACCATATGAGCATATCCTTATATGGTACGAAAGGCTTGTTCCTACAGTGTATCAGTTCTTTATTGACATATTATATACCCAAATATACAATTAGCTTCAGTTAATTTTAAGTAAATACAAATGTAAGAAACATGGACTGATTTGCTTACCGAGATCACACTGTCGCATTGTTCATCAGTATTAGCTGTGATTTGTCTCTCGGGGTTCCAATCCCAACCAGACAAAGTTGCCAAATAATGATATTGGCAAAATAGTTTTCTCAAATTATTCATTCTATTTTGCATATTCTGAATGCTATACTTGGTTTTAACCTCCATATTGAATTGTTCTAGAATCCGAAGGAGTGCAGGCTTGGTAAATGTATTTTCGATTGTACCATCGCTAAATGTATTTTGATTGTACCATCGCTAAAAACTCCTTCTTCAGCAATCTTGACAAGATTTTATCCTCTTTATTGGTCCAGTTAGTAATCCTAGCACGAGATGATCATGTTTCATTGCTCTTCCAACTGCCTATCATGGTTCTTCTTTTCTAGGCCTAACTATTTGATGAGATACAAAAAAAGAAAATAAAGAATGACTATGTGATCACCAATTTCTGTAAATTCTATTTAACCCTTAATAATCATGCTAATTATTTAACCTAGCAAATCTCAAGTGCATAAACAAGTACTTCTCCATTTTAGTTCCAAGTCAATTAGAGGGATATGTTATGAATTTAAAAATAAAGGTAAAATAAATAAAATACATGCATCAGATTAAATTATTTTGAAATTTAAGAAATAATTAATTTGAAATTATAGGTTAAAAATAAATGAAATATTTTGTTAAAAATTATTTTTTTTAAATAAAATAAAAAAATATAATACAAATGAAGTAATGTACTTCATTTTCATTTTATTTTTACCATGGTTTGGTTGAGCTTCAAACCTAAAACCCACATGCCCCTTTATTCGATTCCCCATTCGCTGCCTTGGATGCCATGAAATCATAGTCCTTCAGCACACTTTGATATCTCTATCCTTCCAAGAGCCTGATATTAATTGGAGACCTTAGATCTCTGGTATCACCTCGCCGACACCGTAAAAAGGCACCAGGACCACATTAGAGCCTTGGAGGAGAGAGGAGTACTTCCTTGATTTGAGCTCAAAAACTGTGAGAGTTGCAAGCAATGTTGCTGGAAAGCAAGATGGTATCTTTGGAAGGGAATCTAATACCATATCACAAAATGCATCCAAAGATCCGATCTTTTTCGATTAGGATAACTAAAATGGCTAAAAGACTAAAAATCAACCGCATAAAAGAGAACACCTGAGCGTGGTTCCGAAGGGAAAGCCCATGGATTTCCAAAGTCCTGATGCCAGGAAACTCAAAAAATTGACCTTTGGCTGGTAATTGGAAGACAATTAGTATCAGAGAGGCAAGCTATTTTTTCGATACCAAGCTAACACAGTCTTTGTTTACATTGATGATTTGATACATGTTATATGATAGAAGTAGTTGTTGTCCATTAACAAGCTTTAAACTAAATTAGTTAATATGCCTTACCAAGAAAGATGCCAAGGAAAAAAGCAAAAGAAAAAAGAATAAACACGAGAACATCATTCCAGGTTAACCCTATTCTGAAGATCGCATTGTATAAGAAATGGCAGAGCTCCTAAAACCCTAGATCTGCGCTAGAAAGAAATCGACAAAAGAAAATCAGATGCCAGATCCAACCAAATGGAAAGAATATTCTGGTAATAAGTCATTTTTTTTGTAGTGAATGCAATCAAAGAACAAAGAAAAGGGTTACCTCTTCGAGATCTTGCACGCACCTGATCTGACGGAGGGGCAACCGCAGATGGGAGATCGAAAGTATAAGATTGGGAGATGAGAGTAGGAGATCGGGAGATGGGAGCAGAAGATCAGGATAAGGGCTGCTCGGATGGGAGAGGAAAGCTAAAAGGACATGGCCATGTCTAAGGAAAAATAAATTTTTTTATTGACAAATTTGCTCTTAAGGGATAACTGGGGGAATAACCAGCTATTCCCCTAGTCTCTAGGGAATAAGTTTAGGGGATAACCCATGTTTAACCATGGGTTATCCCCTCTGGTTAACTTTATTTTCAGCTATCCTTTGTAGTTATGACTTTTGGAAATAAGGAGGGATATTTCCTATTTCAAACATAGCCTTAAAGAATATGGTAGCCAAGGCATAGGAGATGGATTTTTTTTTCATCTCTGGTAGTACCAAAGATGGCAAGGAGATCAAAAATAAATAATGCAACAAGATCAATAAAGGTGCTTTCTAAAGATCAAGTCAATGCTATTTCCTTGGTTATCGTTAGAAATTCAAATTTTGGTTAAATGTATGCAATCAAATTTTCATTGATGCCATTTTACCTTATTTGCAACTAAGAAGATTTTTTTTTTTGAGCTAGTTCTTTTTTTGAGCTTTGAGCATAGTTTTGAAAATCGAACTAGACTGGCTGGTCCAATCAAAGCCGATTATCAGTTCGGTCCAATTTTATTATTAAAGTCAACTTTTATATGACTCGATAAAAATTAAAAAACCCATTGAACCAATCAGGTTACGAAGAAGTGGTCCAACCCTGGTTTTTAGACTTTTAATTTTGATAAATGAAATTAGGGTTGAATTTTTTGGGGTTTTTAATTTTTTACTTCGGTTTGCATTTGAAAATAACCCATCTATAGTTTTAAATATATTTTTTATAATTTTAATGTTATATAAAATTTTCTTGAACATGTATATAAGCTTTAAAGTTATTTTTCTATAATTTGATATTTATATTTTATTATTTTTATATTATTAAATTAAAAATTAATTATAACATCATCTGATTTGATCAAACCAGTTTATCCAATCAAACTTATCGACTCATGACCTAAATGTCAAGTCGATTTGTTGTTCGGTCCAGTTTTCAAAATATTGGCTTTGAGATAAGTTGCGAAGATTTATTCATCTTCTCATAATATTCTTTATATTATTAGATCTAATTATATACTACTATTTATAATTAAAACTCAATTCTTTCTTATTAAACTATATTTTCAATTATACTTTCAATATAATTCGATTATAGTCTATCACTCTATTTGACTAGCTACTTAGGTTGAGAAACAGAACCTACTTACTGTTCCTCGTTTGGGATATGAGTTCCAATTAGTTTAGCTCTAGAAAGAGCATACAATCAATAATCAAACCTAGTAAAATTTAGGTCAATAGATCAAATATAACCTCCTCAATTACCAAAACTCTGTTTGAATTTTCTATAGAACCCAATCAAAACTATAAGCTTGAAAGATTTGTGATATAAATCTTTAGCCACTTATAACTAAAAAAATCAAATATAAATATAATAACATACCTTAGAGTTTTACGCTTCCCAAACAATTTGTTTCAACAGATGGTGACCTAAATAGATTGAGAATAAAAATAAGTCATCTGAAGTGAGAAGACCTTGAAAAGTTTGGCACTAGTTGCAACCTTAAAAATGATGAAACATGGTGACAAAAAACACGTATCACAAAATTTAGGATAGCAGAGATTATTTTGTAGAAAGGCAATCTGAGAACGAAAAAATATATTTATAGCATATAGGCAATAGTCAATTAGTGTTATCCTTTTAAAATGATGGTGAGCTAGAAAAATAAATTTGATAACGTATAGGTCCTCATATTAGACACATTCCATAAGTTCTTTAAAAAAATTTAAAAGCAAATGATATAAATATTTAAGTCATGAGAACTTGTTGTAATAAATCGATAACTCATTTATGTATAAATAAAAGTCTTTAGTATCCTCATTTATGTATCAATAATAGTCTATATTATATTTCAAGTATTGATTGGAAGAATATAAAGAAAGATAGTAATAGAAATTATATATGTAAAAGTGAAATAGCGATCATTTGGTAGGTTTATTGAGGTATGATCTATGCATTCTATATATTTGATTATATTTATAAAAAATTAAATAATATTATTTTAGATAGGTACAATGAAAATAATTAAATATGGTGGCTTCATTCCTCTCATATTTTCCAAAAAAAAGAAAAATAAAATATTTTTGGATGTGCCACAATTAAGCCACAAAAATGTATTTATTGGTTACATAAATGGTGTGAAGTTTTTCTTTATTATATTTACTTCAATTGTTTATATACTAATTCTTATAAAACAATCATTATTCTAATTTTTAGTAAAATGGTGAATAATTGTTAGTTGAACAAATCCAAAGATACTGAAGTCTTCCACATGAAGTTGCCAAGGAATCAAGAAGAACATGGTAAAATTTCTTTGGAGGTCCTGGAAGTATACAACAGCAATGCATTGCAGTTGAGAGTTGTCAAAGGAAATTAAAAAGTCTCATTAAAATTTCAGACTAATTAAGGTTTCAATTAGATTTTGAATGTTTTACTTCATATTGGAAGACTTCTCAAGGTGAACATTTAGCACATAATGCATTTCCATGTTTAGAGAATTTGCATCTATCTATTTTTAATATTCTATTTTCCAAATATATTTGTTGGTTGCTATTTCATCAAAATATATGATTACAAATAATATGCCATCTAGATTAATTTGATGTATTGCACATGCCTATGCCTCGGCATGCTTACGTAGATAAACATACCTATAAACATATATATAAACAAATACAAACATATATATGTATATGTGTATGTATATATATAGTAAACTAGAATTCTATTGATCTCATGCCATTGAATCGAGTTGTTGTATGTGTTCTATCTCTAAATTACTTATTCACAAAAATCATGCGCTTTAGTCTATACATTTAATTATGAAATAGTTTGCACTGCTTTATATTATTTCAGTCAATAGAGTTGGTACCTCACCAACTAGTTAGAATCGAACAAATTTAACATAAATATATGAGATTCGATTATAGTCCATCACTCTATTTGACTAGCTTCTTAGGTTGAGAAATAGAACCTACTTACTGTTCCTCATTTGGGATACGAGTTCCAATTAGTTTAGCTCTAGAAAGAGCATACGATTAATAATCAAATATAGTAAAATTCAAGTCAATAGATCAAACATAACCTCCTACCTTACCAGAACTCTGTTTGAATTTTCTATAAAACCCAATCAAAACTATAAGCTTGAAAGATTTGTGATATAAATCTTTAGCCACTTATAACTAAAAAAAATTAAATATAAATATAATAACATACCTTAGAGTTTTATGCTTCCCAAACAATCTATTTCAAAAGATGGTCACCTAAATAGATTGAGAATAAAAATAAGTTATCTGATTGTAGAAGACATTGAAAAGTTTGGCACTAGTTGCAACCTTAAAAATAATGAAACATGGTGACAAAAAACACACATCACAAAATATAGGACAGGAGAGATTATTTTATAGAAAGGCAATCTGAGAATGATAAAATATATTTATAGCATATAGGCAATAGTCAATGAGTGTTATCCGTTTAAAATGATGGTGAGCTGGAAAAATAAATTCAATAACGTACATGCCCATATATTAGACACTTGCCATAGGTACTTTAAAAAAATTTAAAAGCAAATGATATAAATTTTTAAGTCACAAGAACTTGTTGTAATAAATCGATAACTCATTTATGTATGAATAATAGTCTATAGTATCCTCATTTATGTATCAATAATAGTCTATCTTTCATGTATTGATTGTAAGAATATAAAGAAAGATAGTATAGAAATTATATATGTACAAATGCAGTAGGAGTCATTTGGTAGGTTTATTGTGGTATGAACTATGTGTTCTATATATTTGGTTATATTTATAAAAAATAAATAATTTTGTTTTAGATAGGTACAATGAAAATTGTTGATCCTGAATTGATTTTGATGCTTACAAAATAACTAAGCAAAGACTAATTCTATTTATTAAGCTTGATGCAGGGAAGTACAGATGTTTTACAAATGAGTTATCAAGAGAAATCTTATGGTAGTATATCACTTTCATTTTTATTTGTTATCAGGAAGATATCTATTTGATCCATTCATCCCTGGCTATTTGAATTATTTTGGGAGCTAGCTAGTTAGCTAGCTTACCCTTCTGTCTAGCTAGCTGACATATCTGTTATCTAACTGATATGATCTTCTATGGCCTGGCCGAATGGTTCCCTTCATTAGTTAGCTAGATAGCTAGCTAGTCCATTCCTTGGCTAGCTGAAATCCCATTTTAGCTAACTATGATTCCCTATTCTTTATGCTAGCCGAACCATGCTCATTTTTAGCTAGATGGTCAGTTACCTTGGCCTCCTTCTGAGCTAGCTGGAATTCCATTTTAGTTAACTACTTTTGCCTTATCTCTGTGCTGGCCGAATGCTATTGGACTAAGTTAGCTGTCTAGCTAACTCGTCGTCCTCTTAGCTAGCTGGCTTCATTTTTAGTTAGCTAATTTTTCTATTACTTTACATGACCGTACGGTTCCTATTTTTGACTAACTGGTGAGCTAGCTGGGTGCTTCTATTAGCTAGCTAATACCCTATTAGTTAACTGTTTTTCCTTGGGAGCTAACTATTTTTCATAGGTTCCACCAAGCCGAGCGGTTGCAATTTCAAGTTTGCTGGAGAGCTAACTACCACTTCCCAAGCCATGTGGATTCATTCTCTAGTTAGCTGAAGAGCTAACTAACTTTTGGCTTAGTTAGCTAGAGAGCTAACTGATCTTCTCTTAGGTGTGCGGATGCTTTTCTTAGCTAGCTAAGGAGCTAGCTGCCTTGGACGGACGTCTTCCTCTTGCCATGATGTTTTGAGCTTAGTTAGCTAAAGAGCTAACTCTTCTTCTGTTAATGGCTGATTTCCTTCTCCAAGCTGAGAGCTTCTTTTTTCTTGTTAGCTGGAGAGTTAACTACCTTGTTGTGGCTTCTCTCTTCATGAACGACAGATGCTTGCTTAGTTAGCTAGATAGCTAACTACTTTTTGCTTAGTTAGCTAGAGAGCTAACTAATGCTTCTTGAAATGGACTCCTGGGCGTGTGACTCTTTGGTGAGTTAGCTACTTTTCCCTGGGATGAACTTCAAGCCGTGCGCTCTTTGTGGATAGTTAGCTGGAGAGCTAACTACTTTATCCTTTGATGCTGATGCTTTTCTCTCTTGCCGTGAGATTTTAAAATTAGCTAGCTAGTTAGCTAGCTTGTGGCTTTTCACTCCTTCTTGGCTGAGCGTCTTCAAGCCCCTCAGCTACCTGGAATTAATTCCAAGATCTTCCTTCCTCAAATGGATTCAGTGCATTCAATGCTTAAGGGAAATAATCTCATCGGTTATCTTTTCTTTCCATTTTACTTTCCATTTATTTCAAATGTGTCTAATGGATATTTTTGTTGATGGAATGCTTTAAATACCTGGGATTAGTAGAACAAAATGATGAATCTAAAAGAAAAAAAGAGAAAGAAATTCAAGAAAAAGAGCCTTTATTGCATATTTTTCGAAATGTTGAAAAGCAAGTTGCTGTGCATTGAAGTTGAAAAATCTTGAAGATCATCTATTGCTCAAGTCGTCCAGATCCATTAAATCCTTCGAGCATTCAAAGCTTCAGCTACCTCGAGCTCTTCATTTATTGCTAAGGATTTGCTACAAAATTTGTAAAGTATATCTTGAATATTTGCTCATTGTAGGAGCTACTTGTTCTTATCTATTCTGAACATTTGTAAAAGGGTTAGAGTTAACCTTTGGTTCTTGTTGGCTTCCTTGTACCATTAAACAAGAGGACTAGCCAGGTAAGGCTAGGGTTGGCTTTCTTGTGCCATGAAACAAGAGGACTAGTTGGGTAAGGCTAGAGGTTTGGCTACCTTGTGCCGTATAAACAAGAGGGCTAGCCGGGGAAGGCTAGAGGTTATAATCATTGTGATATGATTGGAGTGAAATTTCCAAAGGTTTTTGGGGAGTGACGTAGGTGCTGAGTTTGGCACCGAACCACTATAAACTCTCTTGTGTTTGTGGTTGCTTGATTTTCTGTGATATTGTTCTGTGCACTTCACTACATCGCTGCAAATTATATCTCAAATTAGGGTTAAAGCACATATCTGCACTAGTAATTAATTTTTTAATAACCCAATTCAGCCCCCTCTTGGGTTGCTACATTTGGGCAACAAGTGGTATCAGAGCTAGTTGACCTGCACGGGTTAAATGCAGGCATAGCATCAATGGAAACTCTCACTGGTGACCATATCCGAAGCCAGGCTCTCCGCTTATTGTGTTGGTGTATCAGCCGAGACGGTAACCGGCTAGTCTGATAGGTACACTTGTTGGGTGACATGAGAGGTGCCCATAATCAGGCAACAAGTGGTATCAGAGCAGCGTGCTCTTGATTTCTAGCTTTAATTAGTTTTGAGCCAAAGATCAGTAGTAATCCAAATGGGATATATGATTGAAAGACAATCAACTAATAGACCACCTTTGTTCAGTGGAACAAATTACTCATATTGGAAAGCACGAATGAAAATCTTCATTCAAGCACTAGATTATGATTTATGGGGAATCATAATTAATGGACCACACACACCCACTATCAAGATTGATAATATTGATATTGCAAAATCAGAATCTGAATGGGATGAGCAAGATAAGAAACTAGCTCAATTAAATGCAAAAGCTATGAATGTTCTTTATTGTTCTCTTGATGCAAATGAGTTTAATCGCATATCTACTTGCATGTCTGCTAAAAAAATCTGGGATAGACTTGAAGTCATCCATGAGGGTACAAATCAGTCAAGGAATCCAAAATAAATATGCTTGTTCATAAGTATGAATTATTTAAGATGGATTCAGCTGAAAATATCATTGATATGTTTACAAGATTTACTGACATTATTAATGGACTGAAAAGTCTTAGAAAATCTTATGCTAGCAGTGATCTTGTTAGAAAAATCTTAAGATCTTTGCCTAGGTCATGGGAAGTCAAAGTAACTGCAATACAAGAAGCAAAAGATCTCAACACTTTATCACTTGAAGAATTGGTTGGTTTTTAATGACTCATGAGCTTCAGCAACGACAACATATTGATGAAGATGAATCAAAGAAGAAAAGGACCATGGCATTAAAGAGTGCAACTCAAGATGATGAAAGTGAAGAAACCACTAGTGATAGTGAGAAAGATGATGAAATGACACTTATCTTAAAAAAATTCAAAAAGTTTATGAAAAAAAAGAAGTTTGGAAAAAGAAAATATTTTGCCAAAGGGGATCATAGCAAAGAAAAGGAAAAGAGTGAACCTCCTACATGCTATGAGTGCAAAAAGCCTGGACATATCAGACCAAAATGTCCACTATTAAAGAAAGGATCCAAAAGAGTAAAGAAGAAAGCAATGATGGCTACATGGAGCGACAGTGAGGCTCTAAGTTCAGAAGATGAAGAGAAAACTGAAGTTGCAATATATGTTTCATGGCTGATAATGATGAGGTAAGCCCTAGCTTTTTAGATGACTTTACTTTTGATGAATTACATGGTGCATTCTATGAACTTGTTGATGATTTTGCAAACTTAAGTTCAAAGAACAAAGATTTGAAAAAATAAAATTAAAAATCTTACTCTTGAAAAAGAAAGAATTTCAAAAGACAATGAATTATTGTTAAAGGAAAATCAAGATTTGAAAAATGAAGTAAATAGATTAAAACCAATTATTGATAGATTTACTTTGAGCTTAGAAAAATTAGAAATAATTTTAAATAGTCAAAGAGCTGTTTACAATAAAGCTGGTCTTGGATATATCCTTTTGAAAGATAAAAATTTTTGAAAAATATTTATGTGCATGCTATTGATTCTACCAAAATTACATGTTTCAAATATGAAAAATTAGGACATAAAGCTTATACTTGTCACACATACAAGGTGAGAAAAATATGGGTTCCAAAAGGAACTATCTTAACTAACCCTAAAGGACCCAAGAAAGCTTGGGTACCTAAGAGCAAAATTTAAAATTGTGTATGCAGGTGTGTCTTGCAACCCGAGCAACTAAAAGACAATGGTACTTGGATAGCGGTGCTCAAAACACATGACAGGTAATGAATCGCAATTCATCACTTTGGAGGCAAAAGATGGAGGTATTGTTACTTTTAGTGATAATGGCCAAGGAAAAATAATTGGCATTGGAAAAATAAGTATCACACCTCATGCTTATATTGATAATGTCTTACTTGTGAAAGGACTGAAATATAATTTACTTAGTATTAGTCAATTATGTGACAAAGGATTTAAAGTTACATTTGAATCATCCTTATGCATTGTTAAAAATCCTGCTAATGAAAATATGAAATTTGTTGGTCAAAGGCATGGTAATGTATATATTGTTAATTTAAATGATTTGCATGATCAAAATATTGATTGCCTAGTTGCTACAAATAATAAAACTGATAATAGTTGGTTATGACATCGTAGGTTAGCTCATGCAGGCATGGATTTACTATCTAAATTAATTAAGAAAGATTTAGTGCATGGTTTGCCAAAACTTGTTTTTGAAAAAGATAAGATTTGCAATGCTTGTCAATTTAGAAAACAAACTCGAGTATCTTTTAAATCAAAGAATTTGGTTTCAACCACTAGACCTTTGGAACTCTTGCATATAGATTTATTCGGTCCTACAAGAGCAATAGTCTAGGAGGAAAAAGATATGGTTTTGTTGTTATTGATGATTTCTCTTGTTTTACATGGGTTTTATTTTTAACTAGTAAAGATGAAGCATTTCCCACATTTCAAAAATTATTTAAAAGAATTACAAATGAAAAGAATTCTTCTGTTTTATCAATACGAAGTGATCATGGAAAAGAATTTGAAAATAAATCTTTTGAAGATTTTTATAATGAAAATGAATTGAACATAATTTTTCTGCACCAAGAAAATCCCAACAAAATGGAGTAGTAGAAAGAAAGAATAAACTTTAGAAGAAACAACCCGTACCATGTTGTGTGAGAGCAATCTTCCAAAGTACTTTTGGGCTGAAGCTATCAACACTGCATGCTATATTTTAAATCATGCATTGATTAGACTTGTTTTGAAAAAGACTCCGTATGAACTTTGGAAAGGAAGAAAACCAAATATAAGTTATTTTCATATTTTTGGATGTCGATGTTTTGTTTTAAATAATGAAAAATCAAACCTGATAAATTTGATGCTAAATCTGATGAAGAAATTTTTCTTGGTTATTCTTTGCATAGTAGAGCCTTTAGAGTTTTCAACAAAAAGACTCTAGTAGTAGAAGAATCAATTCATTTTATCTTTGATGAATCTAATGATCTTCCACTAAGGAAGAGAAAAGGTAGAAATGATGCAGATTAAATTGAAGATCAATTCAAGGACATCACCTTGAAGGATAAGGATGACTCAGATACACAAGAGTAAATAAAGAAAGAAATACTGACCTACCAGAAGCTTCACAAGGTAATGATGAATTAGAAAGAGGATGGAGGTACTTTCTCAGTCACCCTAAAGATCAAATCATAGGTGATCCATCTCAAGGTGTTTGAACTAGATCATCATTTAGAGATACTTATAATAACTTAGCATTTGTATCTAAAATTGAACCTAAATGCTATGATGATGCTAAAAATGATGTTGATTGGATAAATGCCATGCATGAGGAACTTCACCATTTGAAAGAAAAATGTATGGACTCTTACTAAAAGACCTCATGATCATCAAATTATTGGAACTAAATGGGTTTTTAGAAACAAATTGGATGAACATGGTAATATAATTAGAAATAAAGCAAGATTAGTAGCTAAGGGTTATAATTAAGAAGAGGGAATTGATTTTGATGAAACTTATGTCCCAATTGCTAGACTAGAAGCTATTAGATTACTTCTTGCTTATGCTTGCTTTATGAATTTTAAACTATATCAAATGGATGTTAAAAGTGCTTTCTTAAATGGATACATTGCTGAACAAGTTTTTGTGGAACAGTCACCCGGCTTTGAAAATCACTTGTTTTCAAACCATGTATTTAAGTTGAACAAAGCTTTGTATGGTTTGAAACAAGCGCCCCGGGTTTGGTATGAGAGATTAAGTAAATTCTTGATCAGTAATGACTTCATTCGAGGAAATTGATACAACTTTATTATTAAAAGATAAGATGAAGATATATTAATTATTCAAATCTATGTAGATGACATCATATTTGGTGCCACTAATGATTCTTTGTGCAAGGACTTTGCTAAGCTTATGCAGAGATAGTTCGAGATGAGTATGATGGGAGAACTAAACTATTTCTCAGACTACATATCAAATAGAGCAAAGATGAGATCTTCATAAGCCAATCCAAGTATATCAAAGAAATGATCAAAAAGTTTGGCATGGAGACATCTAAAAGTATCGGTACCCCTATGAGCTCATCTTGTAGACTTGAATCTTATAATGCTGAAAAATCTGTTAATTTAAAACTTTATAGAGGCATGATAGGATCATTGTTATACTTAACTGCTAGTAGACCAGATATCTTATTCAGTGTTTGCATGTGTGCTAGATATCAAGCTAATCCTAAAGAATCACACTTGCTTGCTGTTAAAAGGATATTTAAATATTTGAATGAAACAATGAATTTAGGACTATGGTATGATAAACAATCTAGCATTGACTTAATAGGTTACACTGATTCAGATTTTGCTGGATGTAAATTAGACAGAAAATCAACTAGCGGAACTTGCCAATTTCTAGGTATTAACTTAATTTCATGGTTTAGCAAAAAGCAAACTTCAGTAGCATTGTCTACGACCGAGGCCGAATACGTTGCAGCTGGAAGTTGCTGTGCTCAAATCTTATGGATTAAGCAGTAGCTAGAAGATTATGGTATCAAACAAAAAGCCATACCAATAAAATGTGTTAATACAAGTGCAATTAGTTTAACTAAAAATCCTATTCAACATTTTAGAACTAAACATATTGAAATCAAACATCACTTTATTAGAGATCATGTAAACAATGAAAATGTTGTAATTAAATTTTTAAGCACTGAAAATTAAATTGCTGATATTTTTACCAAACCTCTTGATGAATCTAAATTTTATGAAATTAGAAAAAAACTTAGTATGTTTGATCCAACTATTTAATGAATTATTTTTTTATGCTCCTTGAAATTATAATTAAAAATAATATTTATCATGTGTTGCATAACATCTTCCATTACTTTCAATCAAATCTATTTTTGGAACATCTTTTCAAATGAAATTATTGTACCTACCCTTTATTGTGTCAGTCAACTGGAATGTCAATTGCCCTTTAATTCACATGATAGCTTTTATATTCAATCCTCACCAACCGCCGATACATCTCTCTTTACTATCTTTAAGATAGTTAACCAACCAGTCACCTGGCTAGTCAACTACTTTGGAAGCCTTCCTATATAAACCTTTTCAACCGGCTCCTTCTCCTCATTCAACCGTCTTCTCATTTCAATCGTCTTCTTCAACATCTCTCAAACCATCTCATCTTCACTCCATCTTCCAAGCTCTTTCCTCCTTCATGTAAACCTACCCTTTATTGTGTCAGTCAGCTGGAATGTCAATTGCCCTTTAATTCACATGATAGCTTTTCATATTCAATCCTCACCAAATGGCCGATACATCTCTCTTTACTATCTTTAAGATAGTTAACCAACCAGGCAACCAACCAGTCACCTGGCTAGTCAACTACTTTGGAATCCTTCCTATATAAACCTTTTCAACCGGCTCTTCTCCTCATTCAATCGTCTTCTCATTTCAATCGTCTTCTTCAACATCTCTCAAACCGTCTCATCTTCACTCCTATCTTCCAAGCTCTTTCCTCCTTCCACTCCACCTCAAGAAGATCGAAGATGGCTCCTAAGAAGAAAGCAATCTCAAGGGAAGATAATTGTTCTGATCTTCGTAGGAAGTCCTCCTCATCTTCTTCTCATATCAACACCCTTATCGCCGCCAAATCGTTTGCCCATGGCAGGTTAGTGGATTTCAATTTCCTAGATCAGAAAGCTTCAAGATAGGAAAACTTTTTGCTACTCAAGGTTGGACAAATCTTTTATCTACCAAAAGACCAATTTATCCCGAGTTAATTAGAGAATTTTATGAAAATATAACCTTTGGTAATGGAACCATAACGTCCTATGTGAAAAAGACTAGGATTGAACTTGATTGCAAAATACTAGGTTCTGCTTTGAATACTCCTTCTGAAGGTGTCCTGGAAATTCTTCCTAGTGAAAGAGGATACAAACTTGGTATGATTCTTGATATAGATGATAGTGAAGCAAGTACTATAGAAACCCTTGATGCTAATATGCTGTCTGCTAAAATAGACTGTTTCATAGTATCATAGCCAAGATATTTGCCCCACATGCTGGTTCTTTTAATGTTGTGACCGATCGTGATAAATATAATGTATGACATTCTTATAGAATCTCCTGTAGATCTCCCTCATCTTATAATGACTATTATGAAAGAATCCTTATGTAGGTCTAAGGCTGCATTGCCATATGGGATGTTTCTCATATGTTTTTGAGTTTTTCAATATAAAACTTAAAGAGAAACTGCTGTAGCATTGCGTCATACTGACGTATTCAATACTCATTCCCTTCACCGTATGGACTATGCTAAAAGGGATGGTGTTTGGCTTAGAGTTAGATCTAGAACTGGTCAATCAAACAGTTTGCCACCATCTAACCTGCCTCAACCTGCATGTTCACCATAAAATTTCTTTAATTTTGACTTTCATCAACAAATCCGTATCTTGCCGCCATGAATGAATCAAATCCATTCTTGACTGAACCACCTGATGTTAATGCTCCTGGTCCCTCTCATCGCAATGATAACTCTGCTCCTGTTCCTCCCACTGTGCGAATCTGTGACAAATAGATTCAATAGATTATTCATGAGCTATCCCTTGCTCAATCCAGTCGGAGTTCTGGGATAGTGCATCTTCTGTCAATGATCAGACCATAGTACCCCACATCTCATCTATTTTCGAGACACTCTCTCAATTTAAAATTATTCAAAGTCAACTTATCCAATGTAAACATTCTTAATGGACGAGTCTTTCACCATAACGAGACTATCTTGGATCGGATCCTGAATGAAATTAATTTCTTAAAAGCTAAGATTGAAAATTTTGAGACCAAAGCTAAATGGGTGGGTTTTCAAATGCGAACTAATGAGAGCCAGACAAGGGATACAATAAATGCAGTTGATCACTGGACCGCGTCTCTTTCAAGGCTGAGCAGTCTTGTGGAAACCTATATTGCTCTTTCTGCTTCATCAGCTCCAGGTGCTTCATTCTCACATCCTCACCTCTGGTCTCCTCCAACTCAACCTTCAAATGACAAGCCAGGATCCTCCCGAAAACCAGATGATCATCAGTGCATATTTCTTCAGATGATGAGAAGTGATTGTATTTGTTGAATGTTTAAAACTTTGTTGTATGATGAATATTTAAGACTTTGTGTTGTATGCTTAAGACTATGTTTTATAATATTTGTAATGACTATGCTTTCTATCTAAGCTTGAAACTTATGTTTTGTATGAATGTTCACCTTATCTTGATGAATTATGCTTTAAATCTTACAAGTGTCTTCAATCATCTTTTTGATCAATGACAAAAAGGGGGAGAAGAATATTGCATACATTGAGATAATGGAGAAAAGAAATCACTCCATATATTCAGCAGGAGCTTCAATTATTCAAATTGACAGAAAATAATGCATCCATGTTTACATTCCTGTTAATTCAAAATATTTCCTATATTTCTTTTTTGCATGCTTAAGGGTTTTGTCATCATCAAAAAGGAAGAGATTGTTGACCCTGAATTAATTTTGATGCTTACAAAATAACTAAGCAAAGACTAATTCTATTTATTAAGCTTGATGCAGGGAAGTACAGATGTTTTACAAATGAGTTATCAAGAGAAATCTTATGGTAGTATATCTCTTTCATTTTTATTTGTTATCTGGAAGATATCTATTTGATCCATTCATCCCTGGCCGTTTGAATTATTTTGGGAGCTAGCTTACCCTTCCGTCTAGCTAGCTGACACATCTGTTAGCTAACTGACATGATCTTCTATGGCCTGGCCGAATGGTTCCCTTCATTAGTTAGCTGGATAGCTAGCTAGTCCATTCCTTGGCTAGCTGAAATCCCATTTTAGCTAACTATGATTCCCTATTCTTTATGCTAGCCGAACTATGCTCATTTTTAGTTAGCTGGTCAGTTACCTTGGCCTCCTTTTGAGCTAGCTGGAATTCCATTTTAGTTAACTACTTTTGCCTTATCTCTGTGCTGGCCGAATGCTATTGGACTAAGTTAGCTGTCTAGCTAACTCGTCGTCCCTCTTAGCTAGCTGGCTTCATTTTTAGTTAACTAATTTTCCTATTACTTTACATGGCCGAACGGTTCCTATTTTTGGCTAACTGGTGAGCTAGCTGGGTGCTTCTATTAGCTAGCTAGCATACCCTATTAGTTAACTGCTTTTCCTTGGGAGCTAACTATTTTTCGTAGGTTCCACTAAGCCGAGCGGTTGCAATTTCAAGTTGGCCGGAGAGCTAACTATCACTTCCCAAGCCATGTGGATTCATTCTCTAGTTAGCTGAAGAGCTAACTACCTTTTGGCTTAGTTAACTAGAGAGCTAACTGATCTTCTTTTGGGCATGCGGATGCTTTTCTTAGCTAGCTAAGGAGCTAGCTGCCTTAGATGGACATCTTCCTCTTGCCATGATATTTTGAGCTTAGTTAGCTAAAGAGCTAACTCTTCTTCTGTTAATGGTTGATTTCCTTCTCCAAGTTGAGAGCTTCTTTTTTCTAGTTAGCTGGAGAGCTAGCTACCTTGTTGTGGCTTCTCTCTTCATGACGATGGATGCTTGCTTAGTTAGCTAGATAGCTAACTACTTTTTGTTTAGTTAGCTAGAGAGCTAACTAATGCTTCTTGAAATGGACTCCTAGGCGTGTGACTTTTTGGTGAGCTAGCTAAGGAGTTAGCTACTTTTCCCTGGGATGAACTTCAAGTCGTGTGCTCTTTGTGGATAGTTAGCTGAAGAGCTAACTACTGTATCCTTTGATACTGATGCTTTTCTCTCTTGCCATGAGATTTCAAAATTAGCTAGCTGGTTAGCTAGCTTGTCGCTTTTCACTCCTTCTTGGCCGTGCATCTTCAAGCCCCTCAGCTACCTGGAATTAATTCCAAGATCTTTTTTCCTCAAATGGATTCAGTGCATTTAATGCTTAAGGAAAATAATCTCAACGGTTATCTTTTCTTTCCGTTTTACTTTTCGTTTATTTCAAATGTGTCTAATGGATATTTTTGTTGATGGAATGCTTTAAATAGCTGGGATTAGGAGAACAAAATGATGAATCTGAAAGAGAAAAACAAGAGAAAGAAATCCAAGAAAAAGAGCCTTTATTGCATTTTTTTCGGAATATTGAAAAGTAAGTTGTTGTGCATTGAAGTTGAAAAATCTTAAAGATCATCTATTGCTCAAGTCGTCCATCCATTAAAGCCTTCAAGCATTCAAATCTTCAGCTACCTCGGAGCTCTTCATTTATTACTGAGGATTTACTACAAAATTTGTAAAGTATATCTTGAATATTTGCTCATTGTAGAAGCTACTTGTTCTTATTTATTCTAAACATTTGTAAAAGGGTTAGAGTTAACCTTTGATTCTTGTTGGCTTTCTTGTGCCGTTAAACAAGAGGACTAGCCGGGTAAGGCTAGGGGTTTTGCTGCCTTGTGTCGTATAAACAAGAGGGCTAGCCGGGGAAGGCTAGAGGTTGTAATCATTGTGATACGATTAGAGTGAAATTTTTAAAGGTTTTTGGGGAGTGGACGTAGGTGCTGAGTTTAGCACCGAACCACTATAAACTCTCTTGTGTTTGTGGTTGCTTGATTTTCTATGATATTGTTCTATGCACTTCACTATACCGCTGCAAATTATATCTCAAATTATAGTTAAAGCACATATCTGCGCTAGTAATTAATTTTTAATAACCCAATTCACCCCGTTTTTGGGTTGCTACATCTGGGCAACAAAAATAATTAAATATGGTGGCTTTATGCCTCTCATATTTTCCTAAAAATAAAAAAATTATTTTTGGATGTACTACAATAAGCCACAAAAATGTAGTTATTGGATACATAAATGGTGTGAAGGATTTTTTTTATATTTACTTCAAATGTTTATATACTAATTCTTATAAAACTATCATATATTCTAATTTTCAGTAAAAAAGGAATAATTGTTGGATGAACAAATCCAAAGATACTTAAGTCTTCCACATGAAGTTGGCAAGGAAGAAAGAAGAACAAGGTAAAATTTCTTTGGAGGTCCTGGAAGTCTACAACAGTGATGCATCGCAGTTGAGAGTTATCAAAGGAAATTGAAAAGTCTCATTAAAAATTTAGATTAATTAAGGTTTCAATTAGATTTTGAATGTTTTGCTTCACATTGGAAGACTTCTAAAGGTGAACTCATTTAGCACACAATGCATTTCCATGTTTAGAGAATTGCATCTATCTATTTTTAATATTCTATTTTCCAAAATATTTGTTGCTTGCTATTTCATCAAAATATATGATTACAAATAATATGCCATCTAGATTAATTTGATGTATTGCACATGCCTATGCCTAGGCATGCTTAAGTAGATAAACATACCTATAAACATATATAAAAACAAATACAAACATATATATGTATATGTGTGTGTATATGTATAGTAAACTAGAATTCAGTTGATCTCATGCCATTGAATCGAGTTGTTGTTTGAGTTCTATCTCTAAATCACTTATTCACAAAAATCATGCGCTTTAGTCTATACATTTAATTATGAAATAGTTTGCACTACTTTATAATATTTCGGTCATTAGAGTTGTGTTGACCCAAATGATGATTTGATGATTAACAAAACTATTTGAGTATAACTAATGGAGGCTCTAATGATTTTGATTAAGTGTTTCAGATTATAAGTCTATTGAATGATCAAAATTAGAAGTTACATCGTGTTCTGGATCGAATCTAATGTCTAGGTAAGATTGCAGACATTAGAGTCGACTCCGAGAATCACAGAGCCGACTCCGGATCTGGCACGGAAGTTAGAGTCGACTCCGAGACTGTTAGAGCCGACTCTCACAGAAGAAACAGAACGTCAATTTTTCTGGCCCCGACCTAGAGTCGACTCCGGGTAAGTTAGAGTCGACTCCAGAAAAGTTTCTTGTCGACCCCAGAAAAGTCAGAGATGACTCCAGAAATAATGTTTAAAGTGCTTCGAGTTAGAGCCGACTCCAGAAAAGTTAGAGTCGACTCCAACCCACCTGGAACGAAAAATCAAATTGCCAGATCAGCTCTAACGGTAATATTCTATTTTACCTTATATCTAACGGATATTTTGTTATAAGGTACACTCCAACGGATAGTTTTCTTCCAAAAATGGTTTGAAAGAAATCTATAAAAAGGGAAGACTATCATTCAAAAAAAGAAGAGAGAAAAACGGAAAAACAAAGAGGAAATTCGGACATAGAGAAATCCCATTTCAAAAATCCGAAAAAGAGAGAGCCTGAATCTCAAGAGGAAAACCTTCTAGCTCAAATCCACTTCACTCCAAAAAGCTCAAGAGGAATCCAAGGCATTCAAATCAAAGTTTTGGTGGATTTTCCAACTTGGAGAAAGAGGACTCATTTCTTGCTTTTCAACCCTTCTCAACTGCTTCAACTGTGAAGAATCGGAGCTGAGGCTGATTCAACCCAGCAAGAGAAGAAGAAAAGAAGAAAAGAAGAAAAGCTCAAAAGCCAACCATCTACAAATCAGGCCTTTCTAAACCTTGTTATATTTGATTATCTGCTCATTAAGGAGCTTTGTAATTGAAAAATAATATTTCATTTGTTTGTATCTAGTTCAATCTGGAGGATTGAACTAGTGGAGGTAGTCTTACCTCAGTACAAGCTTGGTAAAGCTTGTGTTAGGGCTTTTGTGCTGGTGAGCCCTTGAAAACCAGCTGGGTTCATTGTGCGCCCGAGAAAATAACAAGTTTGAGTTGTGAGCTTGTAAAACAACTCGGCTGTAATCAGGTTGATTATAGTGTGGACCCAGGTGAATCTTGGGAGTGGACGTAGGTGTTGGATACACCGAACCACTATAAACTCTTTGTGTTTGCCGTGCTTACATTGACTCTATCTCTATCACTGTCTTATTCACTGCACTTTGTATTTACATTGCTATTGCCTTCATTCATCTTAAGCAAACTATTTTAAAAGGCTAATTTTTTAAAAGAACCCAATTCACCCCCCCCCCCCCCCCTCTTGGGTTGTCATCTGGGCCAACAAGTGGTACCTCACCAACTAGTTAGAATCAACCAAATTTAACATAATTCTATGAGATTCGATTATAGTCCATCACTCTATTTGACTAGCTGCTTAGGATGAGAAACATAACCTACTTACTGTTCCTCATTTGGGATATGAGTTCCAATTAGTTTAGCTCTAGAAAGAGCATACAGTCAATAATCAAACCTAGTAAAATTCAAGTCAATAGATCAAACATAACCTTCTCCATTACCAAAACTCTGTTTGAATTTTCTATAGAACCCAATCAAAACTATAATCTTGAAAGATTTGTGATATAAATATTTAGCCACTTATAACTAAAAAAATCAAATATAAATATAATAACACACATTAGAGTTTTATGCTTCCCAAACAATTTGTTTCAAAAGATGGTGACCTAAATAGATTGAGAATAAAAATAAGTCATCTGATTGCAGAAGACCTTGAAAAGTATGGCACTAGTTGATGGGAAAGAATCCGTGTACGAGCAAATACTAGCAGACCGTAATACGCAGCAGAATAATAAATAAAAATGTGCAAACCACACAATCACAGAAACACCAAGATTTACGTGGAAAATCCCTTCAAGATAAAGGGAAAAACCACGGGCAAGCCAGAGAAGAAGATCCACTATAAATAATAAATATCCAAGTCTCAAAGTCCCTTGTCAGAACTTGAAAAACAATCACAAGAGAATAATAGGGATATAAGGATTACGTCACCGAAAAATATGGTCTCCTGCGTTACCTCCTTATTTTCTTCCCTTCTCTTCTTCTTCTTCTTCTTCTCTTGTTTTTCTTCTGCAGCACCTTCACATGATTCCTGGAGTGGAAGTCCTCCCACGTAGTTAAGCACCAAGCAGCAGCCCTGTTGGCCCAGATGGCAACCCAAGAGGGGGGGGTGAATTGGGTTCTTAAAAATTTAAGACTTTTTAACTTTAGTTGAATAGTTAGCAAGATGTGCAAGTGAGAGGCTAACTAAAATCAATACACAAGCAAATAAAGAGAGATAGAGAAAGAGAAAATATGGCACGGCAAACACAAGATAATTTTATAGTGGTTCGGTGCAATCAACACCTACGTCCACTCCCAAGATTCACTTGGGTCCACACTATAATCTCTCTAGATTACAGCCGAGTTGTTTTCCAAGCTCACAACTCAAACTTGTTATTTTCACGGGCGCACAACGAACCCAGCTGATTTTAACTCGGGCTTACCAGCACCAAACCCTACACGTTGTTTTTTACGGGCTCACAACTAACCCAACACAAGTACTCCGGCTTGTAACGAGGTATACCAACCTTCACTGATTCAATCCACTGATTGAATCAGCAAACAATGAGAATAGAAGTGTTTGAACAATGAAGTGCTCCCCTTGAGCAAATATACAAATAAAGTACAAAAATAAAGAGTTAGAAAAGCCTGATTGTATTGCAGATGTAGTGGCTTTGGCTTTCTTCCTTCTTCTCTTTAACTCCTCTTGAAACGTTGAATCACGCCTCAGCAAGATTCTTGACCGTTGAAGTCTTTTGGAGTTGAGATGAAGCTTTTTCCTCTTTTGAAAATCCTCCGATTTGACCTTTGAAATGCTTGTGGATTTTCTTTTGACTCTTGTGGATTGATGAGAAGGAGCAGACGAAACTTCCACTTGGATTTCACTCCTTTGAATCACTCTCCTTTGAGCTAGATGATTTTTCCAATATGCTCTGTTTTTCCCTCTTTTCAAAGATATTCTTTTCTCTCTTTTTGATTTTTCTTGATACTTTTGATTTGAAAAGAGCTCCACTATTTATAGAATCTGCAAAAATATATCCGTTAGAAACAAGGAAAAATAGCCGTTATTTGAAAATCTTACCGTTGGAGCTGATGTGTCATCGTGAAAAATCGCGTCTAGATATCGTGGAGCCGGCTCGAGCTTTATGGGAGTCGGCTCGCACAGTCCATTCCAGAAACGCCTAACTTTCAGGGGTCGACTCGTGATATGCGGGGAGTTGACTCGAGAAATGCTTAAAAATGAGCCTTTTTGCCGTCTGAGTCGAGTCGGCTCGCACAGTCTTGAGTTGGCTCGCGAAGGTTCAGGGGTCGACTCTTGAAAACTCAAGTGTCGACTCAGGACAATATTGAAAAACAGCTATTTGGGGAGTCGACTCGAAAACCCTTGAGTCGGCTCGAGAGCGATACAAAATTCAGAAAAATGTTCTGATAGATTTTAAAACTCGTCCCAAATAAATTTAAATATAAATGTGACTTGAATAGAATTGATTTGATCATAAAGACATTTTCCATCAAGTTATTGATTATCAAATGAGTAGTATAAGAATTCTTTTTGAAATCTCAAGTATAATCTCAAGTATAAAAATTCTTTTTGTTTTAATTGATTCAAGAACTCATTGAATATAAACATTTATAGTACATTGCTTTCATTTAGAATAAGCTCAAGGTATTTGATACATAAACTCATTGTTTCCTTTAAAATACTCATGGCTTTTGAAAATCATCAAAATCAATAAAGTTGGGGCAATTATGTTTCAATAATTTCTCAACAAGCCCTTCCTTCTCTTCCCCTAGCAATCCATGCTCCTAGAAGAAAGAAATACCTGCTACATGCTTCTCCTATTTTTTTTCAGACGGCTGCTCCTTAAAAAAGAGAAAACCCAAAAAAGGAAGGCGGCTACTCCTTTTATAAAAGAGAGAGAACAAACCCTGGTAGAAAAAGGAGTAGCGCTCCCTTTTGCCCTAATGGGCTGAATAAGTGGGCCATGGGCCCAACAACCTCCCCCTTCAGCCCATAAGGGAGGCTGTCTCATGCTTCCTTAGTGTGAAATCATGCCGACCAGCTGTCGGCATATCTCTTGCCTTTCTTTTGATAAGGTCTTTGTCAACATGTCTGCCCCATTTTCATCTGTGCGAATTTTCTGAAGCTGTAACTGCTTCTCTTCAAACACATTTCGAATCCAGTGGTATCTCACATCTATATGCTTTGACTTGAAATGAAAAGTTGGGTTCTTGCACAAGTGGATGGCGCTCTGGCTGTCACAATGTACCACATAATTTTTCTGTTTTAATCCTAATTCATGTAAGAATTCTTTCATCCACAACATCTCCTTACAGACCTCGGTAGCAGCAATATATTCTACCTCTGTGGTAGAGAGAGCTACACACCTTTGCAATCTAGATTGCCATGACACAGCTCCCCCTGCAAAAGTAAGTATGAAACCTGATGTGGACTTCCTTGTATCAATATCTCTCGCCATATCTGCATCTGTGTAACCAATCAGCACAGCTGGACCACCTCCAAAGCTTAAACAAACTTTGGAGCTTCCTCTGAGATATCTGAAGATCCACTTCACTGCTGCCCAATGCTCTTTCCCTGGATTTGCAAGAAATCTGCTAGCAATACCCACTGCATATGCGATGTCTGGCCTCGTACATACCATCGCGTACATCAAACTTCCGACTGCTGAAGCGTAAGGAACCTTCTTCATTTTCTCCTTCTCCTCATCACTTGAAGGACTTTGCTCTGAGCACAACTTGAAGTGACCTGCAAGAGGAGAACCAACTGGCTTTGCATTGATCATACTGAACCTATCCAATACCTTCTCAATGTACTTTTCCTGTGACAACCATATTTTCTTGATTCTTCTATCACGGAAAATCTGCATACCCAGTATTTGCTTTGCTGGTCCCATATCCTTCATTTCAAATGAATTGCTTAGCTCCTTCTTCAACCTGTCAATCATAGACATATCTTTCCCAAGAATAAGCATGTCATCAACATAAAGTAGGAGTATGACAAAATCCTCCCTAAACCATTTGATATACACACAATGATCTGAAGCCATTCTTTTGTATCCATTTTCAGCCATAAATGAATCAAATTTCTTGTACCACTGCCTTGGAGCTTGCTTCAGCCCATATAAGCTTTTTTTCAATCTGCAGACAAGATTTTCTTTACCTTTGACTTTGAAGCCTTCTGGTTGCTCCATATAGATTTTCTCCTCCAAATCACATGAAGAAAAGCTGTCTTCACATCTAACTGCTCAACCTCCAAGTCTAGACTAGCAGCAATACCTAGAGCAACACGAATTGAAGACATTTTAACAACAGGAGAAAAAATCTCTTCAAAGTCAATACCTTTCTTTTGACCAAAGCCTTTCACAACCAATCTGGCCCTGTACTTTGGTTGAGAACAATGCTGTTGAGTCTTTAACCTGAAAACCCACTTGTTCTTTAAAGCCTTCCTTCCTCTTGGTAGTTCCACTAAATCATATGTGTGGTTCTTCTGTAAGGCATCCATTTCTTCCAGCATACCTACTAACCACTCCTTTTTTGCTCACTTTCAATTGCCTCCTGGTAACATTCTGGTTCACCTGCATCAGTAAGAATTATATATTCATCTATAGAATACCTTTTGAAGGTTGACGTTGTCTGATAGATCTTCTCAGCTGAGGCTCTGTAGGAGGTTGCTTCTGATCTCCTTCCTGCTCAACATGTCCTACAGGTGAGTTAATACCTGCTCCTGCACTATTTTCTTGCACATCTCCCCTATCACCCTGATTTACTAGAGGAGTAACTGGATCACAGTCTGTTAATCCTCCTGCAGAAGACTTGACTGACACCTCCTTCTTGAAGTCTTGAAGGGTTTGATCTTCAAAAAATACCACATCTCTGCTTCTGAATACCTTCTGCTTTTCTGGATCCCAAAGTCTATAACCAAACTCATCATGTGAGTAACCAAGCAAAGCACATTCTTTTGTCTTACCATCCAGCTTGGACCTCTCAATGTCTGGAACATGTGCAAATGCACGACAACCAAACACTCTCAAGTGCTTATAAGAGACATCTTTTCTGACCATACACGCTCTGCAACATCACCATCTAGAGCTGTACATGGTGACAAATTTATTACATCAACCGCTGTCTTCAATGCCTCATCCCAAAATCTTTTAGGTAACTTGGACTGTGAAAGCATACATCTGATCTTTTTCATGATGGTGCGGTTCATTCTCTCTGCAATTGCATTATGCTGAGGAGTACCAGGAACTGTCATCTCATGTTGAATGCCATGTGATCTGCAATAATTATCAAATAACCCTGTGTACTCACCACCATTATCTGACCTTATACATTTCAGTTTCTTTCCTGTCTCTCTTTCAACTCTGGCATGAAACTCTTTGAAGACATTAATAACCTAATCTTTAGTCTTCAAACCATAGACCCAAACTTTTCTAGAAAAATCATCTATAAAAGTGACAAAATAAAGTGCACCACTGATGCCTAGAACATTAACTGATCCACTAGGAGTTTTTGTCCTCAGAGGACCACAAACATCTGTATATATGATCCAAAACATGCATTTTTCTAGATAAAGCAGGACTAGCAAAAGAAACTCTATGTTGCTTGCCAACCAAACAATCAACACATGGGTTCAGATGTACACCTTTGAAGTCTGGTAGAACTTCTTTCTTGGAAAGAACTTGCAGCCCCTTCTCACTCATGTGTCCCAGTCGTTTATGCCACAACTCCATGCTGAAGTCATTCTCTGTAACATTCAACTGTTCACCATAAGCTTTAGCCTGCAACCTGTATAAAGTGTGACATTTCTTCCCACTGGCTACAACAAGTGAACCTTTACTGAGCTTCCATTGCCCTTTATGAAATCTGCTATCAAAATCTTCATCATCAAGTCTTCCAACTGAGATTAAATTTAGCCTCAAGTCAGCTACATGCCTTACATCCTTGAGCACCAACTTACAGCCAAGATTGGTCTTCATGTATATGTCACCCATGCCAATGATGTCTGCTGTGCCTTGATTTTTCATCTTGACAACACCAAAATTTCCAGTCTTATATGTAGAAAAAAACTCCCTCCGTGGTGTAGCATGATAAGAAGCACCTGTGTCAATCACCCACTCATGATTCTGACACTCACATGAGAAGATACCATCAGAAGTAGACAAAATCAAATAATCATCACTGCACAGTAGCTGTGATATTCTCCTTTGACTCTGTATCCTCCACTTCTTTTTCCTTTTTCTTACTCTTCTTAGGCTTCTTACACTGATTCTTGTAGTGCCCTTTCTCACCACAGTTATAGCAAGTAATATCTTTTCTTGACCTTGATTTGCTTCTACCCTTGTATGAATTGTCTCTATTTCTAGACTTTGACCGTCCTCTATTCTCTGAGACAAGTGCCTGTGAATCAATCTGAGAAGTTGCTGAATTTTTCCTTCTTAACTCCTCATTCAACAAACTGCCTGTTACTTGACTCATGGTGATAACACCGTCTGGTGCAGAATTACTGAGGGAAACTACCAGTGTCTCCCAACTTTCTGGCAATGAACTGAGAAGTAACAATGCCTGCAACTCATCATCAAGAGACATTTTCATAGAGGATAACTGGTTATTAATACTCTGCATTTCATTCAAATGCTCAGCAATAGAAGCACCCTCTTTATATTTCAGATTCACTAGTTTTCTGATCAAGAAAGCCTTGTTGCCAGCTGTTTTTCTCTCATATAGACTTTCTAACTTTTTCCAAAGAGAGTTTGCAGAAGTCTCAGTGGAAACATGGTGAAAGACACTATCATCCAACCATTGCCGAATAAAACCGACTGCCTTCCGATCTAACATGATCCAAGCATCGTCTGTCACTGTAGCGGGCTTTGCTTTGACCCCTTCTAAAGGTCCATATAGATCCTTGCAATATAAGAGGTCCTCCATCCTTGGTTTCATATCATCCAATTGTTTCCGTTCAGACTGATCATGCGGGAAACATTACCGGCCTCCATGCTCGCACACACAAAAAAAATTCACAGGCTCTGATACCAGTTGATGGGAAAGAATCCGTGTACGAGCAAATACTAGCAGACCGTAATACGCAGCGGAATAATAAATAAAAATGCGCAAACCACACAATCACAGAAACACCAAGATTTACGTGGAAAATCCCTTCAAGATAAAGGGAAAAAAACCACGGGCAAGCAGAGAAGAAGATCCACTATAAAATAATAAATATCCAAGTCTCAAAGTCCCTTGCCAGAACTTGAGAAACAATCACAAGAGAATAATAGGGATATAAGGATTACGTCACCGAAAAATACGGTCTCCTGCGTTACCTCCTTATTTTCTTCCCTTCTCTTCTTCTTCTTCTTCTTCTTCTTGTTTTTCTTCTGCAGCACCTTCACGTGATTCCTGGAGTGGAAGTCCTCCCACGTAGTTAAGCACCAAGCAGCAGCCCTTCCTTCTCTTCCCCTAGCAATCCATGCTCCTAGAAAAAAGAAATACCTGCTACATGCTTCTCCTTTTTTTTAGACGGCTGCTCCTTAAAAAAGAGAAAACCCAAAAAAGGAAGGCGGCTACTCCTTTTATAAAAGAGAGAGAACAAACCCTGGTAGAAAAAGGAGTAGCGCTTCCTTTTGCCCTAATGGGCTGAATAAGTGGGCCATGGGCCCAACACTAGTTGCATCCTTAAAAACAATGAAACATGGTGACAAAAAACAAGCATTGCAAAATATAGGACATGAGAGATTATTTTATTGAAAGGCAATCTGAGAACAAAAAAATATATTTATAGCATATAGGCAATAGTCAAAGAGTGTTATCCTTTTAAAATGATGGTGAGCTGGAAAAATAAATTCAATAACGTACAGGTCCTCATATTCAACACTTTCCATAGGTTTATTAAAAAAATTTAAAAGCAAGTGATATAAATATTTAAGTCATGAGAACTTGTTGTAATAAATTGATAACTCATTTATGTATAAATAATATTCTATAGTATCCTCATTTATGTATCAATAATAGTCTATATTATCTTTCATGTATTCATTGTAAGAATATAAAGAAAGATAGTAATAGAAATTATATATGTACAAGTGAAATAGCGATCATTTGGAAGGTTTATTGAGGTATGATCTATGCATTCTATATTTTATTATATTTATAAAAAATAAATAATATTATTTTAGATAGGTACAATGAAAATAATTAAATATGGTGGCTTCATTCCTCTCTTATTATCCCAAAAAAAGAAAAATAAAAATATTTTTGGATGTGCTACAAGTAAGCCACAAAATTGTATTTATTGGTTACATAAATGGTGTGAAGTTTTATTTATTATATTTACTTCAAATGTTTATATACTAATTCTTATAAAACAATCATATATTCTATTTTTTGTAAAATCGGGAATAATTGTTAGATGAACAAATTCAAGATACTGAAGTCTTCCACATGAAGTTGGCAAGGAATCAAGAAGAACATGGTAAAATTTCTTTGGTCTTGATAGTCCATAACAGCAATGCATCACAGAAGAGTTGAGAGTTATCATAGAAATTGAAAAGTCTCATTAAAAATTTAGACAAATTAAGGTTTCAACTGGATTTTGAATGTTTTGTTTTACATTAGAAGTTTTCTCAAGGTGAACTCATTTTGTAGACAATGCATTTCCATACTTAGAGAATATGCATCTATCTATTTTAATATTCTCTTCTCCAAAATATATTTGTTGCTTGCTATTTCACTGAAATACATGATTACAAAAAATATCTCATCCAGATTAATTTGACATATTGCACATGCCTATGCCTTGGTATGCTTACATAGATAAACATACCTATGAACATATATGTAAACAAATATAAACATATATTTGTGTATGTATAGGTAAAATAGAATTTGATTGATCCCATGCTGTTAATTTGAGTTGTTGTATGTGCCCTATCTCTAAATTACTTATTCACAAATTCTTCCGCTTTAGTCTATACATTGAATTATCAAATAGTTCAGATTGTTTTATATTATTTGGGTCATTAGAGTTGGTACCTTACCAACTAGTTAGAACCGACCAAATTTAACATAAATCTATGGGATTCGATTTGAGTCCATCACTCTATTGATAGTGACTTATGTTGAGAAATAGACCCTACTTATTGTTCCTTGTTTAGGATATGAGTTCCAATTAGTTTTGATCTAGAAAGAGCATACAATCAATAATCAAACCTAGTAAAAATTCAAGTCAATAGATCCAACATAACCTCCTCCCTGGCCAAAACTTTACCTGAATTTTCTATAAAACCCCAAAACTATAGACTTGAAAAAATTGTGATATATAAATCTTTGGCCACTTATAACTAAAAAAAATCAAATGTAATTATAAATATAATATATCTTAGAGTTTTATGCTGCCCAAACATTCCATTTCAACAGATGGTGGCTGAAATAGATTGAGAATGAGAATATGTCACCCAATTTTAAAAGACCTTGCAAAGTGTTGCACTAGTTGTGGTGTTAAAAAAAATGAAACATGGTGACAAAAAACACGCATGCAAAATATAGGATAGGAGTGGTTACTTTGTAGAGAAGTAATCTAAGAACGAAAAATATATTTATAATGTATTGGTAGAAGTCAATGAGTGCTATCCTTTTAAAATGATGGTAAGCTATAAAAATAAATTTAGTAATGCATAGGTACATATATTAGACACTTGCATAGGTTCTTTAAAAAAATTAAAAACAAATGATATAAATATTTAAGTCATGAGAATTTGTTGAAACAAATTGGTAACTCATATACAATATCGGTAAAAGACCTAACTAAGATAGTAACAAATATATTCTTGATGTGAACAGATCCTCCTTTATTTAAAACTTATATTAGGTGACAAAGTCATTAGAAGTATAGTAGCGTTACCAAGAAGGCATTTGGGCTAAGTTATAGAATATAGAATGGAGTGATTCTTAATAAAACCTTAAAATATAAGTTATTAAGTAGAAATATCCAAACATATATCATAAACAAGCTTCTCATCCAACTGAGTTCATGAAATAAGTCTGTCAACTAATTGAGCTCCACCAAATAAGGTTCTCAACCAATTGAACCCATTAAATAAGGCTCTCAACCAATTGAGTTCACCGAATTAGCCTTACTAAAATAGCTATTCCATCTATTCGAAAGTTATTCCAACTTTTTCCTTGACTTATTCTAGATTATTCGTAACTAGAAAAACATTTTTTTCACCTATGGTTTAGTCCCAGAGTAGGGGATTTTTCTAACTATAGATCGATACACAACTAATCCAACTCGAACCTCTACCGGCACCTAGAAAACATACCCCAATTTGTTGAAAATTATGGTCTAAAAGATATAACTTTTCTATGATGATTGACATCAGATGACATATAATAAATGATTTGATATTTGCATCCTATATACTTGTTATATGTAATGCTCCTGAAAGGTCTATGAATGTTAGAGATAATGATTTGAGTGCTCGAGATGCTTTACGCATGAGTACAGAAGATACGAGATCATTTTATTACATTCAAATATAATTATCATAACTTAAATAAAGTTTGGCACTTTATTATGAGAAGTTGAAGTATACATAATTTTTAATTGAAAAAATAGTTTATCTTGACTATTTGAGAGGGTTTCTCGAATTAATATACTAGTACGCATATTGCATATTGACGAACTTACATAAGAATAAATTTTAAAAATGTACTATCATAAAATTTAACTCATAACTATGAGAGTACGATGGTTCTTAAGCTTGAGCAAGTCATTGAACTCAGACTTATAGCATATATTCTTTGATTCACCAATGAGCAAAGTCCATAAATGACTAATACTTGGTGGGTTGGGCATATGCCACTAGGGTCTGAGAATATACTTGCAATATAGTCATTCATATACTTTCCATGAGAAAGTAATAACACTCCCTTGTGAGGTTCAAATTAATCTATCTTAAAACTATGCATAGTGATCTTTACAGAACGAGCGTAGACGTGATCAATTGATGGGTTAATTCATGGTGCTCAGTGGATGGATATGAGGGAACCTAGAGCTCAAGGTGTTAGATGAATATTGAACATGTGATAGTACACAAATTACTTGATGCCAATATTCGAGTGTCGCATGAAGGAACCATTTGCATATCAATCTCATAGGTCAAGGATGGAATTGTTTTATGTGATAATTTATTTTATCTCAACGTAAATGTCGCGCATATCCTAGAGTGTAGTTGTAATTTCTGGTGAAAATAAATCATGACTAAGAATATTGTCTCGAGTCATATGGAATGGCGGTGTAAGGATAATATTCTTGGGAGCTAGGTTATGTGTGTCCCGCGAAATTCAAGGTGTAGACCATAAAAGGAAACTCGCTCCTAAATTTTAAGAATTTAATTTTTAAAATTTTAGGTGATGCGATGAGCAAGTAATGCCGCCTAATATTGTGTTTGATTTTTTAGAAAGATCTAGAGAAAAGTTTCTTAATGAAAATGAACTCTGTAACATGGATTCGTGACCAAAGTGAAGGCCATGGATGGTTTGAGGACTTTGGGTTTAGGCTCTATGGGCCTTGGTCCCAATGAGCCTCTAGACCAGCTCGTCCATTGCAAGTTGGGCGTATTGTTCTCATATCAGACGTAGAAGGAATCTTTTCCTGAGATAACCTGATTTTTCACGAAGCAGTGTCTTCTTATACATACGTCTTTGGAAGATGATGAGGCACATCTCTTCCATAGGGACGCGATGCTTTCTTTGATCAACGTATCACTTCCCATTCATAAATAGCAAGTCCATGATCAAAGAGGACAAGAAATCTTTTCCACTTTTCATCTGCTCATCTCCATCTATTCAAAGAAAGCTCTATGAATTTTTAAGAACAAAAAGACAGAGAGATCCAGAAAAGAGAAACACAAAGAACTCGGCTAATTTTTATTCACCAAAAAAAATCCTTTCTTATTTCCTTGGCCATACCCCTTGCTCATTCAGGGAGTTGAGGATTAAAGACTATCATATTTATTCTCAAGAAGAATCAGCGATCTCAGAGAGCTTCTTCACTCCTCTGAAGAGTTTGCTGTGCAGAAGCCTTTACACAGAGGAGTCTTCATGCATGGACGCTTCCTTATTCATGAAGAAATCCAAGTAGAAATCTTCAATAAAAAGGTACGCAATCATTTTTTCTGATTAAGAAATGATTTCCATGATTTTTCATAATTTTTATTACTGGTATCATTTCTGCACCAACCAGATTCAATATTTTAATTCGAGCTTATCTTCATGATAAGAGTTTTGATCGGATGGTTCTGATCATGAGGATTTCACTGCAGATCAGAACCTCCAACTTGTTTTATCTAGAGTTGAAGATAACCATAGCAAAAATTTAAAAATCTCACCTTATTCGATCATCAGCAACTCCCATCCATCAAATTTGATCTCACTACCTAGAAAATAGTCTCCTCTTCCTTTAGTCAACCCCTGACCATTACAAAATGCCATGATGTACCGATTACTTTGGATCAATAGCAACCAGAGCTGCTGAGGAACATAGTAGCACTAACAACCCCAAGAAGGGCATCTACTGGCTCCAAAACTCTTAATCGACATTGAGTCATCTAAATTCATGTAACTATTGGTGAAGACCCTCATTGGTCAAAAACCTCAAATTGCTCCGCCACCAAAAAAATAAATAAAGTGAGACATGCCTCTAGAACTAGGGATTTGCCACAATCTTTGGTAGCTATGATCTCTCTCATAGAGATCCAGAGCTTCATCTAGCACCTTTGGCCTTCACCGCTATTACCACTAGTTACCTCACACTCAATCACTTCCCTTTTCTAGTAGACAGTAATCATGGCCACTAACACCTTTAATCTCCAGCTTGAACACAAACACGGATAGCTAGAGGCTCACGCATGGCAGTCATGCCTGTGGTATTGAATTTAAGGATTCAATTAAACATGTTTTGATGATAATAAAAAATTGATAGAAAGATTAACATAATGCTTGAGTTTATGATAATAAGATAGATACAATGGTTGGTACGAACCAAGACATAAACAAAAGATCATTCGGTATGTATTTGACTTATAAGGAACTCAAACAATATATAAGAAATACTAGTCAGTAGAGAGACAAGTTCAAATCAACATTTAACTAACAGAGAGGCAAGTTCAAATCAACATTTAACTAACATAAGAAATTGGAAGACAAAGGTTCCTTTTGTAATTTTATTTTTTAAAGGACTTTCATTATAAAACTTGGTAGAAAGATAATTGCACAAGGCTTAAAAAATTATTAAACTCAATTAGAATCGGATTTGGATTGAGAAGAACTTAAAAATAAATAAAAAAATCTAAAACATAATATGAGCAATTAATCGGAACAAGGGTATGGTTGACCATTGCAACATGTCAAAAAACTTTACCCAAAATAGGCTCTTTAGCCTTTAGGTGGTTGACTACTACAGCTTGAGTGGTTGACCAACCTAGGGCCAACAATCAAATGGCTTTAGCCTAGCAGTCACCCATAGAGTAGTCTGACAACCTTAATGATTAGTTCAGATAACCATTAGAAGATGGCCATTGATCCCTAGTTCTTGGATTTTTATAAATGGCAGATTAGGGCACTTGTTTTCAACATAGATTTGAAGAGATCAGGCTTGAGTTTTGAGTGAAAAATCATTGAGACAACCTAAGAAAATTGTTCTTGAGCTTTATCATGCAAAATCCTCTCCTCTCAAGTTTAGCACTAAAATTGTAAATCTACTTTCATTAGTGCTCTAATTGTTCCTCTTATAAAAGAGAGTGTTAGGTTCTTCCTTAACCCATGAAAAAGAAGAGAGTGCGTTCAACGTTTGCTAGAAAAAAAGGATCATAAGGGTTCCTTCTAAGTCCAGTCCAAGAAGTGTATAAAGGTTTGATCCTCACCCAACTAAATGAATTAGTAGTAGAAATTCTAAAAAGGTATCTTGGATTATGGATGTAGACGAGGAATATTGAACCACTATAAATCTTATGATTTATTTATTTTTCTTGCATATTTTCTTGCATGCACTTATTTTCATTATATTGCAATAACTTTTCTATGCTCTTACATTGAATCTTTTATACTTGCTTTAAGTTTGACACCATTGAAACTTGAGCTTTGTTTTTTTTAATTGCCTTATTTAGCACTTGACTTAACTTTATCTATCTTCCTAGTTCTTTAGTTGCCCTGACATTTGGCTCTTGTGCTTAAGTTTTAATTTATTATAATTATCATTTTAAGCATTTAGTTTTTGAATTTTAATTTTAAAAATCCTAATTCACTATGCCCCCCCTCCCCTTTCCCCTTTTATTAGGTAGCCCTAGACCTAACAAATGGTCTCAGAGCAAGGGCTCTAGATAGTGGATTATTCATTATTCAATGAAGATAATTATTCCTATTGGAAGGCTAGGATGAGAATTTTTATCTAATTCGTGGAGTTTGATATTTGGAGAATCATAGTCCATGAAACTCTACTAAAATGATGAATGGGATTAATGTTCCTAAGAAGGAACTTGATCTTAATGATAAGGAGATAATAGCTCTCCAAATCAATACTAAAGCCATAAATATTCTCTATTGTAGCTTGGAAGTAAGTGAATTTAATAGGATCTCTACATATAAGATTGCTAAGAAAATATGGAATAACCTTGAAGCTACTCATGAAGGTACCAATCAAATTAAAGAGTCCAAAATTAGTCTTCTTGTTCATGATTATGAAAATTTTAAAATCAAACTGGAGGAATCTATTTCAAGCATGTTTACTAGATTTACTAATATTATAAATGCTTTGAAATCTCTTGAAAAATCGTATGCTAATATTGAAAATGTTTGAAATATTCTTATGTTCTTGCTAAAATCATGGGAGCCAAAGGTCGCTATTACAGTTGAAGTAAAGAACCTATCAAAGTTAACTTAGAGGAACTCATCAGATCTCTTATGATACAAACAAACAAGCAAACAAACAAGCAAACAACAACAAAGTCTTAATCCTAAGCTAGTTGGGGTTGGTTATTATGTATGAGTTTTTAATATATGATTGATCCCAAATATGGATAAAGGAGAAGGGTTGTGATAGGTTAATAATTAGCGTAAAACCATAGTCAGTCTCTATGAACATCAGATCTCTTATGACACATGAGCTTATAATAAAGATGGAGTGGAGAAAACAAGAAGAGAGGTATATCCTTAAAATCTTCTACTCTAACCAATATTTACGATGTAGGAACCCATGAGAAAGAAAGCAATAAGGATGAGAAGCTTGTCATGATCACCTAAAGTTCAAGAAATTTCTAAAGAAAAAGAAAGGGGATGCAGGAAAACAATAAGAATGGAATAATCGAATAAGGAAACAAAGAAGGTAATAGTAACTATATGGAACGATAGTAAAATGGATCCTCTCATGAAGAGCAAACCAACAAAGATGTAGCCCATATATGCTTTATAGCAAATGAGGTAACTAACTCAATCACAAATTATAATCATCATCTTAGATATGATAATTCATTAATACTCTTAAAGAAATACATAATGGTATACGCAAAATAGATCTCAATAATGCAGCTTTAAAAAAAATTAGATCATATACTTGAAAAAGAGTTAGTTGTTTTGTAAAATGAAAAGGCTTCTTCAAAAAATAAGAATAGCTCTTTGAACATTGAAAATAAACAATTAAAATCTTGTGATTCTTCAAATAGGCATTTTTTAAAAGAAATTATGTATTATTTTAAGCAGTAGGAAATACTCTACCACTACAATACTGCCCAACCTCAAATCACCTCTTAGATTTAATCGAACCAGGTCCCAACTTAGTTGATGGAAAGTACAAGGAGGATGCATAAATGGTGCGAAAGTTATTGGTTATATAAATGGTCTAAAAGTTTTTCTGTTATTAGTGGTGGACCTTAATGGAGACTAAGATGAGAGGGTGAAGGAGGGGAGTTCATGGTATATATATAACCTAAAACAAAGTTTATCATTTTTAGCCTGGTTCATCAAAAAATATATTTCAATATCCTTTACCCTTTATTATATTTACTTCAAATGTTTGTATACTAATTCTTATAAAACAACCATATATTCTGATTTTTAGGAAAAATAAAATATAATTGTTAGATGAATAAATACAAAGACACACTAGTCTTCCACAAGAAGTTGGTAAGGAATCAGGAAGAATATTTGGAAAAATTTCTTTGAAGATATTAGAAGTCCATGCAACATCAAAGCTTGTCAGAAGAGTTATCAGTTATTGAAGGAAATTAAAAAAATCTCCTTAAAATTGGTACCCTATCAACTAGGTAGAATTGAACAAATTCAACATAAAAATCTAGTTAATTCAATTATAGTATATCACTCTATTTGACTAGCGGCTTATATCGAGAAATAGAGTCTAGTTATGGTTTCTTGTTTGGGATGTTTTTCTATAGGTTTTGATCCATTGAGAGAATTTAATCAACAATCAAACTTAGCAAAAATTCAAGTTAATAGATCAAACGCAGCATCTTCCTTTACAAAAACTTTGCTTCAATATTCTATAAACCCAATTGAAACTAGAAGCTTGTAAGAATTGTGATATGAATCTTTAGCTACTTATAACAAGAAACAATCAACCGCAAATATAGGTAACATACCTTAGCATTTTATGTTTCCCAAAAAATCTATTTCAAAAGATGGTGACCTAAATAGACTGAGAATGAGAACAACTCACCCACAATAGAAGACCTTGCAAAAGTAAGGCACCAGTTGCAGTGTTAAAAATGATGAAAATGGTGATAGAAAACATACATATCAAAAATAGGAGAGGAGAGGTTACTTTATAGAGAAGCAATCTAAAAACGACAAAAAATATTTGTAGTGTATAGGCAGTAGTCAATGAGCATTATCCTTTAAAAATGATGGTTAGTTGTAGAAATAAATTCAGTAACACATAGGTGCATATATTAGAGGCTTGTCATACGTTCTTTTAAAAAGTTTAAAACAAATGACATAAATATTTAAGCCATAAGAACTTGTTATAACAAACCAATAACTCAGATACAACATTCGTAAAAGACTTAACTAAGATGGTAATAAATATATTCTAGATGTGAATAGGTCCTCCATTATTTAAAACTTTATTATATACATCTTGATATTTGTGCTTACCAACTTATATTTTAAGGATTTTTTAAGATTCACTCCATTTTATATTCTATAATTCAGCCCGCATGCCTCCTTGGTAATGTTACTATACTTTTAATGACTTTGCCCTCTAATGTTATAATCTTTAGAAAATAGGAGGTTCAAATCATAACCTTAATGCTTATCAGAAGAATTGTCAGTTATTGAAGGAAATTAAAAAATCTCCTTAAAATTGGTACCCTATCAACTAGGTAGAATCAAACAAATTCAACATAAAAATCTAGTTAATTCAATTATAGTCTATCACTCTATTTGACTAGCGGCTTATATCAAGAAATAGAGTCTAGTTATGGTTTCTTGTTTGGGATGTTTTTTCTATTGGTTTTGATCCGATGAGAGCATTTAATCAACAATCAAACTTACCAAAAATTCAAGATAATAGATCAAACGTAGCATCTTCCCTTACAAAAACTCTGCTTGAATTTTCTATAAACCAAACTGAAACTAGAAGCTTGTAAGGATTGTGATATGAATCTTTAGCTACTTATAACTAAGAAACGATCAACTACAAATATAGGTAACATACCTTAGCATTTTATGTTTCCTAAAAAATCTATTTCAAAAGATGGTGACCTAAATAGACTGAGAATGAGAACAACTCACCCATTGTAGAAGACCTTGCAAAAGTAAGTCAACAGTTGAAGTGTTAAAAAATGATGAATAGTGATAGAAAACATACATATCAAAAAATAGGAGAGGAGAGGTTACTTTATAGAGAAGCAATCTAAAAATGATAAAAAAATATTTGTAGTGTATTGGCAGTAGTCAATGAGCGTTATCCTTTAAAATGATGGTTAGTTGTAGAAATAAATTTAGTAAAGCATAGGTGCATATATTAGAGGCTTATCATACAATATTTTAAAGAAAAGTTTAAAACAAATGACATAAATATTTAAGTCATAAGAACTTGTTATAACAAACCAATAACTCATATACAACATTCGTAAAAGACTTAACTAAGATGGTAATAAATATATTCTAGATGTGAATAGGTCCTCCATTATTTAAAAGTTTATTAGATACATCTTGATATATTCTAGATGCGAGTTTTTAATTAATGTATATTTATATCAAGAATTTGCCTTAAGTTTGTATCTTTTTGTATTAGTTATGGATGAATTAACCAAACATATTTAAAATGATATCCCATGGTATATGTTATTTGTAGATGATATAGTGTTGATTGATGAAACTAAATCTGAAGTAAATGCTAAGCTAGAGATTTGGAGAGAGGCTTTAGAATCTAAAGGTTTTAAGATTAGTATAAATAAACTGAATACATGAAATATAATTTTAGTGAGAGTAGAAATACAAATGAAGAAACAGTAAAAATTGCAAGCCAAAAGATATCAAGAAGTAAAAATTTAGGTATTTAGGATCAATTATCCAGCAAGAAGGTAAAATAGGTAAAGATATAAATCATAGAGTTAAAGCAGTATGATCGGTGCATCTCATTAAAATTGAAAAAAAAAATTCTATAAAACTGCTATTAGGCCAGCTATGCTATATGGAACAAAGTGTTGGGCAATATTGAAATAACATGTGAGTAAATTAAATATAAAAAATGCGTATGTTAAGATGGATATATGGTAAGACTTTAAAAGATAGAATTAAAAAAAAAATATAAGAGAAATGATTGGAGTAGCTCTAATTGAAAATAAAATGAGAGAAAATCGATTACGATGGTTTGGACACATCAACGTAGACTTTTAGATGCTTCAGTTAGAAAGAGTGATCTTTTAACAATTCATAATAAGGATAGAGGTAGACCTAAACTAATATGGACATAAATAATTAAAAAAGATATAACTATTTATAATTTGAATATCGACTTGGCCCTAAATAGAGCAGAGTGAAGGAAGCAAATTCATATAGTGGACCCCATGTAGTTGGAAAAATGCTTATATTTTAAGGTTTTTTAAGATTCTCTCCATTTTATATTCTATAATTCAGCTCACATGCCTCCTTGGTAATGTTACTATACTTTTAATGACTTTGCCCTCTAATGTTATAATCTTTAGAAAATAGGAGGCTCAAATCATGACCTTAATGCTTGTCAAAAGAGTTGTCAGTTATTGAAGGAAATTAAAAAATCTTCTTAAAAATTCAAACTAATTAAGGTTTCAATTTGATTTTGAATGTTTTGTTTTGCATTGAAATATTTCTTAAAGTGAACTCATTTAGTACACAATGATTTCCATACTCAGAGAATTTGTATTTATCTTTTTCAATATTTTATTTATCAAAATATATTTTTTCTTGGTATTTCATTCAAAAAAAATATTACAAATAATATGACATCTAGATTGAATTGATGCATCACATACAGCTATGCCAAGTATGCTTACATACATAAAATGTACTTATAAACATACATGTAAATAGATATGCACATATGTATGCATCCATAGATAGATAAACTAGAATTCTATTGACCCCGTTGCATTGATTCAAGTTATTAAATGTGATCTCCCCAAATTACTTGTCCACAAAAATCATGTGCTTTAGTCTATAGATTGAATAATCAAATAGTTTGCATTGTTTTATATTATTTAGGTCATCATGTTGGCACACTATCAAGAATTGAACAAATTTAAGATAAAATCTAGTTAATTCAATTCTAGTCCATCACTCTATTTGACTAGCAACTTATGTTGAGAAATAGAGTCTAGTTATGGTTCCTTGTTTGGGATGTTTTTCTCTTGGTTTTGATCTGATGAGAGCATTCAATCAATAATCAAACTTAGCAAAAATATCAAGTCAACAAATCAAACATAGCATCTTCCCTTACAAAAACTTTGCTTGAATTTTCTATAAACCTAATTGAAACTAGAAGCTTGTAAGAATTGTGATATGAATCTTTAGCCACTTATAACTAAGAAACAATTAGGCGTAAATATAGTAACATACCTTAACATTTTATGCTTTCCAAAAAATTCATTTCAAATGATGGTGACCTAAATAGATTGAGAATAAGAACAAGTCACCCAACAATAGAAGACCTTGCAAAAGTACGACACTAGTTGCAATGTCAAAAATGATAAAACATGGTGAAAACATGCATAGCAAAAAATAGGTGAGGAGACGTTTTTTTTATAGAGAAGCAATTTAAGAACGACAAAAAAATATTTATAGTAGGTAGTAGTCAATGAATGTTATCCTTTTAAAATGATGGTTAGTTGTAAAAATAAATTTAGTAACACATTGGTACATATATTGGAGATTTGTCATATGATATTTTAAAGAAAAGTTTAAAACAAATGACATAAATATTTAAGTCATGAGAACTTGTTGTAACAAACTAATAACTTAGATATGACATTTGTAAAAGACCTAACTAAGATGGTAATAAATATATTCTAGATGTGAACAAATCCTCCTTTATTTAAAACATTATTATATATGTCTTGATATTTGTGCTTAACAACTTATATTTTAAGGCTTTTTTAAGGTTCACTCCATTTTATATTCTATAATTCAGCCCACATGCCTCATTGGTAATGTTTACTATACTTTTAATGACTTTGTGCTCTAATGTTATAATCTCGTAGAAGTAAAAAAATTTGAAAGATGATAAGCAAATTAAAAAGATAAATAATAACTTACAGTGGTTCAGCTTCCTTTGTTTTGTCATCAATCTCTTTGGACTTACTTTTCATGCCTGATGAATCCACCATCTATGTTCCTAAAATAAAAAAGATATTATGTTCAAAAACATATAAACTCTCTTCAATCTTTTTTATTTAAAATAAATCAACAATCACCTTATTTTTTTTAAAAAAAAACTTTATCAATATAAATTTAAAACACAGGTTTGTGGGCTTCTTTGATGATCTAGAAATAAACTTTATCTTTATAAACTTTCCAATTAAGCCTTCAGAAAGCAAAACTCATTATTTTCAAAAAAGAAAAAAGAAAAAAAAAAAGGGGAGAATGGGTCGGACCGAGCCTAGGCCCAGCCCCAATATTCCTCCCAACCTGCAGCCTACCCTGTTTCAGCCCCTGGTTCACCCGAACCAAGGGAAGGTGCCGGCGGCCAAGGGCTGCCGCCACCTCTCCTGGGGCTACCTGGCCGGCTGACGATGATCGGCATAGTGCCAGCCGATGGTGGCACCCCTTCCTTTTTTTTCTTTCTTTCTTTTCCTCTCTTCTTCTCCTTCTTCTTCTTCCGTTCCTCCTTGAGCGGCGGCACGACCAGCCTCCTCCAGCCGGCCGAACCTTCTTTTGAGGAGATCCTACGAGCAGGTCTTCATTTTTCCCTCCACCCTAGTGAAGGAGATAATGGCATACTATGGTATTTGTCCAATAATGGCAGCACCGAACAGTTAATGCTACATCATTGGATTCATTTTCATGTGCACGCTTGTGGGGGCGACGGTGATCGTTCCCCTGTTCCGGGCTTGTCATAGCCTCGTCTTCCAAAAGAATACTGAATGGTTCTTCATCGGACCCCGAAGGTCTTTCAAGAGGATATCAGACGTTCCATCCTCCATAAAGGGATAAAAATCTTAATTTTTCTTTGCCAAATGGGATACTTGGTTTGACTTACCCCGGGTGTGGGTGAACTTTTCCAAGGACCCAAATGAGCATCCGACACTGTCAATGCAAGAAAAGGAAGACCTCGATGTTCTTTTCAATAGCAAAGCACAATCAGTCATCATTTTTTTGGCCGATAATGCTCTCTATAATGCCGGGCTTAGTTATATCAACTCTCGTTGTATGTTTTGCTCTTACACTCTATTTATCAGTTATGTCGATCTCTGTTTGACTAAATCTTTATTTGTTGTATCTGCAGCTGAGAGGTCAAAGCTTGGAGCTCAGTTGAGGGAGAGGCTATGTAAACGTGCTAAGAAGCACAGCTTCGAGAGGAGGCGTAAGTATGAGAAGAGTTCCCCCGAATCGAGTCCGAAAGAAGTGAAGAAGGTCAAACCTAATCGGCAGTATCCTTTGCCGATGAGAGGGGAAGAGGGGATGCCAACAAAAAGGGAGGAAGAGAGATTTCTCCACTGGAGGGGAGGCTGGTGATTGAGGAGAGTTTGAGGGAAGAAGCTGGTAGAGTTCCAAGCCCAAAGGTGATGGTGTTGTCGGATGATTCTAATGGGACACCACCAGTCGGCCATGGGGTCCCTCTTTTGAGCGACAGAGAACCTCCCACTAAAGAAGCCAAAGAAGAAGAACCTTCAATTAGGGAACCTCTCCTCATGGAAGTGAGGGAAGTTGGAGAAACTGCCGAAGAATAGGAAGAGCCTCTTATTGAAGTGCTCCTCCTTGAATAACCGAGGGAGGCTAAGCAGGCAGCCATGGATCGGGAAGAGTCCTCGACAGAGGAAGCTGATCAGGCCAGGCTCCTCAGGCTAAGGCCCCTAATTCAGTTCCTCTTGATGCTAAGGAAAAGGCATTGGCTGCTTTGATTCACTCCGTCCTTAAGGGAGAAGAAGTTTCTTCAAGGGTGGAACCGATGAAGAGGATCTCATTTCCATCGGGCATACTGAGGGACCTAGAGCTCTTACCTGACCTCAGCAATTTCGTTCTTGTGAAAATCATGACTGTCTATGCCTCCCGGGTAAGCAAAAATAACAATATTCTCTTCTCTTTTTAACTTGTCTGGCTGAAATTTATTCGTTGAGTTTTACTGCAGAATGCGATTCTTTTGAGGGTGATATGCAATCACCTGGAGCTTGGTTTTGAAGGCCTATGCCCAAGCAAGAAAGGAGATTGCCGACCTTCAGGGTAGAGTGGCATCAACCAATGAGTCTCCAAGGCTCTGGTCATGACTCGAGGCTTACTCGACCGGGCGATTAGATCAGTAGAAAATGCCCAGCAAGAAGTATCAAGACTTTAGGCTGAAGTTACCAAGCTCAAAGGAGCTCAAGAGTCGGCCAATAAGGTTGGTCAATGATGCGAAGAAAAATTATTCGCATTAATAAATGTGCCTGACGACAAAGGTTGAGTTATTTCTGATTTGGCTGATCAAGCCACATTTGAACTGACTGGACTACGGTCCAACAGACAGCAAGATCGGTCTTAGTGCTGACGCCATCATCGATCTTGACATCGACACCAGAGTCGGTCTCCGAACCTCGGCAGGGCCGAGCTATCTCAGTACCTCGGAAAGGCCAAGTTATCTTCAAAACTCGATAGGGCGAGCTATCTTAGTATCTCGTTAGGATCGATTCGTTCCTTCAATGTAAGCGCCATTGCTGCTTCAAACAACACTGGATATCTCGAAGGATGACCCATCCCGATCGCAAGGATCGCAGAATGAGCTTTCCAAAATAAAACGAAAGCCAAATACAGCAACCCATGCATGATCAACGGGATTTCAAATTCTCAATAAAGCACTCGTCAGCTTTATCAACTGCCGATCCTCATAATCATTGGGATTTCGGCCTTATTGGATGCCAACTCCCTAAAATAAACCTAAGAAATCAAGTAACGGTTCACCTCTTTGGCAATGTACAAATACCAAGTCCCAGGACCCCCAGGTATGCTCTCAAAGGCAATCTAAGCCAAAAAAAACTCTAGCAAAGGCCATTGCTCCTGAAAAATCATCTAAAGAAGGAAGATCCTTCTGCTGGAGCCTTCTTCTCTCATTTGATTGTTGAAGATTTTCACTGACTTGGTTTGGAGGGTCTTTCGCAGGGACCACCCTCCGTGCTTTTTACGCAAAGACTACCTTGTAGGTCCACCCGAATGGAAGAGCGCTATCCGAATCCCAACGTGCATCACCCCCAAGCCGAAGAACGAATTTTAGCAACATCAGATTGGCGCTAGAGGAAGGGCCTCAAGTCCCGTTAAACTTGTAATCAAGGAGATAAGGTTCCTAATAAGAACGATGATTCCTCAATGGCCAACCGTAAGAGAGCAACCATAGATGCTCCTGATTAGGCCACCTCTCAAAGGCCTAATCTCACAAACAACATGATGCCCTCACAGTCATCATCGACCGAGGTTCCTCCACTGCCAGTAGCCCCGATCACCCAGGACTAGTTTACCATGCTAATCCAATAAGTTCAAGTCCTGTCACAACTGATGTTGAGGCTTCATGGAGTTCCTCTTCTCGCTGCATCTACTCAGCAGCTTCTTGATCGAATAGTCACCCCAGTCCTACTGGTGGTCCCTTTGCCCAATCCATGGAAGCCACCAGCCTTCCACGATAACCCGGCCATAAAGAAGTTGAACCGGCACCGCGGAGGGAAGGAAAAAGGAGCTTGCCCAGATCCCGTTGGAGCCGCTCCTTATCTTCAGTATTCTCTCACCATGACTCAACACCGTGGCCGTGATCCCCCGAGTCCAATCTTTCCTACTGCTCGGGATGACGGAGTGCAATGACAACTACCCCCATTGAACCTATTGAGGGCTAGCGCTATTAAAACGATTATCAACGCTAGCTCCTACCAATACGGCTAAGCAAAAAGGAGAATCAGTTTGAAAGGATCCGATGCAAGGGGCTCACCTTTTCAAATAAGGACCTCAAAGGGATATAGTGCTCACAAGATATAAAACTCAGATCACCTCGAGCAATGAAGACCTTCATGGGATACGATGTCCCAGGATATGGATCTCGAATCATCTCTGAGCAATGAAGACCTTCAAGGGATATAATACCCATAGAATATGGAACTCGGATCATTTTCGAGCAATGAAGACCTTCAAGGGATACAGTACCCTGAAGACATGGAACTAGATTAAACATCGAACATATTACTAGTGAAGTATGCCTGAACCGAGACATTTTGCTCATTGTAATAAAACTTCACTCTTCAATTCAAATATTTCTTATTGAATAATAATCTTCCTTGAGTTGTGGATGAAAGGTAGGTCTCGCCCAATCTTTGAACTACGGGTTCCTTTCTCTGTACCTTGGCAGGACCAAGTAAAAAATTTTCTCTGTACTTTGGCAAGGCCGAGTAACTTTCTTCGAACCTTGGCAGGGCCAAGTAAAAATTTTTCTTGTTACCTCGTTATAGTCGAGCAACTTTCTTCGAACCGTGGCAAAGCCAAGTAAAAAATTTTCTCCATACCTCAGCACGGTCGAGCAACTTTCTTCGAACCTTGGCAGGGCCAAGTAAAAAATTTCTTCGTACCTCGATAGGGTCGAGCAACATTCTCTGTACCTTGGCAGGCCAAGTAAAAAATTTCTCCGTACCTCGGCATGGCCGAGCAACTTTCTTCAAACCTTGGCTAGGCTAAGTAAACTTTCTCTGTACCTCAGCACGGTTGAGCAACTTTCTTCGAACCTTGGCTGGGCCAAATAAAAAATTTCTTCATACCTTGGCAGGATCGAGCAATATTCTCTGTACCTTGGTAGGACCAAGTAAAAAAAAAATTTCATACCTTGGCATGGCCGAGCAATATTTTTTGAACCTTGGCTAGGCCAAGTAAAATTTTTATGTACCTCAATAGGGTCGAGCAACATTCTCAGTACCTTAGCTGGGTCAAGTAAAAATTTTCCAAACTCTGGCGAGACCAGTCGGAGTTATCCAAAACTTAGCACAGCTAAGTATTTATTCTTCCAAACTTCGGCATAGTTGATTGGATTATTTTATAACTTGGCGAGTTCCACTATGCCTTGGTCGGCCTAAGAAACCTAACTTCGGCATGCCCGAATCTATCTTGTACCTCTGCAAGCCTGAGAGAATCTATTTGTCACGATGCCTGATTAGCTAAAGCGATAAACATTCAGCAAAAAGAATGTACAATTAAAAATGAAAACTTTATTCATTTAGAATACCATTTTACAAGACTTTACAAGTGCACATAACATCAGAAATGTAAGGAAATTTTACATAATGAAAGTTTCCTAAAGTCTACTTATTGTTACTACAGCGGCAATGCTTCAACTTTAGAGGAACACGAAGAACACCTTCAAACTCCGTTGGATGACAAACTTCGAAACTTGGGGCAAGGATATGGAAGAAGCCAGATATACTTACATTATGCTTTTCATCCTTTACCAGGAAGACATTGATGGATCTTCAAGCATCCCTTCTGGCATATCAGAGATGACAGCCACCGGGCTAAGGAAATCCTGTGGAAGTCATACAAGAGGAGGTCCAGTGAGAACGCTTCTTTCTTGCATTTCCAGTATGACCTTTAAGACTTCCTCCCTTCCTCTTCTTCACACTTGTGTGCTGAAAAAGGAATTTTGGGGCCGCCTTCATCGGTGCCTCATTTTGGCTTCGTGGGATTCAACAAAGTCGCTACTCAGCACCCCTTGGACAGCCTGCTTTTCAGCAACTTCTTCATCCGAACCCTCAAGATGAATCTTAAAGAGGAAGACCAACTCTTTTACCTCTGACAATGACATGGGTAAACCCTTCCAGACTCACTCTCAATGGAAGGGAACCCTATGTCGGGCTACAGGTAGTACTCTTCCTTTCCCCTTTTTATAGTTATCGAACGGGGAGCAGAAGCCATTAATTGGGAGAAAACTCAGAACCAAAGCTCATTGACCTCCATGCTTTGACCCCCGATTAGGCCACATGTTGCCCATATGGTTTTCTCTCAGTGGAAAGCTAAAGAGTTTCACCTAGCCCAAGGAGATGGACTCTTTCTGATTCTTAGATTGGCCACGTGTCACCCTTACACCTGCCCTCGCTGTGTACACAAGGAGTTTTTCCTTATGCCATGAAGCTGAGTAAAGGTACCCTTCCTCAATTTAGCCTTCACGATTTAAATGCAAGCAATCGTCTTCAGTTTCCAAAGCACGAATAAGAGTGAAAGGTTGACTACGGAGGGGCACTTGGCACTTGACACGAGCACTTGACACAAGGAATGAAACCCTCCGATAGGCCAATCAATATAATCGGGCGGCAAACCCATATTGGCAACAGAGCTCATTGATCGATTAGCCAATGCCATATGAAGACTCTACTCCCTATGCTCAAACCTATACTTCAGACTAGGGAGTGGAAGGCATATGATGCAGAAGAAAATTGTCACTGTATCAATAAATGTGTCTGATACAAAGGTCAGTTAACAAAGGTTGAGTTATCTTTGATTTGGCTGATTAAGCCACGTTTGAACTGACTGGACTACGGTCCAACATATAGCAAGAGTCGGTCCTAGTGCCGATGCCAGAGTCGGTCTTGGAATCGATGTCAGAGTTGATCTCTGCACCAATGTCAGAGTCGATCTCCTCACTGACTCTAGAGTTAGTGTTAACACCATTGTCAATCTCGATGCTGATACCAGAGTCGGTCTCCGAAACTAAGTAGGACTGAGCTATCTCAGTACCTTGGAAAGGTTGAGCTATCTTTGAACCTTGACAGGGCCGAGCTATCTTAGTATCTCATCAGGATCGATCTTCGTTCCTTCAACGTAAGCACCATTGCTGCTTCAAACCATGCTAGATATCTCGAAGGATGAACCATCCCGATCACAAGGATCACGGAATGAGCTTCCCAAAACAGAAATGGTAGCCAAATACAATACTCCTTTCATGATCAACGGGATTTCAAATTCCCGATAAAGCGTCCGTCAGCTTCATCAACTGCCAATCCTCGTAACCATTGGATTCCAACCTTATGGGTGCCAACTCTCTAAAACGCGCATGAAAAATCAGGTAATGGCTTACCTCCTCGGCAGCGTACAAATACCAAGTCTCAGAACCCCCAAGTACACTCTTGAAGGCAATCTAAGCCCAAAAAAATCTTTACCAAAGGCCATTGCTCCTGAAAAATCATCTAAAGAAGAAAGATCCTTTTGCTAGAGCCTTCTCCTCTCATCTGATTGCTGAAGATTTTACTGACTTGGGTGTCGGAGGGTCTTTTGCAGAGACCAACCTTATGCTTCCTGCGCAAAGACTGCCTTGTAGATCCATCCGAACGGGAGAACGCTTCTCGGATCCCGATGTGCATCGCTCCCATTAGAATATTTAGGGATTAAAAATAATTTTATCCAATTCCAACGTTCAGATAAAAGATTCACATGTCTTGGACAAAAGTTGAATTAATTGATTTTCTACTAGTTCTAAACGTATTTGAACAATCCTTAATATGCCCTTTACAGGCTCATTTGCAAGGATTATTTATATGATTATTTTCTTTACAATCCCTTCAAAATGTGTGCAGTTCCTAACCTTCGACCATCTCCCATAATCCTTGGGCAAAAAAAAAAAAAATCTTGTTTTATTGTCCACCATGTTCTCTCTGACCCTTTTTCTTGGTGGACCATATGTTGGAAGAGTTGAGAAACAAACAAACGAGAAGTTAAGAATAAAACTAGATTCCACTAAAAATAGAAAATAAGGGTGGTATATTTTGTAATCATACCCCTAATTTTTCTTGCACAATTATCATTCTATTGGCAATTGATTCCTAATCTAGCACATTATTGTGAATTTTTTTTTTTTATTATTCAAAGATCTTATAAATACGCATGCTAGCCACTTTCCCTTCTAATATTGCAATTCTTTTTTTTTTTTTCTTTTTCTTTCTTTCACTCGTAAGATAAGAGATGAGTCCTGCACTGAAAGCATATTAGAACATAACTATAAAATATTAAGGGAAGAAAATAATATCTTGGGACCAGCTGGCACGGCTGCCTTAAATCGTTGACCATCACTGGTGGGGCTGATTTGCTCTGCCACCAGACTTGTTTTGGTCTTTTTGTGTAAGGTATCAACTTTTATTTTTTTTTAAGCGGCGATCGTACCACTAGTACGAGTCAAACCCAAAATGTCAGAACATAAAATTTGATGAAATATTACAGGACAAGGGACACCAGCATGCCATTCACTGACCAAATGACGAGCCGCAAAAGAAGCAACCCAATCGGCCACTGTATTAGCTTCCCTATAGATATGCCTAATCACTACAACACACATGCTCTGGAGAGAGACCAAGATATCTCTAATCAGGGGATTTCGAGGAGAGTAAGAATCCACATCCCGTCTAATCCACCTAATGACCGAAAGAGAATCTCCCTCAATGATCAGCCTGATGACGAGCTGACGAACAGCATAAGTAATACCCGCCCAAGCTGCCTGGAGCTCCGCCATAGGGACTGAAATATCAATAGCGCTATGTCCACCAGCCGCAAGCAGTTGACCCTCTGGCCCACGAATAACAAACCCAGAACCAGCACAACGATGAGACAGAACCATCAAAGTTCACTTTGACAAACCCGGGGGTGAGGCTTCCAAGAGATAAATACCGTAGAACGGTGCGCTGCCATAGCAGCAGGGGAGTCCCAGTGACAGGCCCATCAGTGTGACTACCAGAATGATAGTGATTGTACTCCCAGGCATGACAGCGAGCACGTCGAAGAACAACCTACGGTAAAACTGTCTCCTCAGCAAATACTATCTGGTTCCAAGTCAACCAAATGTGGTAAGCCAAATTGGCAGATAAAATACCCTGAAGCGGGACCACTCTGAATGGCCATCGGATAGAATGCAAAAAGGAGAGCCGAGTAGGACCATCCTCCAATAACCAGGGGGTAAAGTGGGTCAGCTGCCAAATCTGAGATGCACGAGAGCACAAAAATATGACATGATCAACTGACTCAATCTGCATCCCACATATCGGGCAGAGAGGTGATAAATCAAGCCCACGATCGGCCAAAAGGCTATAGGTAGGTAGACGGTCCCACCAAAGCTTCCACAAGAAAAGCTGGGTCCTAGGATGCACTGGCAACTGCCAAATCCAAGCATATTTCCAAGGCCCGAGGTCGAGGAACGAAGACGGGCAATCAGATCCCTTGTAGGGGCACAAGGAAGACAGAAACGATACCACAGTCTTGTATCCGGGCCAGCAGAACGAGGAAGAGCATGGCAAGGATACGGTGTGCAAGCTCCGGACCACACAGCCGAGACACCAAAGGACCATTCAGCCAGCATTCCCCTAGCAAATCAAAGAAGAAACCTGCAGAGGGGGTTCAATTTCAGAGCTGATAAATGTCGGCCAGCGAGCTAGAGGGAGATCAGTAACCCAAGAGTCCTGAATAACATCAACTGAAGTCCCATCCCCAATCATGCAGTGGATATCAGCCATAATGGTGGGAGCAGCCTGGCAGATGGCACGCCAAAAGAAGGAACATCCAGGGGGGTGGCAGATAACTAAGTCAGAAGTTCAGCCCCCATATCTGCCACGCATAATAGAACTCCAAAAACACTGAGGATCCAGCAGGAATATGGAAGCATGCCTCGCAAAAAGAGCCTCACGACGGAGAACCAAGGACTGAATGCAAGTCCCCCCTCAGAAGTAGGTAAACAGACACTATCCCAGGCCAAAAGATGCAGACCATTACCCCCTTGCATGGATCCCCAAAGAAAGTCCTTAATTCGTCTTCTACCCAACGAAGACAGGTAATCGGGACCATAGCATTGGACAACAGATAGAGAGGCATGGACGTGAGGATAGATCGGATCAGAGTAATGCGGCCCATCATAGAAATACCAGAAACTGCCATCGGTCCAATCGAGCCGAAATCCGACGATCAAGGTCTCCAAAGTCCTGCTAACGAGGCCGCCGACCCGAAATAGGGATACCAAGATAGTTCAGGCGGTCAGAAACCGAGGAGATCCCTAATAACTGAGAAATGGCAGTACGACACTGGGGAGAGGTCGATGGACTGAAGCAAAGAGAGGATTTCTGCAGGTTAACCCATTGCCCCGAATTTCGGCAGTAGGACTGAATGATAGAAGAAAAGGTGGCTGCATTCTGAACAGAAGCTGGCTAACCAAAATACAATCATCAGCAAATAAAAGGTAGGTAAGAGGAGGTCCTGAGGGCCCGGGCATATAAGGCCGCAAAACCAACGACCGAACCGCCTGATGTAAAGCACACACAAATCATCAGCACATAGCACAAAGAGGAACGACGAGAGAGGGCAACCTTGCCGAAGACCAACAGCAGAGGAGAAAAAATCCGTCGGACTACATTGATAATAATAGAGAAGGTAGGCCCTTGGACACAAGCTATAACCCAATCAATGAATAGGTCCGCAAATCCAAACACCCTCAGTGTATGTCGCAGAAAAACCCAGCTCATCCTATCATAAGCTCTTTTCATATCAAGCTGGATTGCCATAAGAGAATGACGACGAGTGGCATGCTGAAGGTCATGCATAAACTCCTGGGCAATAATAGCATTATCAGTGATATTGCGCCCATGAATGAAGGCACCCTACTCCGGAGCAATGAGACGGGGAATCACGCCCTGCAGTCTAGTAACCAAGATCCAAGCGCAGACTTTATATAGGGTAGTACACAAGCTAATCGACCTGAAATGCTGGGGGAGTAAGGTATCGACTTCAATAGCCAAGAATAATCACATCAGTACATGATGACAACCATATAATTGAGGCACCAAAAACTTATATGTCAAGAGGACCATCTCGGCAATTTAGAATGTGCATACTTTCTGGTAGATTCCCAGATTTCTCAAATCAAAGAAGATAACCACACTCTTTTTTTCACAAATGGACGATCACACAACTCTAGTGCAAGTCATCCCAGATATATCAGAATATAATATTTGATTAAAAACCGTAGGACAGAGGTCACCCTGAACCCATACCCTGTAGCCAGCATGATGAGAAACCGCCGCCGCTACCCAATCTGCCACAGCATTGGCTTCTCGATAGACATGTCGGATCTGGACACTGACAGCATCCCGCAAAATAGCCCAAATGTCAAGGAGCAGGGGATTGACAGGAGCATGACTACAGCTATCCTTCTGAATCCAGCGGATAATTGAAAGAGAATCTCCCTCTATAATCAGGTTCAAAACATGCAAGGTCCTGGTAGCATATAGAGCTCTGGCCCATGTAGCATAGAGCTCAGCCAGGGGGACTGAGGAATCAAGACTACCAAAACCTCCAGCTGCCAATAGATCTCCACCAGGCCCTCTAATCACAAAAGCAGAGCCAGCAAGCCTACCTTGGACACTCCCATCAAAGTTAATTTTAACAAACCTGAAGGGGGGCTCCCAAGAGATGAAGATCGTATGTCGGTCCGCTGCCGTAGCAGCAGGAGATCCCCAGTGGCCAGGGCTGCCAATCACAGGAGTACTATGATGACGAGAAATCAGCCGACAATAGCCTGACTTTCTGAACAATACTGAAAAAAGATATAGGCTCATTAGTGAAGATAAGGAGATTCCGAGATAACCAGATATGATAAGCAGTCGCTACCCATAGACCAATCTGCTGCTGTCTACCCTGCCGAAGTATATGCAAGAATCCGGATCGCAGAGAGCCCACCGTATCAGGTCTACAGTCATAGCCCACGCTATGCCAAATCTGCCTAACTCTGGGGCAAGTAAATATAACATGGTAAGTAGTTTCGTCCTCCTAACCACACAAAGGGCAGATAGTCTAGATATGAAGGCCCCTACCAGAGAGGTTAGAGTAGGTCGGAATGCAATCCCACAAAAGCTTCCATATAAAAAGCTAAATCCTGGGATGAATAAGGAGTTTCCATACCCATTCAACTGCAACCAAATGATGCGAAGGAGGTATATAGATACTCATTAAGTCCCTGGAGGGAGCCCAAGGCATGCAGGATCGACACCATAATCTGATGTCAGAAACATTCCCCTGAATAAGCGGAATAGAAAGGATGACGTGCAAGCTCCTCACCAAAGAATCGGGTAACTGTAGAGAAGTGCCAGCCGGAGGAATCTTGGGAGATCAGATCCTTCACCCTCATACTGCTATGGATATCAATACTACTGAATGTAGGCCAACGATAGAGGGGAAGGTCAGCAATATACCTATCATGGAGAACATCAATCATAGAGCCATCACCTATCATCCATGAGGTGTTAGACATGATAATCGGAGCACGGCGACAAACCTCCTTCCAAAAGGAGAATGCACACGGGAGGTCTGATAGTCCATAGAGGGGTTCCAATCACCGTATCTAGCCCGCATGAATGAACTCCAGAAACAGTGGGTCAAGTAAAAATCGAGAAGCATGGCAACCAAGTAGAGCCTCTCTCCGAACAGTTAGAGACTAAATAACGAGGCCACCTTCATGAATAGGCAAACAAACACTATCCCAAGCTAGTAGATGAGTACCATGACCATCCTGCATAGAAGCCCACAGAAAGTCTCGAAAACATCTCTCGATCCTCCTCAAACAAGTCGACGGATAGTAGTGTTGGAGAGGAGATGCAACGGAAGAGAAATCAGAACTGATCATATAAGGATAATCCTCGCCATCATAGATAATGAAGTAACCTGCCAACCATCGATACGATCGTGAACCCGCCGAACAATATCACCATAATCACTAATACGAGGATGCCTTCTGGTGATAGGAATGCCAAGGTACTGAAGACGATCAGCCTGAGTAATTATGCCCAATGGCTGGAGAATGGCTTCCTTAGTATTCCTTCTGGTCTTCGGGCTAAAACAAATCATAGACTTGTGAAGATTAACCTTTTGACCAGAAGCATGGCAATAACTCTGAACAATAGAGGCAAAAATGGACGCATTCCGAATAGTAGCCTGCCCCAGCAAAATACAATCATCAACATACAAAAGATGTGAAACCGAGAGGCCCAGGGGACAATGCGATAATCATACTCGGCTAATGTAATGCTCGAGAGATGTCGTCGGCCGCCAATATGAACAAAAAAGGGGATAAAGGGCACCCTGCCGAAGCCCCACGGTAGAATGAAAGAAATCAGAATGACTGCCATTGATTATTAGCGAGAAGGACGGCGACTGAATGCAAGCCATAATCCAAACTATGAATAGCCTATCAAACCCAAATTCAAGGAGAGTGCTATACAGAAATGTCCAGCTCATTCTATCATAAGCCCGCTCCATATCAAGCTTGATTGCCATAAGACACTGTCTAGCAGGGGCTTTCTGAAGATCATACATGAATTCTTGGGCAATAGTGATATTATCTGAGATACTATGCCCTTTGATAAAAGCCCCTTGCTCATCAGAGATAAGACGGGGAATACCTCCCTTAGACGGTTAACTAATATACGTGCACAAACCTTGTACAAGGTAGTACACAAACTGATGGGCCCATAGTGCTGGGGATAGAAGCGTCAGTATGCTTGGGCACAAGAGTGATGAAAGTCCTATTCCAATCAGCAGGCATGGACTTAGATTGGAAGACTGTCTGAATAGCCTGAACCACCTCAAAGCAACAATGGTCCAATAATGCTAGAAGAAAAAAGGCGGGAAACCATTAGGTCCCGGAGCCTTATCAGGTCCAAGATCCCAAAGAGCCTGCCGAATCTCCTCCTCTCAGATCGACCTGACAAGAATGTCGTTCTCCTGGGCAGTAACCTTCTTCAAAGAAGAGACCTGCTGAACCGAAGCATCGATGCCCGAATGCTCAGTCCACCTAGACTGAAAGAACTGGAACAAACAATCTCGAATAACATGGATATCCTCTAGAGATCTCCCTTCATCATCCACCAGACGCCGGATCCGATTAGCTGCACGACGCTTAAGGTAGACTGATGAAAAAGTCTGGTGTTTCGGTCCCCTTCCCGAATCCACTGGACCCTAGACCACTATCTCCAATAGATCTCCTGCTGCTGAAGGAGAGAGTGATGAATAGCAAGCTTAGCTCGAAGAGTAGAGAGATAAACATCAGAAAGAGAACCATCCTGAGGTTCCTAAGCCTGAAGATAGACAATATCCGCTTCCACCCCCTCAACTTGCCTCAGAATATTCCCGACCTCCACTCTATTCCATCGAGACAGTCTGTGTCTAAGTAATTCCAGCCGCCTGGATAATTTGTAGATAGCATTACCTCTAATCGTAAATGCCAAACCTGTGCAATAATAATTCGAGTCGAGTAATAAGCATACCAGAACTGCTCGAACCGGAACTGCCTATAAACCTGAGAGATAACCTTAGTGGAAACCAGGATGGGGCAGTGGTCTGAGGCAATCCTGGGAAGATGAGTAACAGTAGTTGAGGGAAACTTAAGAAGTCATTGGGAAGAGGCCATAGCCCTGTCCAATCTCTCCAAAACTCGAGCTAAGCCTTGACGATTGTTGCACCAAGTGAATTGGGGCCCCGAGAATCCCAAATCAAACAAACCAATGGATAAGATGAAGGATCTGAACTCCAAGATTTCAACCAAGCCTCGACCTGTCTTCCACCTCTCTTCTCGTTCGCCCCAATGATGTAGTTAAAATCACCATCAACTAAGGCAGGAAGACCATGCGCAAGAAGGGAAAGTAGTTCGGCCCATAAAACTCTCCTTTCCCGGAAGTCGGTACTAGCATAAACACCAGACAGAAGCATGGGGTCAGAATTCCCCTCGAAGACAACAAGAGACACCTGCTGATTGCAGTGATGAAATGCATCTACTCTGATGGAGGAATTGCGCCAGATAGCTAATATACCTCTCGATAGGCCCACTGACTCCATCATATAAGAAGACCAGGTTCGATCAATCTATTTCCTAAAGGAAACCAAGCTGTCCCCCGATAGATGGGTTTCCAGAAGAACACAAATATCGAATTGATAAAGCTGAACCAATCTCACAAAAGAGGCTCAAAACGAGGGTTTCCGAGCTCCTCTGACATTCCATAGAAAATCTTCATTTAGACATAGGTGGGGACTGGGCATAGTCAAGTCCTCCGCCATACTGCCATTAGCATGACCCCCAAAGGATCGGGACCTGCCATCTACCTCCAGAGCTTCAGTCTCCATTTCCCTCTCAGTCTCAATCATCGGACCATCAATCGAGAGCGAGGAGTCCAAACCTGACCCAAAATAACCATCTTTAGACTGGATACAATAGTCTCATGATTATGACCCTCAGATGACATCAGCTAGGGACACACAACTTGATCTTCACCCTGACCTCCCGAAGGCTGCCAGACGAACTAGGCATAGGCACAGAGTCCAAGGCAGTTGACTGCCTGACTAGAAGATTAACTTTACCCAAAATAGATTTCCCTTTTGTTTAACAGGTTTCGGGATAGCCCGATGGGTTAAAGTCTCTTCCAGTCTAGCTCTCTTCATAGGACCCGTGTTAACATCCGACGGTCCGAAGGGGTTCCGATCAAAGTGTCAGAACCTAAAATGGCAAATGGATTGGATATCTGAACATTCTGAGAGCCTTTGTACACTGTCTGATCAACAGACATAGGGCCTTTGGACTAAGCAGCAGAAGAAGCTAAACCGGCACAATCCATTTGCTTCCCCTTTTGAACAGCGTCCGTATCAGGAAAATCGGCACGCTTGCCTACCAGCGGCACAGAGTCGTCCATGGGGGTACCTTCGTTCTCCCCAATGCCACAGTGAATCAGAGGAGAGAACTGAGCCTTACCTACTTTTGAGGGGCACCGGCGACCAAATTTCACAGGGACTGACCAGTCCACCTAGTTCTGCCCCGATCCAGGAGCAAAGAACACTGCATCCGGAACCAATCCTAGAGCAGAGGGAGTCGGGGCTAAGTCAACGAAAGCCGGAGCAGCCGGAGGAGGAGGAGCAACAGGCTTCGTCTTTCCACCCGGCAGGGGTCCTTGAGAAAGCTTCCGTTGCCGGACAGCCACCAACCAAGGCCCATAACAGGGGAGAGCCTGGGACGACGATGAAGCATCTTGCGGCCGAAGATTGTAGTGGCCTCGGAGATGCAAGGATCCACAACTGGTGCATAAACCCTCCAACTATTCATAGATAAACGATTGCCAAAAGGGAGCATTGGACCCCCTCACAGGGACACCCGGCCGTAGCGAACACAACAAGTCAACTATGGCATAGACCTACGCATAACCTCCTCTGCTACGCACCACTGTAGGAGGATTGGAGAAGACGAACCTGCCCGTCGGAGCAAGAATGGAAGAGAGGATAGCATCCGTCCAATACTCCATAGGCAAATTCGGCAGACGAATCCAAATGAGAGCCGATGAAATAGAGTCTTCAGCCGGGATAAAGTCTGCTCTCTAGCTCTCCACTACCACCGGCTGTCCATTAACCAGCCAGGGCTTCCCAAGCACCATAACCTTAGCATCGGGATCCAAGAATTTGACGATGTGGCAACGGAAGGCCAGACTGACTATCTGGATTTCTCCTGGAACACCGGCGTGCCGAAATTCCCGAATGAAAGCTTCGGGAGGAACCCAGCGGTGGAAAGTGCGGACGATGATAGCCATCTTCTCCCAGCTGTCAATTTCATCTTCCAGGACATAAGCCGAAATCTGGACAATGTCGGGAAAGCAGGTCTCCAAGTTCGCAACCTCCGCCAGAGATGGGGACGATGAAACCCACTTGAAGCTCGATTCTGCCTCCATCCTCCTAGCCATCGGACGGTCCTTAGCAGCATCAGACGCCATCAGACAGAAGGGGACAGGAACAGGAAGAGAACTGAAGGAAGCAGATGAAGAAGACACAGAGGATCAACTGAGATCAAGCGCAAACATTCGAGTGCACAAATCTTAAAGCAAGCTCAAGACAAGGAGCTCGGGACAACAAAGGTAGCTAAGATGTCATAATCATTAATAGTTTATGATGTGATAACCATATGTTCTTTAGGAACCCATTCAAGATGCTTCTTTTTATTTTTTAGAAGGTAAACAGGAGAATGTTCCCCAAATTTATTGAGAGAAAAATATTTACAAGGGTAGAAGACCGTACAGAGCAAAAGAGTTAAACACAGTAAAAAGTGAGCTTTTTGTGATAAACTTATTATGATGAAATATTTTTATTACTATGTACTTATCTATAACAATAAAATTAACATTAAATATATCGTAATAAATATTTATAACGATAAATTAAATTTTATCGTAATAGATCGATTTATTACGATAAAATTAAATTTCATCGTAATAAGTTACAGTTTTTTTATATAATTTTTTTGTTCTATTATGACGAAATTTAACGGTGAAATTAAATTTCATCATAATAAGTTATGATTTTTTTTGTTACAAAATTTAAATTTTACCGTAATAGGTCGACTTGTTATGATGAAATTAAATTTTACCGTAATAAATTACAATTTTTTTATATAATTTTTTTTTCATTCTATTAGGGCGAAATTAAATTTCACCATAAGTTATGGTTATATATATATATATAATTTTTTTCATTCTATTACGGTAAAATTTAAATTTTATCATAATAAGTTGATTTATTACGGAGAAATTAAATTTTGCTGTAATAAGTTACGATTTTTTTATATATAATTTTTTTTCATTCTATTATGATAAAATTTAATTTTATCGTAATAAGTTACTGTATTGTTATAATTTTTTTTTTTATTATGAGGTAATAGATTGACTTATTACGGTAAAATTTAATTTTATCGTAATAAGTTACGGTTTTTTTATATAAATTTTTTTGTATTGTTACGGTAAAATTTAAATTTCATCGTAATAGATTGATTTATTACGGTAAAATTAAATTTTACTATAATAAGTTATGATTTTTTTTATATAAATTTTTTTGGTACTATTATGGTGAAATTTAAATTTCACTGTAATAAATCGACTTATGATTATGACGAAGTTTAATTTTATTATAATAAATTATAATTTTTTTTTTTTATGATAAAATTTAAATTTCTCTACGGTTTTTTTTAAATTTTTTTATTGAAAGCTACGATGAAATACTTATTTGGCCGTTATAGTTAACGATTTAATAAAAAAAGAATTACCTTTTCATCTATTACGACGACACTAGTAATTTCGCCGTAATAGCTCTTGTTCTTCGCCCCTCCTCTTCTTTTTTTTTTTTTTTTCCTGAAACCCTCTCCCGCCCGTGATTTTCCCCCTCTTCCCTGAAACTCTCTCTCCCATCCGCGATTTTTCCCCTTTTTCCTTCTCGCTCTCTTTCTCTTCTCCCCAGATCGCAATCAGCTCAGGTCCTTCAAGGTCCCAACCCTAACCCTAGAGCGGTAGCCCCCCACCACCGGAGTGCCCCCGCGCTCCACCGCCGTCGCCAAGATGCAGATCTTCATGAAGACCCTCACGAGCAAGACCATCACCCTCGAGGTCGAGTCATCTGATATGATCGACAACGTCAAGGCCAAGATACAGGACAAGGAAGGCATCCCCCTGGACCAGCAGCGTCTCATCTTTGCTGGAAAGCAGCTCGAGGACTGCCACACCCTCACCGACTACAACATCCAGAAGGAGTCCACTCTCCACCTCGTCCTCCGACTCCGTCGCAGCAACCAAAAGCGCAAGAAGAAGACCTACACCAAGCCCAAGAAGATCAAGCGCAAGAAGAAGAAGGTCAAGCTCGCCATTCTCCAATTCTATAAGGTCGATGACTCCGGCAAGGTCACCAGGCTCAGGAAGGAGTGCCCCAACGCCGAGTGCGTTGCCGGGACCTTCATGGGCAACCACTTCGATCGCCACTACTGTGGCAAGTGCGGCCTCACCTACGTCTACCAGAAGTCCGGGGGTGAGTAAGTGAATCGAGAGACAGGGCCGATTGCTGATGGATAAGGAGAGGTATTCGATTCTAGATCTATTCCTTAGGGTTTACTGTATTAATTTAAAGTCCCAAGCCTGGAAGACAGAAAACAACATTTTAGATCTAATTTTTGGTTGATGTTTTTTATGAGATGGATGGATTATGGTACATTTGGAATTGGGTTTATGTTATTGCTAGAAATGCTGGTTTTTTTTTTTTTTTTTTTTTAAGGATCGATGATGATTGATGGTTAGATTCCTTGCCTTTATATATATATATATATATATATATATATATATAATTTTAAGTGGAGAAAGTTCGATTGGTGTTTGTTTTTGTTTCACTAATCTATTTATTTTGTTGGGTGATGTTGATATAATGCTGGAAAATGTGATCTGTGTCAGGTGATTGCAACAATTTATCAAACTCCTACATACGTGTACAAGTGATAGACTTAGTCAACTAGAATATGAATTCTGCTTCGAACCATAACTTGTAGTCAACTAGAATATGAACTCTACTTCTGAACCATATTTTGTTTAACCAATATCTTATCTAATAGTGCATATGAATTCCGCTTCTGAACCATATTTTGTTTAACCAATATCTTATCTAATAGTGCATCGTATTGCATCTTTTGCTTCAATAATCCTTCTTAGCAAGTCCCATACTGGATCTTATCTTAAAGCTCCTTACTCGATCTGAGACCTAGATTCCTTAAACAGAGTGCCAAAAATGGTGTGATGTGCTCTGCTAGTGCGGGTTCTAGATTCTTTTGATCCAGCAGTCTGGGAATTTGAAAGTTGACTCAGAACGAGGACACTGCTAACTACAACTTTGTTATTTTTGTTTAGTACTTTTTGAAGTGTCAAGCAACATTTGTACATGTGTATCGTTTCTAACTATGATACTGCATATGCAACCTATAGAAAATGCAGCTTCAGTGGAATCTTTTTTTGTTTATCCATTTATTCTGTCATTATAAGTTCTTAACAGGATTCTTTTTGGTTTTACGAACAATGTGATGCTTTTGCAGGTTCATTTATTTATTCATTGGTATTGGAGTTATTCTCTTTGTCAAATCTTGCTTTGGTTGTATTGGAGTACCAGCAAGGAATAGATGCTGCCTGTCTTGTGTATCCTTAGTATTGAAACTAATTTTGATTATAGATTTGATTTTGTTGTTGCTTTTTGTAATTATAATCGTTTCCTTGATTCTCCGTTGGGGCCTTCGTGCTCTTCAATAATGAGTTTCTTGCATAACTTGAAATGCTAAAGGATCTCTCTCTCTCTCTCTCTCTCTCTCTCTCTGTATTTCAAGACTATTCTGGATCAAACTGCAAGCTATTTGTAGAACAAAGTGATTTTAAAGCATGTTTTGCTTTTCTTCTTGTTAAGAAAGTTTGGTTCAGTGTAATTTATACATATACCTGTTCTCATGAATAAGAATGCCATACTATTTTGCAATCTTTAATGCGGTTACATGGTAGGGAAAAAATGCACTTTAGTTCACTATTTTTTTGTAAATAATAGCATTACTGGAAGTCCTACAAATCTGTGGAGCTGGTATGTTGAGGGTTATTGGGTTGAAACTATATTCCATGCCCAAGTATGACCTCCAGGGAAAATCTGGATGGGTAAGTCTTGGTTGGACTTCTTGGCAGTTTCATTTTACTTCAGATTTGGTGTAGCATATAACCTTTCATGATTAACCTCTAAGATTCATCAACATGTCCATTCATGTTAAGCATATGTCATCTCTATAGCTGTCTCAGGTGTTCAGTCTACGCTTATATGTGCTTATACAAGCATACACATAAAAAGTTGCATGGTTATGGCACTGCTTTTAGTCCGAGTCCTTTGTTTATTATTCATTCCATTAAGTGTGATTCCCCATATTGAACCTTGTTATTTCTCTTTATCTGGTCCATCTTTACAACTAGGGCAATTTTGGAGGGTTTCTGCCAGGTTACAATAGCTTGGGTTTATATAGATCTCTCTACCTGCTGCTTTTAGGATTCATTTATGGGTCATGACGGGTCCTCTCTTGCTCTTGCCTAAAGTTGTCTTGGTTAGAAATACAACAACATTCTTAGATGTTTGTTGTCATGTCATGGATCATTTATTTATTTATTTATTATACAGTTTTGTATGGTGTCATGGCCATGTACAACAAAGACAAGAGGGGCCCTCCTATGAAGGCAGGGTACACCTAAAGAAGCACATGAGGATATGGTGCCAAAGTTCATAAGGGGCCTAAACACTTCAGATTTGAAATAATGAAAAAGGAGACAGAAGCTTGTTATGGTATGGGTATGTGGTCCTCGACAATGAAAAAGATGAAGGTTGGTTCATCAAACTAACGCCATGTAGCTAGGACAAGGTTCATGAGCTGGCTGATCCTTGTCCAATCTAATGCCAAGTTATTCACACCTATATCCACTGTTCTATGTTTTATATAATTTGCATTCCTCACATTTTCCCAAGTGGAATATAGTGGAATATTGGATCTCGTACCATGATTATAGTGGTTCCTTAACCCAAACAGTATTCTTTCTTGATGGGCTTGTTGATCCTAGTTGAGTTGGGAGCGGCAGCTTTCATATTCTTTGATCACAGATGGAAAGATGTGAGCATTTTCATTTTGATACAGTTAATTTTCTAGCTTATACTGTTACTTAGTACTGACAATAACTTCCTATGCAGATAATTCCAGCTGATAAAACAGGGGACTTTGACATGGTGTATGATTTTTTAAAGAAGAACTGGAAGATAGAAAAATGGTTTGCTCTAGGAGCTGTTATTTTTGAGGTATGTGTGGAATTGTTTGATTTTCTAATTCATATTTTCTTAACATTTTAAAAACAAAAAAGAGAAAAGAACAAATGAAAAGACATTTTGGAGTTTGTCTTGATTACATTTTTCTTTTGCATACGCACGACTTTATAAGTCATATGCAATGAGTAACTTTGATGTGCAAATGAATGGTGGAATGCAGCTTAAACTGGCTAATCAACATAATAGGAAAACCAAATAACTGCATGAACATGATGTTAACTGTCGCGTTGAGTTTCCCTGATGCGGACATAAAAATATCTGTCCTTGAAATAATGGATTTTCTAAATCTCTAATTGTCATTTGAGTATAGCGTCATCATAAAATTCTTTCTCAATTAGTAAATCTCTTTATTTTCTCGACTGCATTCTATAATCTCTTTCTTGTACTGGAAATTTGCAATTTGCGTGGATGTGATGCTTTTGACAACATTATGATGCAACTTTCCTTTTGTTTTTGTTCATCTATTTTATTCTCTGTTAGAAAAATTAACCTCAATTGGTTTTCCTTTCTATTTGATGGGAAAGTGGAATTATAAAAATTTGATAAGACCACACTAGAGTATATGAATTCATTTTTTTTTATTTGGACTAGAAATCAGATCATAGTCCCCATCAAAAACTGATCGATAAATATACCCTCTTGTATTTATTTATTTTCTTGGATGGTTGATATCAAAAAGTGTGTACATAGGTATATATATCTCATAGCCAAGGTAGGCATTGTGATTACGAGTGTTACAAAGATGGTGATTTTAAAATTATAAGTAATAATCATGCAAAAGTATTATTAGATCATGTTTATGGAAGAGCAGTGTTGCTCCAATTGAGGATAAAATGCTAAACAGTTGATTCACATGGTATACATACGAGCCACAATGATTTGAGGCCTAAATACATTTGTGGGTCATGAGGGTTAAAAAAGGAGAACAACCTCTTGCCATTTTAATGGATTTTGGACGTGCTTGTACTTCAAGCAAAAAAATTTGTTCACATGTTGAGGCATTACAATTGCAGGTAAGAACCCATTATTTCTTACTGTATGGTTATGTTTCTCTGTGCCAGCAAAGAATTTTTATGCCTTATTATTTCTTGTATGTTAGTTTATATGATTGGTAACACTATTTTTATTTTGTGTTAATGCTCAAGTAGAAAAAAACACATTTTCTCCATAAACTATTCTTTTATTTTAGTATGCCTTATTAATGTTTCCCTACTAAAGTTGAAGCAACATGAATTTCATTCAAAACGTAAGATATTGAACTTTACTTATCTTATCCATTAATTTGTGAAATATATCCTTGCACTACCATGGCTATCAATTCTACATTACTTGCCTATGTGAGAAAATATAGGAATTAATTATCATATCACATGTGAGATAGTTTCTTTAGGATCCTTGGTGACTTTACCATTCTTGTTTGATGATTAAGTCACCAACTTTGTTACCAATCACTCTATATTCGATCCAAATTAGGCCTACAACCTTCTCCCTATCCCTACTTATAAAGGAGTATAGAGATGAGACAATCAAATTCATATGGTGATTGTGGAAATTTTCATATCGCCACATTGAGCTTAGGTGTGATCAGATATTAGGTTTCTAGGAATCAATCTCCTTGATTTTTTTTCATATTTGTTAGAAGATATGCAAGATTATTCATCTTATTTCTATCAATTCTTTTGGGACATTTCCAATGATTATTGAGAAAAACTGATCCATCACATTACCCACAACCACATATATTTTCATAGCTAATCCAATAATCTTAGATGATTTGGCAACACAAGATTCATTATAATTAATATAAAATTATTAGCAAAGAAACTATTTATTTGCTAGAAAATTCACACGAAATTGGGTGTGTGACCACATTGTCTAAACTTTGTGACAAAAATATATACCATGCCAAGAGATGGATATTTGTTGACGAAATATTGCCACTACTAAAAGTCAAAATCAATTCATAAGAAACAACATTTTATTATCAAATAAATAAATAATATCAGTGACAAAAATACTATATTTGTTAAAAAAACTGTAAAACATGGGCAATGAAAACTATTTTGTCATAACAATTATGCAACAAAAGGTGCATGACAACAATGAATTCACCAAAAATAATTTGTTATGAAACTTTCTGATATTAATAAATTGTTGTTTTGCGACAAAGCTTTATCATCTCTAAAAATGAAAATCAATTGGTAATATTTGTCAATAAAAAAATGATATTAGCAGCTCATATGCTTCTTAACAAAAAATTCATAAATCATTAACGATGGAAATTATTAACGATGAAAACTATTTTATCATAATAGTTATATAAGAAATGCATGATGAAAACAAGCTTGTGACTAAATAGTCTTTATTTCATGACAAAATTATCTGCATTGCTAATATACAAACATATGTGTGTCTCCATATATACATACATACGTTATATATATATATATGAACTTGAGCTACAACGTCCTAAGACAAAATTGGGATAGAAAAGAAAAGGGGAAGTGCAACCATGAAGTCGGGCTTGTTACACTTATATTACCCACAAAAAAAAACCCATCAAACATTAGAGTGAACTACCCCAAATAAGAAAGATAACAAATATATGTCATGGATTTAATATCAAACATCAACAAAATGAAGCATATAAGTGTCTTTCCTAAGTTTCACCCAAAATAGTGCATTTCAGTTCATTCATCAGAAAGATGATCTGTAAGGAGAGCATGGACACGGGCAAAGTTCATTAGTCCCTATCAACATAGATATTAGTAGTTTAAACCTCATGATGAGATCTATTTGATGATCCTCATAGACTATATAATATTATAAAAATTTATGCTTAATTTATTAGTTTCAAGTTAATAAAAGTTCCAAAGTCAACCAGTCAAACTTAAACCAAATATCATGCTTGTCTCAGGAACATGGCCACACGCAAGGAAACGAGGACTACTTTCCTCGCTTTATTCTCCAAACCCAGAAAGCAAATTAAAAAAGAAGCTAGCGCCACCAACGGCAAACAAGCTGGATGTTCTTTATTGACGACTTCCTCAAGCTTCACCTTGAATGCTATGGGGCTCCCCCTTCCTTGTTATTGCTTACACCACTCATCCCACCATGGGTAGTGGCTAGCTTGTCTGCCATTATTGTAACCTTTGGAGGATTGGTTTCCTCTTCAGCTGCTGCTGCAGCAGTATTCAGATCCTGCATCCATCCATGACCACCTGAATAGCCTGCAACGCCTTACCAGTGCTTCCATTCAGTCCTCCTCCGCCTATTCCACTGCTTACTTGACCCTGAGCCATTCCATGCACTTCATAACAACTGGCAGGGTCTCCATGGCCAAGACTAGCACCTGGATTGGCACCATAACCTTTAACCCCGTCTGCATACCCGCCACCTTGGCCATGCCTCCATTCTGCATCACCATGTCCTGATGGTGCTTTAATAGGAGCGAGGATGCCATGTATGCCTCCAAATGGAATTAGAACTAGAAAAAGAAAAAGAAGGCAGCAAAATTGAGGTAGTTTCAGAAGTACAAATGCCATTAGGTGAATCGATCGATAAACAGTGCATAAAATTCTCTGCTCACCATTTGCCAGCCTTGCTCGCAGCCTCAGCTTCTATAGCCATAGATGTCAGGTACGCCTCCACTGCTTTCATCTTCTTGGTTTGTTCAACTTTTAAGCTTTTTTCATGCTCCAGTGCAGCACTTTTTCCCAAAACAATGAAGTGAAAATTAGTGTCATCATCACAAATATTAGCAAATAAAGCGATCAAGACATGATAATGAGCTACTAATGAACATTACCATTGTCTTTCATATTCCTTTCTTAATCCATGTAACTCAGCACGCATCTCAGCCAACTTTCTGATGTCTGTGTAGGCTTTCTCTAGTTCTTCCATCACACGCTGGATTTCAGTAATCAGCTCCTGATTCTCAGCTACCAGGCTTTGTCCCTTCAGGTATTCTTGTTGTAGTTCCCTCTTCAAATTCTCAACATCACAGATTTCAGCTTCCATCTTCCTAATCTTTTCCTGTAGAGCTCCGATCAGGATATCTACTTCAGTCTGGGAACTAGCCGCATGAGCTTGGAGCCTCTGCTTTTCCTGCCGAACAGCAAGAATCTCCCGCCTCAAGATATCATGGCTTGCTAACAGCCTTTGATTTGTAGCCACAAGCCTCTCAATCTCAGCCGCCTGAGCTGCAATATTTTCTTCTACACCCCCAGCATAAGAGAAACCATACGGCAACCCAGGAGTTTGGATGCGCCGTCTTTCGAATGCTGATGGTCTACTCCCACGGTTTGCCATTGTTTTAAGTTCGATCTTGATGTATGGTCTTAGACTTTGGGCTGACAAAAATTACAGACTAATCTGCAAGTAAAAACCAGCTTCCTTTACGTCAACAATAAAAAAATGAAAAATATGTTAGCGTTATCTCTGCTGCTTATTCGTGAAAGCATGAAGCGGTACCTGTAAGATTTTATATCCTACGTTGACTCGATGAACATGTCTTTCCGCTGTCTCTCGTTTGCATAACAATTACAAAAACGTAATGTATTTCAGATGGCAGCACATATGTTGTTATTGCAGGATATTTTTTTTGATGAGTTTTGGAAGGTGCTCCTTAAGATGCCCGGAATTTTCCCATTCCTATATAATGTTACAACTACGTCTTAAGGTTACTTTTTTGAGCATTTTTAAGGTCGATATCTATAGGATCAGGTGTAGGTTCTTTCGATTGGCTATATGGAGAAGCATGATCTATGTATTTTAGCAACAAATCTAATTGTTAAAAAATAAATAACTTCTGATCAAATTAATCACAGTCCAGACCATGTTCCATGGGTCCCAGAGGAAGACCAGAATAGAGTCTCTCTGCTGCTGCTGCTGCTTCTTCTTCACGCGCGGGCGTGTTGGACATGTTAATATAATTAAAGAGATTCATATCATTTCCTAGAAAAGATGGTAAGCTGGAGAAAATTAGGGGACAAAAAGTAGACGGGGAGGGAGAACAAAGGACCCTGTAAGCTGATCATCCTCTCAGTTAAAGACCTCTCAGACCACCAATATATGATTTATAAGCATCTGAATACATTATTCAAGATCCTGTTATGCCTTTAAAATGAATCTCCAGTTGTCTCTAACATCCCTTTGTAAATTCTCTGCCTTTATTTGTTTGTTATTTTATTTCTTCAAAGCCACTCCAGTAAAATAAGTAAGTAAATAATGTTCAAGTTTTTGACAACTATTAAATTTGCAGTCCACACCAAGAATAAAAACATACTGCATTATACTCAGTAATCACAGCCTTGCTACCCCTCTATGTCTTTACTGGGAATGTATACCTGAACATTAAACACTTCGGACCTAAATTGGTAGTGTGATGCATGTCAAATGGTGCACTAGACTAAAACAAATGCTGTTCTGGAGAGTTTTGAGGCAGGGTGAGGACATCCCTTATGGCTTTAACTAAGCGCCAAACCAACGTTGTAGAGAGAGAGAGAGTCTCTAATCTCTCTACAGCACTATAGCAGAGGACACAAGTACCGCAAAATGCCAAACATTTTTTAAATAGTTTCCCCTCGGTTTTCAGTTTGCCATGCAGAAACCGCGAGAACACTATAGCTTTTCTCCGGTGCCAAGGGCAGAAGATGGTGTCAGCAGAGCTCATTAATACAAAGTAATATTTCCTACAGTTAATACTACTCAAATTTTCTCTCTCCAAAAATCTATTTCCCTCTGAGAATAATACTGAGGAATTAAATTCACTTTGCAGGACAAATAATGGCTATTATAACCACTACAATCGTTGAATAACAATTTCTGTGACAGTATTATGTGCTATTTTAAGCCTTAGAAAATCTATCACCATGGTACTGCCCAACCTCCTGGCAAATTACCTCTTAGATTTAATCTAACCAGGCCCCGTCTTAGTTGATGCAAGCGCAAGGAAGATAGTACTGTTCGGTCATTCATCACTTACGCCATTAAATCTTGGATCCAGTGAAACTTACACCATACATATTTTTAGTTAATTATTAATGATACCAGGATATCTAATTATTGATTTTAGATTCGAGAAGAAGATATCTTCTTTTCTTGACGAAAGCAAGTTTGTCTTATATGTATAGGAAAAGAGAGTGATGTCTGTTCAGTCTAAAATCAATCTTGGAGGATTTAAACTCAAATCAGAAGTCCATGTCATTGATCATGATTTATACCAGTAAAATTATATAGAAAAAAAAATCATGTATCAAGGTGGCAATATATATATATATATATATATGGATAAAATGATATAAGATCATATGTTGCTAGATTTAAAAATTAAAAATTATTAATTTTAACTAGATCATAAACATATATAATTATTAATTTATTGACATTTTTAGTGGTATGCATATAATCAACATATCATCAACTTTGGAGTCGAAGAAGTAGATAATTTCTCTTCTCAAGAAAAGCATGGTCTAACTCTCTAGTTTGTTTTGAACTAGAAATTAATATTCTTTCTAGTTTGTTTCATCAATTTTCAATCTTGATTTTATCCTCCTCCTTCCTAACACATAGAAAGTATCCTATGTATCCAAAATCAAGAAAAATATCTTATTATAGTCGGAGAAGGAACTAACCAAATAAAAATCAGTTGTATATAACAGATATCCTACCCTAATCAAAAATTATATACATACATAAAATATTTCACCATAATCAGATAATCAAGATGAGTAGAAAATATCCAAATAAATAAAATTTAGTTTCTAGATAAAGATAACTATTATAGTCAGCAAATAAAAGTTTCATTAAAGAAAATTTAAAATTGTGTCAAATTAAATTCAATTGTAATTGACTAGATGGTAAGCCGAATATTTTCAAATACTAGAGTCAAATAATTAAGTATGACATGTAGAGAATTTTCAAATTACTTTAGTCTATCTTTTATCTACCTATATAACAATGATTCTATTTAATTCGATGGTAAAGGAAGTAGATGGACATAGAGATATTGTTTGTTGAACAGAATATTTATGCCAACTAAAAAATTTCTGAATAAAGAAAATTTTAAAAATTTAAAAAAATAAAATTGGGAATAAATTTAGTCATGATGGACTAGAATATTAGAAACATTAATATTTCTACTATAGTCAGTGAGTAGAAAATTTCATATTACCGCATTATATCTTTCATCCGCATATTCAATAGTGATTCTATGTAATCCATATCTTAGTATTAAAATTTTAGTATTACTAATGATTATTTATAGAAGGGTCTTATGTTTCTTATGGATTAATGAAAGATGATGATTAAGGAAAATCAATTATGATCTAAAAAGAATCTCAAAATACAAAACACTGCAAGTCCTACAATTCTAATAAAAAGATCAAAATGAATTAGAATGAAGAAACTATTAGAGTTACAATAGAAAGTTATGTTGTAGGTGAAAAATTAGCTTCATAACTTGACATACAAACTATCCAATAGTTTTCATTTCATATTCCAAATTATATATTGCCACAAGTTATAATTATATATATTGTCACAATTTGTGATGAATTTAATTTCTTTTTTTTTTTTTGGAATTGGAAGAGTCAACTCTTATCCTTTTCTACTCTATACCGAACCCAACTTAGTTGACCAATTTTAAAAGCTATCAAACACCTATCTCCTTGCCTAAGCATTCAGGTATAAGAGTTAATACAATTTAGGCAAGTGATTGATGACAATAGATTTAATTTATGTCTTATAATAGATACATATTTTCATTTTATTGCAACTGTATCATGCGTATTATGTATGAATAATAGTGTATAGTATCTTTCATGTATTGATTGTGAGAAGATAAAGAAAGAAAATTGTAGAAATTATATTTGTACAAGTGCAGTAGCGAGCATCTGGCAGGTTTATTGAGGTGTGAACTATAGCTATATTGTCTATACATTTGATTATATTTATAAAAAATTAAATAATTTTGTTTTTGATATGTACAATGAAAATAATTGAATATGATGGCTTCATGCCTCTTGTATTTTCCCACAAAAAGAACAATACAAAACTTGTTTTTGGATGTACTATACAAGTAAGCCGCAAAATGTAGTTATTGTTGCATAAATATTTTGAAGGTTTTCTTTATTATATTTACTTCAAATGTTTATATTCTAATTCTTATAAAACAATCATATATTCTAATTTTTAGTAAAATGGAGAATAATTGTTAGATGAACAAATCCAAAGATACTCAAGTCTTCCACATGAAGTTGGCAAGGAATCAAGAAGAACAAGGTAAAATTTCTTTGTAGGTCTTGGTAGTCCACAACAGCAATGCATCTCTAAAGAGTTGAGAGTTATGGAAGGAAATTGAAAAATCTCCTTAAAAATTCAAGCTAATTAAGGTTTCAATTTGATTTTGAATGTTTTGTTTTGCATTGGAAGATTTCTTAAGGTGAACTCATTTAGTACACAATGTATTTCCATTCGTAGAGAATTTGCACCTATCTATTTATAATATTCTATTTTCCAAAATATATTTGTTACTTGTCATCGAAATACATGATTACAAATGATATGTCATCCAAATTGATTTGACGTGTGGCACATGCCTCTGCCTCGGTATGCTACATTAATAACATACCTATAAACATATATATAAACAAATACAAAATATATGTTTATATTTCTATGTGTCTATGTATGTATAGGTAAACTAGAATTTGATTGAACCCTAGCTGTTGATTGGTATTGTTATATGTGCTCTATCTCTAAATTATTTATTCACAAAGATCATGTGCTTTAGTCTATACATTGAATTATCAAATAGTTTGCATTGTTTTATATTATTTGGGTCATTAGATTGTTACCTTACCAACTAGTTAGAATCAAACAAATTTAACATAAATATATGGGATTCGATTCTAGTCCATCACTCTATTTGACTAGTAGCTTATATTGGGAAACAAAGCCTGCTTATTGTGCTTCGTTTGATATATGAATTCCAATTAGTTTTGATTTAGAAAGAGCATACAATCAATAATCAAACCTAGTAAAATTCCAGTCAACAAATCCGATATAACCTCCTCCCTTACCAAAACTCAGCTTGAATTTTCTATAAAAATAAATTAAAGCTACAAGCTTTGAAAGATTTGTGATATAAATTTTTAGCCACTTATAACTAAAAAAAAAATCAAATGTAATATAAGCAACATACCTTAGAGTTTTACGCTTTCCAAACAATCTATTTCAAAGATGATGACCTAAATAGATTGAGAATGAGAACAAGTTACTCAATGATAGAGGATCTTGAAAAGTATGGCACTAGTTGCAACGTTAAAAATGATGAAACATGGTGACAAAAAATATGCAAAAAAAAAGGATATGAAAGGTTATTTTATAGAAAAACAATTTAAGAATGACAATATATATTTGTAGCATATAGGCAATAGTTAATGAGTGCTATCCTTTTAAAATGATGGCGAGCTGTAAAAATAAATTTAGTAATGCATAGGTTCATATATTAAACACTTACCATAGGTTCTTTAAAAAAATTTAAACGCAAATGATATAAATATTTAAGCATGAGAACTTGTTGTAACAAACCAATAACTCATTTATTTATGAATAGTATCTTTCATGTATTGATTTTAAGAAGATAAAGAAAGATAGTAGTAGAAATTATATACATACAAGTGTTGTAGCAATTATCTAGCAGGTTTATTGAGGTGCGAACAATGTGTTTTATACACTTGATTATATTTAAAAAAATAAATAATTTTTTTTTACATAGGTACAATACAAATAATTGAATATGATGGCTTCATGCCTCCTGTATTTTCCCAAAAAAGAAAAATACAAAAATTATTTTTGGATGTACTATAAGTGAGCCATAAAAATCTAGTTATTGGTTACATAAATGGTGTGAAGGTTTTCTTTATTATATTTACTTCAAATGTTTATATACTAATTCTTATAAAAGAATAATATATTCTAATTTTAGTAAATGGAGAATTGTAAGATGAACTGGATCCAATGATACTCAAGTTTCACATGAAGTTGGCAAGGAATCAAAAACATGGTAAAATTTCTTTGCAGATCTTGGATGTCTACAAATGCAATGCATCGCAAAAGAGTTTATAGTTATTAAAAGAAACTGAAAAGTCTCATTAAAAATTCAGACTAATTAAGGTTTCAATTAGATTTTGAATGTTTTGTTTCACATTGGAAGATTTCTCAAGGTGAACTCATTTAGTAGACAATGCATTTCCATAGTTAGAGAATTTGCATCTATCTATTTTTAATATTCTTTTTCTAAAATATATTTGTTGCTTGCTATTTCGTCGAAATACATGATTACAAATAATATGCCATCTAGATTGATTTGACGCATTGTACATGCCTTTGCCTCGGTATGCTTACATAGATAACATACCTATAACATATATAAAAACAAAAACAAACATATATGTGCATATGTCTATGTGTCCGTGTATGCACAGGTAAACTATAATTTGATTAAATTGATTTGTGTTGTTATATGTGCTCTAACTCTAAATTACTTATTCACAGATATCATGTGCTTTAGTCTATACATTGAATTATCAAATAGTTTGCATTGTTTTATATTATTTGGGTCATTAGAGTTGGTACCTTACCAACTAGTTAGAATCAACCAAATTTAACATAAATCTATGAGATCGATAATAGTCCATCACTCTATTTGACTAGCTGCTTAGGTTGAGAAACAGAACTTACTTACTGTTTCTCGTTTGGGATATGAGTTCCAATTTGTTTATCTCTAGAAAGAGCATACAATCAATAATAAAATATAGTAAAATTCAAGTCAACCGATCCGACATAACCTACTCCCTTACCAAAGCTCTGCTTGAATTTTCTATAAAACCTAATCAAAACTATAAGTTTGAAAGATTTGTGATATAAATCTTTAGCCACTTATAACTAAAAAAATCAAATGTAAATATAAGCAACATACCTTAGAGTTTTATGCTTCCCAAACAATCCATTTCAAAAGATGGTGACCTAAATAGATTGAGAATAAGAACAAGTCACCTGTTGGTAGAAGATCTTGAAAAGTATGGCACTAGTGCAGCCTTAAAAATGATGAAACGTGGTGACAAAAATGTGCATCACAAAATATAGGATAGGAAAGGTTATTTTATAGAAAAGCAACTGAAGAACGACAAAATAAATTTGTAGCATATAGGCAGTAGTCAATGAGTGCTATCATTTTAAAATGATAGTGAGTTGTAAAAATAAATTCAGTAATGCATAGGTCCATATATTAGACACTTGTCATGCGTTCTTTAAAAAAGTTTAAAAGCAAATGATATAATATTTAAGTCACGAGAACTTGTTATAACAAACTGATAACTCATTTATTTATGAATAGTATCTTGATGTATTGATTGTAAGAAGATAAAGAAAGATAATAATAGAAATTATATATGCACAAGTGCAGCAGCGGTCATTTGGTAGGTTTATTGAGGTATGAACTATGTGTTCTATATATTTTATTATATTTATAAAAAATTAAATTATTATTTTTTAGATAGGTACAATGAAGATAATTAAATATGGTGGCTTCATGCCTCTCATATTTTTGTAAAAATAAAAAAAAAAAAAATTATTTTTGGATGTACTACAAATAAGCCACAAAAATGTAGTTATTCGTTACATAAATGGTTGGAAGGTTTTTTTTATTATATTTACTTCAAATGTTTATATACTAATTCTTATAAAACAATCATATATTCTAATTTTCAGTAAAATTGGGAATAATTGTTGGATGAACAAATCCAAAGATACTCAAGTCTTCCACATGAAGTTGGCAAGGAAGCAAGAAGAACATGGTAAAATTTCTTTGGAGGTCCTGGAAGTCTAAAACAGCAATGCATTGCAGTTGAGAGTTATCAAAGGAAATTAAAAAGTCTCATTAAAAATTCAGACTAATTAAGGTTTCAATTCGATTTTGAATGTTTTGCTTCACATTGGAAGACTTCTCAAGGTGAACATTTAGCACACAATGCATTTCCATGTTTAGAGAATTTGCATCTATCTATTTTTAATATTCTATCTTCCAAAATATATTTGTTGGTTGCTATTTCATCAAAATATATGATTACAAATAATATGCCATCTAGATTAATTTGATGTATTGCACATGCCTATGCCTCGGCATGCTTACGTAGATAAACATACCTATAAACATATATATAAACAAATACAAACATATATATGTATATGTGTATGTATATGTATAGTAAACTAGAATTCAGTTGATCTCATGCCATTAAATCGATTTGTTGTATGTGTTCTATCTCTAAATTACTTATTCACAAAAATCATGTGCTTTAGTCTATACAATGAATTATGAAATAGTTTGCACTGCTTTATATCATTTCGGTCATTAGAGTTGGTACCTTACCAATTAGTTAGAATCGACCAAATTTAACATAAATCTATGAGATTCAATTATAGTCCATCACTCTATTTGACTAGCTGCTTAGGTTGAAAATCAGAACATACTTACTGTTCCTCATTTGAGATATGAGTTCCAATTAGTTTAGCTCTAGAAAGAGCATTCAATCAATAATCAAACCTAGTAAAATTCAAGTCAATAGATCAAACATAACCTCCTCCCTTACCAAAACTCTGTTTGAATTTTCTATAGAACCCAATCAAAACTATAAGCTTGAAAGATTTTGATATAAATCTTTAGCCACTTATAACCAAAAAAATCAATATAAATATAATAACATACCTTAGAGTTTATGCTTCCCAAACAATTCGTTTCAAAAGATGGTGACCTAAATAGATTGAGAATAAAAATAAGTCATCTGATGGTAGAAGACATTGAAAAGTATGACACTAGTTGCAACCTTAAAAATGATGAAACATGGTGACAAAAAACACGCATCGCAAAATATAGGAGAGGAGAGATTATTTTATAGAAAGGCAATCTGAGAATGATAAAATATATTTATAGCATATAGGCAATAGTCAATGAGTGCTATCCTTTTATAATGACGGTGAGCTGGAAAAATAAATTCAATAACGTACAGGTCCACATATTAGACACTTGCCATAGGTTCTTTAAAAAAATTTAAAAGAAAATGATATAAATATTTAAGTCACGAGAACTTGGTGTAATAAATCAATAACTCGTTTATGTGTGAATAATAGTCTATAGTATTCTCATTTATGTATCAATAATAGTCTATCTTTCATGTATTGATTGTAAGAATATAAAGAAAGATAGTAATAGAAATTATATATGTACAAGTATAGTAGCGGTCATTTGGTAGGTTTATTGAGGTATGAACTATGTGTTCTACATATTTGATTATATTTAAAAAAATTAAATTATTTTGTTTTTAGATAGGTATAATGAAAATAATGGTGGCTTCATGCCTCTCATATTTTCCTAAAAACAGAAAATAAAAAAATTATTTTTGGATGTACTACAAATAAGCCACGAAATGTAGTTATTGATGATTATCTGATTAGCCACTTATAACCAAAAAAGTCAATATAAATATAATAACATACCTTAGAGTTTTATGCTTCCCAAACAATTCGTTTCAAAAGATGGTGACCTAAATAGATTGAGAATAAAAATAAGTCATCTGATGGTAGAAGGCATTGAAAAGTATGACACTAGTTGCAACCTTAAAAGTGATGAAACAAGGTTACAAAAACACGCATCACAAAATATAGGAGAGGAGAGATTATTTTATAGAAAGGCAATCTGAGAATGATAAAATATATTTATAACATATAGGCAATAGTCAATGAGTGCTATCCTTTTATAATGACGATGAGCTGGAAAATAAATTCAATAACGTATAGGTCCACATATTAGACACTTGCCATAGGTTCTTTAAAAAAATTTAAAAGAAAATGATCTAAATATTTAAGTCATGAGAACTTGGTGTAATAAATCGATAACTCGTTTATGTGTGAATAATAGTCTATATTCTCATTTATGTATCAATAATAGTCTATCTTTCATGTATTGATTGTAAGAATATAAAGAAATATAGTAATAGAAATTATATATGTACAAGTATAGTAGCGGTCATTTGGTAGGTTTATTGAGGTATGAACTATGTGTTCTACATATTTGATTATATTTAAAAAAAATTAAATTATTTTGTTTTTAGATAGGTATAATGAAAATAATTAAATATGGTGGCTTCATGCCTCTCATATTTTCCTAAAATAGAAAAATAAAAAAATTATTTTTGGATGTACTACAAATAAGCCACAAAAATGTAGTTATTGATGATTATCTGATTAGCCGCTTATAACCAAAAAAATCAAATATAAATATAATAACATACCTTAGAGTTTTATGCTTCCCAAACAATTCGTTTCAAAAGATGGTGACCTAAATAGATTGAGAATAAAAATAAGTCATCTGATGGTAGAAGACATTGAAAAGTATGACACTAGTTGCAACCTTAAAAATGATGAAACATGGTGACAAAAAACACGCATCGCAAAATATAGGAGAGGAGAGATTATTTTATAGAAAGGCAATCTGAGAATGATAAAATATATTTATAGCATATAGGCAATAGTCAATGAGTGCTATCCTTTTATAATGACGGTGAGCTGGAAAAATAAATTCAATAACGTACAGGTCCACATATTAGACACTTGCCATAGGTTCTTTAAAAAAATTTAAAAGAAAATGATATAAATATTTAAGTCACGAGAACTTGGTGTAATAAATCGATAACTCGTTTATGTGTGAATAATAGTCTATATTCTCATTTATGTATCAATAATAGTCTATCTTTCATGTATTGATTGTAAGAATATAAAGAAAGATAGTAATAGAAATTATATATGTACAAGTATAGTAGCGGTCATTTGGTAGGTTTATTGAGGTATGAACTATGTGTTCTACATATTTGATTATATTTAAAAAAAAATTAAATTATTTTGTTTTTAGATAGGTATAATGAAAATAATTAAATATGGTGGCTTCATGCCTCTCATATTTTCCTAAAAACAGAAAAATAAAAAAAATATTTTTGGATGTACTACAAATAAGCCACAAAAATGTAGTTATTGATGATTATCTGATTAGCCACTTATAACCAAAAAAATCAAATATAAATATAATAACATACCTTAGAGTTTTATGCTTCCCAAACAATTCGTTTCAAAAGATGGTGACCTAAATAGATTGAGAATAAAAATAAGTCATCTGATGGTAGAAGACATTGAAAAGTATGACACTAGTTGCAACCTTAAAAATGATGAAACATGGTGACAAAAAACACGCATCGCAAAATATAGGAGAGGAGAGATTATTTATAGAAAGGCAATCTGAGAATGATAAAATATATTTATAGCATATAGGCAATAGTCAATGAGTGCTATCCTTTTATAATGACGGTGAGCTGGAAAAATAAATTCAATAACGTACAGGTCCACATATTAGACACTTGCCATAGGTTCTTTAAAAAAATTTAAAAGAAAATGATATAAATATTTAAGTCATGAGAACTTGGTGTAATAAATCGATAACTCGTTTATGTGTGAATAATAGTCTATATTCTCATTTATGTATCAATAATAGTCTATCTTTCATGTATTGATTGTAAGAATATAAAGAAAGATAGTAATAGAAATTATATATGTACAAGTATAGTAGCGGTCATTTGGTAGGTTTATTGAGGTATGAACTATGTGTTCTACATATTTGATTATATTTTAAAAAAATTAAATTATTTTGTTTTAGATAGGTATAATGAAAATAATTAAATATGGTGGCTTCATGCCTCTCATATTTTCCTAAAAACAGAAAAATAAAAAAATTATTTTTGGATGTACTACAAATAAGCCACAAAAATGAAGTTATTGGTTACATCATTGTAACATGAAAAAGTTCCAATTAGTTTAGCTCTAGAAAGAGGATAGAATCAATAAATCATATCCCAAATGAGGAACAGTAAGTAGGTTCTGTTTCTCAACCTAAGCAGCTAGTCAAATAGAGTGATGGACAATAATCGAATCTCATAGATTTATGTTAAATTTGGTTGATTCTAACTAATTGGTGAGGTGCCAACTCTAATGACCGAAATAATATAAAGCAGTGCAAACTATTTCATAATCAATGTATAGACTAAAGCACATGATTTTTGTGAATAAGTAATTTAGAGATAGAACACATACAACAACTCAATTCAATGGCATGAGATCAACTGAATTCTAGTTTACTATACACACACACACACACACACACACACACACACACACACACACACACATATATATATATATATATATATATATGTTTGTATTTGTTTGTATATATGTTTACATGTATGTTTATCTACATAAGCATGCCTAGGCATAGGCATGTGCAATACATCAAATTAATCTAGATGACATATTATTTGTAATCATATATTTCGATGAAATAGCAAGCAACAAATATATTTTGAAAAATAGAATACTAAAAATAGATAGATGCAAATTCTCTAAACATGGAAATGCATTGTGTGCTAAATGAGTTCATGACAAGTCTTCCAATGTGAAGCAAAACATTCAAAATCTAATTGAAACCTTAATTAGTCTGAATTTTTAATGAGACTTTTTAATTTCCTTTGATAACTCTCAACTGCAATGCATCACTGTTGTAGACTTCCAGGACCTCGAGAAAAATTTTACCATGTTCTTCTTGCTTCCTTGCCAACTTCATGTGGAAGACTTGAGTAACTTTGGATTTGTTCATCCAACAATTATTCCCCATTTTACTGAAACTTAGAATATACGATAGTTTTATAAGAATTAGTATATAAACATTTGAAGAAAATATAATAAAAAAACCTTCGCACCATTTATGTAACCAATAACTACATTTTTGTGGCTTATTTGTAGTACATCCAAAAATAATTTTTTTATTTTTTTGTTTTTAGGAAAATATGAGAGGCATGAAGCCACCATATTTAATTATTTTCATTGTACCTATCTAAAACAAAAAAATTATTTTTTATAAATATAATCAAATATATAGAACACATAGTTCATACCTCAATAAACCTACCAAATGACCGCTACTGCACCTGTACATATATAATTTCTATTACTATCTTTCTTTATATTCTTACAATCAATACATGAAAGATGGACTATTATTGATACATAAATGAGAATACTATAGACTATTATTCATACATAAATGAGTTATCGATTTATTACAACAAGTTCTCGTGACTTAAATATTTATATCATTTTCTTTTAAATTTTTTAAAAGAACCTATGGCAAGTGTCTAATATGTGGACCTGTACGTTATTGAATTTATTTTTCCAGCTCACCGTCATTATAAAAGGATAGCACTCATTGACTACTGCCTATATGCTATAAATATATTTTATCATTCTTACATTGCCTTTCTATAAAATAATCTCTCCTCTCCTATATTTGCGATGCGTGTTTTTTGTCACCATGTTTCATCATTTTTAAGGTTGCAACTAGTGTCGTACTTTTCAATGTCTTCTACCATTAGATGACTTATTTTTATTCTCAATCTATTTAGGTCACCATCTTTTGAAATGGATTGTTTGGGAAGCATAAACTCTAAGGTATGTTATATTTATATTTGATTTTTTTACTTATAAGAGGCTAAAGATTTATATCACAAATCTTTCAAGCTTATAGTTTTGATTGGGTTCTATAGAAAATTCAAACAGAGTTTTGGTAAGGGAGGAGGTTATGTTTGATCAATTGACTTGAATTTTACTAGGTTTGATTATTGATTGTATGCTCTTTCTAGAGCTAAACTATTTGGAACTCATATCCCAAATGAGGAACAGTAAGTATGTTATGTTTCTCAACCTAAGCATCTAGTCAAATAGAGTGATGGACTATAATCGAATCTCATAGATTTATGTTAAATTTGGTCGATTCTAACTAATTGGTAAGGTACCAACTCTAATGACTGAAATGATATAAAGCCGTGCAAACTATTTCTTAATTAATATATAGAGTAAAGCACATGATTTTTGTAAATAAGTAATTTAGAGATAGAACACATACAACAACTCGATTCAATGGCATGAGATCAACTGAATTCTAGTTTATTATACATATACATACACATATACATATATATGTTTGTATTTGTTTATATATGTTTATAGGTATGTTTATCTAAGTAAGCATGCTGAGGCATAGGCATGTGCAATACATCAAATTAATCTAGATGGCATATTATTTGTAATCATATATTTTGATGAAATAGCAACCAACAAATATTTTGGAAAATAGAATATTAAAAATAGATAGATGCAAATTCTCTAAACATGGAAATGCATTGTGTGCTAAATGTTCACCTTGAGAAGTCTAAAAATGTGAAGCAAAACATTCAAAATCTAATTGAAACCTTAACTAGTCTGAATTTTGATGAGACTTTTTAATTTCCTTTGATAACTCTCAACTGCAATGCATTGCTGTTGTAGACTTCCAGGACCTCCAAAGAAAGAAATTTTACCATGTTCTTCTTGCTTCCTTGCCAACTTCATGTGGAAGACTTGAGTATCTTTGGATTTGTTCATCCAACAATTATTCCCAATTTTACTGAAAATTAGAATATATGATTGTTGTATAAGAATTAGTATATAAACATTTGATGTAAATATAATAAAAAAACCTTCCAACCATTTATGTAACGAATAACTACATTTTTGTGGCCTATTTGTAGTACATCCAAAAATAAATTTTTATTTTTTTATTTTTACAAAAATATGAGAGGCATGAAGCCACCATATTTAATTATTTTCATTGTACATATCTAAAACAAAATAATTTAATTTTTTATAAATATAATAAAATATATGAACTCATAGTTCATACGTCAATAAACCTACCAAATGACCGCTACTGCACTTGTGCATATATAATTTCTATTATTATCTTTCTTTATCTTCTTACAATCAATACATCAAAGATACTATTCATAAATAAATGAGTTTTCAGTTTGTTATAACAAGTTCTCATGACTTAAATATTTATATCATTTGCTTTTAAACTTTTTTAAAGAACCTATGACAAGTGTCTAATATATGGACCTATGCGTTACTGAATTTATTTTTACATCTCACTATCGTTTTAAAATGATAGCACTCATCGACTACTGCCTATATGCTACAAATTTATTTTGTCATTCTTCAGTTGCTTCTCTATAAAATAACCTTTCCTATCCTATATTTTGTGATGCGCATTTTTTGTCACCACGTTTCATCATTTTTAAGGCTGCACTAGTGCCATACTTTTCAAGATCTTCTACCAACGGGTGACTTGTTCTCATTCTCAATTGTTGACCCTACATTGATTTTGATGTTTACAAAACAATTAAGCAATGGTTAATCAAGCCTGTTGTAGAGAAATTCAGATATTCTACATGTAAGTATCTTCATGTACAATTTTATGTGAGCATATATTCATTTTATCTTGCCACTTGCTTGCTATCAAATTCTATGCTATCAAATTCCTATGGCCGATCTATTTTATTTTTGGGAGTTAGCTATCTAGCTAGCTTGCTCTTTTCCCTAGCTAGCTGGCATGTCATTTAGCTAACTACCAACTTGTCTCTGTGACTTGGCCGATCGTTTATTTTTTGGAGCTAGCTGGTGAGCTAGCTTGCTTCTTCGTTAGCTAGCTGGAGTTTCTTTTAGCTAGCTGAGGTGCCTATTAAAATTGCCTGGCCGAGCCTTGTCTTTCTAGAGCTAGCCGGTGAGCTAGCTTGCTTCTTCATTAGCTAGCTAGAGCTCTTGTTAGCTAGCTTGGCCTCTCTATTAGTTAGCAAATTTTCATTTTAGCTAACTATGGTTTTGAACGCCACTGTGCCAGCTGTGTACCTTGGGTATCAGTTAGCTGCTTAGCTAACTTGACTTCTTTGTTAGCTAGCTGGCTTATTTTTTAGTTGACTATGTTTTCCTGTTATATATCATGGCCGATCGCCCCTCTTTTCTAGCTGACTGGTGAGCTAGCTGATGCTTCTCTTAGCTAGCTAGCTTCTCTATTAGTTGACTGATTTGTTTTGGAGCTAACTGGTTTCTTTCTTAGCTAACTAACTTTCATAGGATCCTCCAAGCCGTGAGCCACTCTTTTTCAGTTAGCTGGAGAGCTAACTTTCAGTCTTTCAAGCCATTTGGATTCACTGCTGAGTTAACTGGAGAGTTAGCTATCTTCTGGTTCAGTTAACTGGGAAGCTAACTCCTCCCTAGGTGTATGGCTGCCGTTTTTCATTAGTTAGCTAAATAGCTAACTCCTTTGGACGATTGCTTTATTGCTTTTTGTTTTAGTTAGCTGGGAAGCTGACTATCAGTTGCTCAATTAGCTGAATAACTAACTCCTCACTCTCTAACATTTCTATTTTTGTTGCAGACTGAAAGCTATTCATAATTAGTTAGCTGGTGAGCTAACTATCTGTTGGTTTAGTTAGCTAAATAGCTAACTATTGGGATTTGACTTTTTCTCCTGAGCCGCATGAATTGGTTGCTAGTTAGCTGGGAAGCTAACTAACCTTTGTTTTAGCTAGCTCTCCTCTCCTGAGCTTTTGGCGTGTAATCTCTTGGAAGCTAGCTTGTTAGCTAGCTAAGGACTCTTTCCCCTTTTGATGGCCGATCGTCTTCAACGCTCTTAGCCGTCTGAAATTAATTCCAGCTAGCTGTCTTTCTAGCCATTGTTGGGCGTGCCTTTCTCTCTCTATTTTATTTTGATTGCTATTTTTAGCTAGACTAACTTTTGATTTTTGAATTATGATAGAGTTCTTCCTACCTCAAATGGATTTATGCATTCAATGCTTAAGAAATAATCTCAACGTTATTTTTTCTTCCCTTTTTATTTTTATTTGTTTCAATTGTATCTAACGGATCTTTTTGCTGTTGGATCATTATATAGCTGAGATTAGAAGAAAATCATGATGGATTTTGAAAAAGAAAAATACAAGAGAGATATCCAAGAAAGAAAGCTTTTATTGCATATTTTTGAGTGGTTGAAAGGTAGTTGCTGTGCATTGAAGATCATTCATTGCTGAAAAGTCGTCCATACTCTTTAAAGCCTTCAAGCAAATCAAGATTCAAGCAACCTCGACATTGTTCATTTATTGCTGAGGATTTGCAACAAATTTGTAAAGTATTCTCTGAATATTTGCTCATTATAGGAGCTTCCTTTATTATTTACTCTGAATCTTTTGTAAAAGGGTTAGTGTTAACCCTTGGTTCTTGTTGGCTTCCTTGTGCCATTAAACAAGAGGACTAGCCTGATAAGGCTAGGGGTTTTGGCTGCCTTGTGCTTGTAAAACAAGAGGGCTAGCCGGAAAAGGCTAGAGGTTGTAATTATTGTGATACGATTAGTAAAATTTTTGAAGGATATTTTGGGGAGTGGACGTAGGTGCAGGGTTTAGCACCGAACCACTATAAATTCTCTTGTGTTTGTGGTTGCCTAATTCTCTATGTTATTTTTATTATGTGCACTTCACTACACCGCTGCCAAGTAATTTTGAATTAGGTTAAAGCACATATTTGCAATAGTAATTAATTTTTAATAACCCAATTCACCCTTCTCTTGGGTTGCTACATCTGGGCAACAAGTGGTATCAGAGCAGAGTGCTCTTGATTACTAGCTTTAAATAGCTTTGAGCCAAAGATCTGTAGTAATCCAAATGAGATCTATTTGACTGAAGGACAATCAACTAATAGACCACCTTTGTTAATGAAAAAATTACACTTATTGGAAAGCACGAATGAAAATCTTCATTCAAGCACTAGATTATGATTTATGGGGAATCATAATTAATGGACCACATACATCCACTATTAAGATTAACAATCTTGATATTGCAAAACCTGAATCAGAATGGGATGAGCAAGATAAGAAATTAGCTCAATTAAATGCAAAAACTATGAATGTTCTTTATTGTTCTCTTGATGCAAATGAGTTTAATCGCATATCTACTTGCATGTCCGCTAAAGAAATCTGGGATAGACTTGAAGTTACCCATGAGGGACCAATTAAGTCAAGGAATCCAAAATAAATATGCTTGTTCATAAGTATGAATTATTTAAGATGGATTCTGCTGAGAATATTACTGATATGTTTACAAGATTCACTATATTATTAATAGACTAAAAAGTCTTGGAAAATCTTATGCTAATGGTGATCTTGTTAGAAAAATTTTAAGATCTTTACCTAGGACATGGGAAGCAAAGGTCATTGCTATACAAGAAGCAAAAGATCTCAACACTTTATCACTTGAAGAGTTGGTCGGTTCTTTGATGACACATGAGCTTCAGCAACAATAAACATTGATGAAGATGAATCAAAGAAGAAAAGGACCATGGCATTGAAGAGTGCAACTCAAAATGATGAAAATGAGGAAAGCACTAGTAATAGTGAGAATGATGATGAAATGGCACTTATCTCAAGGAAATTCAAAAAGTTTATGAAAAGAAAGAAGTTTGAAAAAGAAAACATTTTGTCAAAGGAGACATAGTAAAGAAAAGGAAAAGAGTGAACCTCCTACTTGCTATGAGTGCAAAAAGCCTGGACATATCAGACCAGAATGTCCACTATTAAAGAAAGGATCAAAAAGAGTAAAGAAGAAAGTAATGATGGCTACATGGAGCGATAGTGAGGCTATAAGTTCAGAAGATGAAGAGAAAACTGAAGTGGCCAATGTATGTTTCATGGCTGATAATGATGAGGTAACTCCTAGCTTTCTAGATGACTTTACTTTTGAATTACATGGTGCATTCTATGAACTTGTTGATGATTTTACAAATTTAAGTTCAAAGAATAAGGATTTAAAAATGAAATAAAAATCTTACTCTTGAAAAGAAATAATTTCAAAAGACAATGAATCATTATTAAAGGAAAATCAAGATTTAAAAAATGAAGTAAATAAATTAAAACCAATTGTTGATAGATTACTTTAAGCTTAGAAAAATTAAAATAATTTTAAATAGTCAAAAAGCCATTTATAATAGAGCTGGTCTTAAATATAATCCTTTTGAAAGATAAAAGTTTTTGAAAAATATTTATGTACATGGAAATGACTCCACTAAAATTATATGTTTCAAATGTGGTAAATTAGGACATAAAGCTTATACTTGTCACACATAAAATATGAGAAAAATGTGGGTTCCAAAAGAACTATCTTAACTAACCCTAAAGGACCCAAGAAGGCTTGGGTACCTAAGAGCAAAATTTGAAATTATGTATGCAGGTGTGTCTTGCGACCCGAGCAACTAAAAGACAATGGTACTTGGATAGCGGTGCTCAAGACACATGACAGGTGATGAATCGCAATTCATCACTTTGAAGGCAAAGGATGGAGGTGTTATTACTTTTGGAGATGATGGCCAAGAAAAATTATTGGCATTGAAAAAATAGGTATCACACCTTATGCTTATATTGATGTTGTCTTACTTGTGAAAGGACTGAAACACAATTTGCTTAGTATAAGTCAATTATGTGACAAAGGATTTAATGTTACATTTGAATCATCATTATGCATTATTAAAAATTCTGCTGATGAAAATATGAAATTTGTTGGTCAAAGGCATGGTAATGTTTACATTGTTAATTTAAATGATTTGCATGATAAAAATATTGATTGCCTAGTTGCTACAAATAATAAAACTGAATGTAGTTGGTTATGGCATCGTAGGTTAGCTCATGCAGCATGGATTTATTATCTAAATTAATTAAGAAAGATTTAGTGCATGGTTTGTCAAAACTTATTTTTGAAAAAGACAAGATTTGCAATGCTTGTCAGTTTGGAAAACAAACCGAGTATCTTTTAAATCAAAGAATTTAGTTTCAACCACTAGACCTTTGGAACTCTTGCATATGGATTTATTCGGTCTTACAAGAACAACTAGTCTAGGAGGTAAAAGATATGGTTTTGTTATTATTGATGATTTCTCTCGTTTTACATGGGTTTTATTTTTAAGTAGTAAAGACGAAGCATTTCAAAAATTGTTTAAAAGAATTACAAATGAAAAGAATTCTTATGTTTTATCAATTCGAAGTGATCATGGAAAAGAATTTAAAAATAAATCTTTTGAAGATTTTTGTAATGAAAATGGAATTGAACACAATTTTTTTGCACCAAGAACACCTCAACAAAATGGAGTAGTTGAAAGAAAGAATAGAATTTTAGAAGAAATGGCTCGTACCATGTTGTGTGAGAGCGATCTCCCAAAATTTTTGGGCTGAGGCTATCAACACTGCATGTTATGTTTTAAATCGTGTATTGATTAGACCTGTTTTGAAAAAGACTTCTTATGAACTTTGGAAAGGAAGAAAACCAAATATCAGTTATTTTCATGTGTTCGGATGCCGATGTTTTGTTTTAAACAATGAAAAATCAAAAAATTTGATGCCAAATCGGATGAAGGAATTTTTCTCGGTTATTCTTTGCATAGTAGAGCTTTTAGAGTATTTAACAAAAAGATTATAGTAGTAGAAGAATCTATTCATGTTATTTTTGATGAATGTAATGATCTTCCATTGAGGAAGAGAAAAGGTATAAATGATGCAGATAAGATTGAAGATCAACTCAAGGATACCACTTTAAAGGATAAAGATGAATTAGACACTCAAGAGGTAAATGAAGAAGGGAATATTGACCTACCAGAAGCTTCACAAGGTAATGATGAATTAGAAAGAGATTGGAGGTACGTTCTCAGTCACCCTAAAGATCAAATCTTAGGTGATCTATCTCAAGGTATTAGAACTAGATCATCATTTAGAGATACCTGTAATAACTTAGCATTCGTATCTAAAATTGAACCTAAATGCTATGATGATGCTAAAAATGATGTTGATTGGATAAATGCCATGCATGAGGAACTTCACCAGTTTGAAAGAAATAATGTATGGACTCTTATTGAAAGACCTCATGATCATCAAGTTATTGGAACTAAATGGGTTTATAGAAATAAATTAGATGAACATGGCAATATAATTAGAAATAAGGAAAGATTAGTAGCTAAGGGTTATAATCAAGAAGAAGGAATTGATTTTGATGAAACTTATGCCCCAGTTGCTAGATTAGAAGCTATCAGATTACTTCTTGCTTATGCTTGTTTTATGAAGTTTAAATTATATCAAATGGATGTTAAAAGACTTTCTTAAATGGATATATTGCTGAACAAGTTTTTGTGGAACAACCACCCGGTTTTGAAAATCACTTGTTTCCAAATCACGTATTTAAGTTGAATAAAGCTTTATATGGTTTGAAATAAGTACCCCGGGCTTGGTATGAAAGGTTAAGAAAATTCTTGATTAGTAATGAATTTATTCGAGGAAACATGGATACAACGCTATTTATTAAAAGATAAAATAGTGATATATTAATTGTTCAAATCTATGTTGATGATATCATATTCGGTGCCACTAATGAATTTTTGTGCAAGGACTTTGCTAAGCACATGCAGGAAGAGTTCGAGATGAGCATGATGGGAGAGCTAAACTACTTCCTCGGACTACAAATCAAATAAAGCAAAGAGGGTATCTTCATAAGCCAATCCAAATATATCAAAGAAATGGTCAAAAAGTTTGGCATGGAGACATCAAAAAGTATTGGTACTCCTATGAGCTCATCATGTAGACTTGAAACTTATAATACTGAAAAGTTTGTTGACTTAAAATTATATAGAGGCATGATAGAATCATTGTTATATTTAACTGCTAGTAGACCAGATATTTTATTCAGTGTATGCATGTGTGCTAGATATCAAGTTAATCTTAAAGAATCACACTTGCTTGCTGTTAAAAGAATATTCAAATATTTGAATGGAACAGTAAACTTAGGTTATGGTATGATAAACAATCTAGCATTGACTTAATAGGATACACTGATTCAGATTTTGCTGGATGTAAAATTGATAGAAAATCAACTAGCGGTACTTGCCAATTTCTAGGTGCAAACTTAATTTCATGGTTTAGCAAAAAGCAAACTTCAGTAGCATTGTCTACGGCCGAGGCTGAATACATTGCAGCTGGAAGTTGCTGTGCTCAAATCTTATGAATTAAGCAGCAGTTAGAAGATTATGACATTAAGCAAAAAGCAATCTCTATAAAATGTGATAATACAAGTGCAATATGCTTAACTAAAAATCCTATACAACATTCTAGAATAAAACACATTGAAATTAGATATCATTTCATTAGAGATCATGTGAATAATGGAAATGTTGTAATAGAATTTATAAGTACTGAAAATTAAATTGCTGATATTTTCACCAAGCCTCTAGATGAAACATAATTTTATGAAATTAGAAGAGAATTAGGAATGTTTGATCCTACTACTTAATGAATTAATTGATAAAACTTTTCATATCTGAAAACTAAAGTTGCATGACATCTTTCAATCAAATCTCTTTATGAAATTGAATGTTTTGAGTGTGCTTGAAGTTAGCTAGCTTTTAAAGTTGAATTAATACCAACCGGCCAAATCCTCCTTTAAGATATAAAGTGCATTACATTTAAATCCACCAATCGGCCGTTTCACTCCTTTTTACACCATTCATGGTAGTTAACCAACCAGGCAACTGTTCAGTCACCTGGCCAGCTAACCGACCAAGGCCTTCTCTATATATCTTTTTGCATTCAAGGAATCACCCGTCTTCTTCTTCAATTCATCTCCTCACTCATCCGGCTCTTCTCCATCCAGCTTCTCCTCCTCAAATCAATCCTCTACCAAATCATCTTTCATCTAACCTCACTCCATCATACTTCCTAGCTCTTTATCTATTAATCTATCTAGAAGATCGTGGATGGCTCCCAAGAAGAAAGCAATCGCAAGAAATGACGATTCTGATCTTCGAAGGAAGTCTTCCTCATCTTCTCAAATCAACACCCATATTGCCGATATGTCTTTTGTGCATGGCAGGTTAGTTAACTTTAATTTTTTAGAACAAGAAAACTTTAAGATAGGGGAACTCCTTGATAATCAAGGTTGGAAATTTATCTTATCCACCAAAAGGCCAATCTACCCTGAGTTAATTAATGAATTTTATGAGAATATTACGTTTGATTTTGGAACTCTTTCATCCTACGTAAACAAAACTAGGATTGACCTTGATAGCAAGACTCTAGCTTCTGCCTTGAGTATTCCTAATGATGGTATCCTAGAAATCCTACCTAGCGAAAGAGGTTATAAAATTGGTTTAATCCTTGGTATAGATGATAACGAGGCTGGTAACATTGATACTCTTGATGCCAACATGTTATCTATTGAGAATAGACTATTTCATAGTATCATTGCTAAGATTATTGCTCCTCGTGCTGGTTCATTCATTGTTGTCACTGATCATGACATTTGCATTATGTATGATATTATTATTAAAATCCTGTAGATCTTACTGAAATAATAATGGCTATTATGAAAGAATCTGTAAGTAGGTGTAAAGCAGCACTACCCTTTGGTATGTTTCTCACCTATGTCTTTGAATATTTCAATATAAAACTTAAGGGAGAAACTACTGTGGCACTACGTCACACCGATATGTTTAATGCTCATTCATTGCATCGGATGGACTATGCCAAAAGGGATGGTGTTTGGCTTAAGGTTAGATCTAGAACCAGTCAATCAAGCTCTTTGCCTCCTCCAAATCAATCTCAGAACGTTAACTCTTCTCAAAATTTCTTTAATTTTGATTTCCATCAACCAAATCCATTCCTTGTCGCAATGACAGTTGATCAAAATCCATTCTTAACTGAACCACCTGATGTCCCTGCTATTGGACCCTCTTATCGAAATGACAACCCTGCTCCTGCTACTCCTACTACTGTTCATATCAGTGAAGATCAAATCCAACACATTATTCATGAATTATTCCTTGCCCAATCTAGTTGAAGCTCTAGAGATAGTGCTTCATCAGTTAATGATCAAACCCTTGTACCTCATATTTCATCTGTTTTTGAGACTATATCTCAGTTCAAGATTACTCTAAGCCAACTTGTTCATGATGTCAATATTCTGAATGGGCGAGTGTTTCATCACAATGAAAATTCCATGGATAAAATCTTGAAAGAAATTAACTTTTTAAAAGGTAAAATTAAAAATTTTGAGACCAAGGCTGATTGGGTTGAGCATCAGACGAGAACGAATGTCAATCAGACAAGAGACGCCACGAATGCTGTTGATCACTGGTCTACATATCTGACAAAGTTGATCAAGCTGGTGGAAACTCACATTGCTCTCACTGCTGCCTCAGCTCCAGGAGCTTCTTTTTTCCATCCACATCTTTGGTCTCCTCCACCTCAACAAGACAAGTCAGGACCCTCCTCTTCTGTTCAAATTTCTTCTGATGATGATGAGAAGTGAAGAATGCTTATGAATGTTTATGAATGTTTATAGCTATTTATGATATGTAATGAATATTTATGACTCTACTATTTGTGTTGTATGACTTCAAACTATGTCATGTAATATATGTGGTATTGATCTTACTTGATGATCTGAATGACTGTTATTAATATATGAATGATCATATTATCCTAATGTATTATGCTCAAATTCATTGCAAAACTCTTCAATCTTCTTTTTGATCAATGACAAAAAGAGGAAGAAGAATGTTGCATACATTAAGAAAATAGAGGAAGTAATAAACTCCATATATTAAGGGGGAGTTTACCTATTCAAATGACAGGGGGAGAAAGTAATGATTTTCTGTATACACTCCTGTTTATTCATATTATTCATATATAAATTTTTTTTTGAAAGCTTAATGGTTTTGTCATCATCAAAAAGGAGGAGATTGTTGACCCTACATTGATTTTGATGTTTACAAAATAATAAGCAATGGTTAATCAAGCATGTTGCAGAGAAATTCAGATGTTCTACAAGTAAGTATCTTCATGCACAATTTTATGTGAGCATATATTCATTTTATCTTGCCACTTGCTTGCTATCAAATTCTATGCTATCAAATTCCTATGGCCGATCTATTTTATTTTCGGGAGTTAGCTATCTAGCGAGCTTGCTCTTTTTCCTAGCTAGCTGGCACATCATTTAGCTAACTACCAACTTGTTTCTGTGACTTGGCCAATCGTTTATTTTTCGAAGCTAGCTGGTGAGCTAGCTTGCTTCTTCGTTAGCTAGCTGGAGTTCCTTTTAGCTAGCTGAGGTGCATGTTAAAATTGCCTGGCCAAGCCTTGTCTTTCTGGAGCTAGCTGGTGAGCTAGCTTGCTTCTTCATTAGCTAGCTAGAGCTCTTGTTAGCTAGCTTGGCCTCTCTATTAGTTAGCTGGTTTTCATTTTAGCTAACTATGGTTTTGAACGCCACTGTGCCAGCCATGTACCTTGGGTATCAGTTAGCTGCTTAGCTAACTTGACTTCTTTGTTAGCTAGTTGGCTTATTTTTTAGTTGACTATGTTTCCCTGCTATATATCATGGCCGATCATCCCTCTTTTCTAGCTGACTGGTGAGCTAGCTGATGCTTCTCTCAGCTAGCTAGGTTCTCCTGTTAGTTGACTGATTTATTTTGGAGCTAACTGGTTTCTTTCTTAGCTAACTAACTTTCACAGGATCCTCCAAGCCGTGAGCCACTCTTTTTTAGTTAGCTGGAGAGTTAGCTTCCACTCTTTCAAGCCGTTTGGATTCACTGCTAAGTTAACTGGAGAGTTAGCTAACTTCTGGTTTAGTTAACTGGAAAGCTAACTCCTCTCTGGGCGTATGGCTGCCGCTTTTCATCAGTTAGCTGAATAGCTAACTCTTCTGGACGATTGCTTTATTGCTTTTTGGCTTAGTTAGCTGGGAAGCTGACTATCAGTTGCTCAGTTAGCTGAATAGCTAACTCCTCACTCTCTAACATTTCTATTTTTATTGCAGACCGAAAGCTATTCAAAATTAGTTAGCTGGTGAGCTAACTATCTGTTGGTTTAGTTAGCTAAATAGCTTACTATTGGGATTTGACTTTTTCTCCTGAGCCGCATGAATTGGTTGCTAGTTAGCTGGGAAGCTAACTAACCATTATTTTAGCTAGCTCTCCTCTCCTAAGCTTTTGGCGTGTGATCTCTTGGAAGCTAGCTTGTTAGCTAGCTAAGGACTCTTTCCCCTTTTGATGGCCGATCGTCTTCAACACTCTCAGCCGCATGAAATTAATTCCAGTTAGCTGTCTTTCTGGCCGTTGTTGGGCGTGCCCCTCTCTCTCTATTATATTTTGATTTCTATTTTCAGCTAGACTAACTTTTGATTTTTGAATTATGACAGAGTTCTTCCTACCTCAAATGGATTCATGCATTCAATGCTTAAGGAAATAATATAAATGGTTATTTTTTCTTCACGTTTTTATTTCCATTTGTTTCAGTTGTATCTAACGGATCTTTTTATATAGCTAAGATTAGAAGCAAATCATGACGGATTTTGAAAAAGAAAAATACAAGAGAGATATCCAAGAAAGAAAGCTTTTATTGCATATTTTCTAAGTGGTTGAAAGCTAGTTGCTGTGCATTGAAGATCATTCATTGCTGAAAAGTCGTCCATACTCTTTAAAGCCTTCAAGCAAATCAAGATTCAAGCCACCTTGACATTGTTCATTTATTGCTAAGGATTTGCTACAAATTTGTAAAGTATTCTCTGAATATTTGCTCATTATAGGAGCTGCCTTTTATTATTTACTCTAAATCTTTTGTAAAAGGGTTAGTGTTAACCCTTGGTTCTTGTTGGCTTCCTTGTGCCGTTAAACAAGAGGACTAGCCTGGTAAGGCTAGGGGTTTTGGCTTTCTTGTGCCTTGTAAAACAAGAGGGCTAGTCGGGGAAGGCGAGAGGTTGTAATCGTTGTGATACGATTAGTGAAATTCCCAAAGGGTATTTTGGGGAGTGAACATAGGTGCAGGGTTTAGCACCGAACCACTATAAATTCTCTTGTGTTTGTGGTTGCCTAATTCTCTGTGTTATTTTCATTATGTGCACTTCACTACACCGCTGCTAAGTAATTTCGAATTAGGGTTAAAGCACATATTTGCAATAGTAATTAATTTTTAATAACCCAATTCACCCCCCTCTTGGGTGGCTATATCTGGGCAACATCAATCTATTTAGGTCACCATCTTTTGAAATGGATTGTTTGGGAAGCATAAAACTCTAAGGTATGTTTCTTATATTTACATTTGATTTTGTTAGTATAAGTGGCTAAAGATTTATATCACAAATATTTCAAACTTATAGTTTTGATTAGGTTTTATAGAAAATTCAAGCAGAGCTTTGGTAAGGGAGGAGGTTATGTTGGATCGGTTGACTTGAATTTTTACTAGATTTTATTATTGATTGTATGCTCTTTCTAGAGATAAACTAATTGGAACTCATATCCCAAATGAGGAACAGTAAATAGGGTCTGTTTCTCAACCTAAGCAGCTAGTCAAATAGAGTGATGGACTATAATCGAATCTCATAGATTTATGTTAAATTTGGTCGATTCTAACTAGTTGGTAAGGTACCAACTCTAATGACCCAAATAATATAAAACAATGCAAACTATTTGATAATTCAATATATAGACTAAAGCACATGATATCTGTGAATAAGTAATTTAGAGTTAGAGCACATATAACAACACAAATCAATTTAATCAAATTCTAGTTTACCTGTGCATAGACGAACACATAGACATATGCACATATATGTTTGTTTTTGTTTTTATATATGCTTATAGGTATGTTATCTATGTAAGCATACCAAGGCAAAGGCATGTGCAATACGTCAAATCAATCTAGATGGCATATTATTTGTAATCATGTATTTCGATGAAATAGCAAGCAACAAATATATTTTGGAAAAAAAGAATATTAAAAATAGATAGATGCAAATTCTCTAACTATGGAAATGCATTGTCTACTAAATGAGTTCACCTTGAGAAATCTTCCAATGTGAAACAAAAACATTCAAAATCTAATTGAAACCTTAATTAGTCTGAATTTTTAATGAGACTTTTCAGTTTCTTTTGATAACTATAAACTCTTTTGCAATGCATTTCGTTTGTAGACATCCAAGATCTGCAAAGAAATTTTACCATGTTTTTGATTCCTTGCCAACTTCATGTGGAAACTTGAGTATCATTGGATCCAGTTCATCTTACAATTCTCCATTTTACTAAAATTAGAATATATGATTCTTTTATAAGAATTAGTATATAAACATTTGAAGTAAATATAATAAAGAAAACCTTCACACCATTTATGTAACCAATAACTACATTTTTATGGCTCACTTATAATACATCCAAAAATAATTTTTGTATTTTTCTTTTTTGGGAAAATACAGGAGGCATGAAGCCATCATATTCAATTATTTTTATTGTACCTATGTAAAACAAAATTATTTATTTTTTAAAATATAATCAAGTCTATAAAACACATTGTTCGCACCTCAATAAACCTGCTAGATAATCGCTACAGCATTTTTATGTATATAATTTCTACTACTATCTTTCTTTATATTCTTAAAATCAATACATGAAAGATACTATTGATAAATAAATGAGTTATTGGTTTGTCACAACAAGTTCTCATGCTTAAATATTTATATCATTTGTGTTTAAATTTTTTTAAAGAACCTATGGTAAGTGTCTAATATATGGACCTATGCGTTACTAAATTTATTTTTACAGCTCGCCATCATTTTAAAAAGATAGCACTCATTAACTATTGCCTATGTGCTACAAATATATATTGTCATTCTTAAATTGCTTTTCTATAAAATAACCTTTCCTATCCTATATTTTGTGATGCATATTTTTTGTCACCATGTTTCATCATTTTTAACGTTGCAACTAATGCCATACTTTTCAAGATCCTCTATCATTGAGTAACTTGTTCTCATTCTCAATCTATTTAGGTCATCATCTTGTGAAGCAGATTGTTTGGAAATAGTAAAACTCTAAGGTATGTTTCTTATATTTACATTTGATTTTTTTTTTTCGTTATAAGTGGCTAAAAATTTATATCACAAATCTTTCAAAGCTTGTAGCTTTAATTTGTTTTTATAGAAATTCAAGCAGAGTTTTGGTAAGGGAGGAGGTTATATCGGATTTGTTGACTAGAATTTTACTAGGTTTGATTATTGATTGTATGCTCTTTCTAAATCAAAACTAATTGGAATTCATATCTCAAACGAAGCACAATAAGTAGGCTTTGTTTCCCAATATAAGCTACTAGTCAAATAGAGTGATGGACTAGAATCGAATCCCATATATTTATGTTAAATTTGTTCGATTCTAACTAGTTGGTAAGGTATCAATCTAATGACCCAAATAATATAAAACAATGCAAACAATTAGATAATTAAATGTATAGACTAAAGCACATGATCTTTGTGAATAAATAATTTAGAGATAGAACACATATAACAAAATGAATCAACAGCTAGGGTTTAATCAAATTCTAGTTTACCTATACATACATAGACACAGAAATATCAACATATATGTTTGTATTTGTTTATATATATGTTTATAGGTATGTTATCAATGTAAGCATACCGAGGCAAGGCATGTGCCACACATAAAATCAATTTGGATGACATATCATTTGTAATCATGTATTTCGATGACATAGCAAGCAACAAATATATTTTGGAAAATAGAATATTATAAATAGATAGGTGCAAATTCTCTAAGAATGGAAATGCATTGTGTACTAAATGAGTTCACCTTAAGAAATCTTCCAAAGCAAAACAAAACATTCAAAATCAAATTGAAACCTTAATTAGCTTGAATTTTTAAGGAGATTTTTCAATTTCCTTCCATAACTCTCAACTCTTTAGAGATGCATTGCTGTTGTGGACTACCAAGACCTCCAAAGAAATTTTACCTTGTTCTTCTTGATTCCTTGCCAACTTCATGTGGAAGACTTGAGTATCTTTGGATTTGTTCATCTAACAATTACTCTCCATTTTACTAAAAATTAGAATATACGATTGTTTTATAAGAATTATAATATAAACATTTGAAGTAAATATAATAAAGAAAACCTTCAAAATATTTATGCAACCAATAACTACATTTTCATGGCTTACTTGTAGTACATCCAAAAACAAGTTTTGTATTGTTCTTTTTGTGGGAAAATACAAGAGGCATGAAGCCATCATATTCAATTATTTTCATTGTACATATCAAAAACAACATTATTTAATTTTTATAAATATAATCAAATGTATAGACAATATAACTATAGTTCACACCTCAATAAACTTTCCATGATCGCTACTGCACTTCTAAAATATATAATTTCTACTACTTTCTTTCTTTATCTTCTCACAATCAATACATGAAAGATACTATACACTATTATTGATACATAATACGTTTGATACAGTTGCAATAAAATGAAAATATGTATCTATTATAAGACAAATTAAATCTATTGTCATCAATCACTTGCCTAAATTGTATTAACTCTTATACCTAAATGCTTAGGAAAGGAGATAGGTGTTCGATAGCTTTTAAAATTGGCCAGCTAAGTTGGGTTCGGTATAGAGTAGAAAAGGATAAGAGTTGACTCTTCCAATTCAAAAAAAAAAAAAATTAAATTCATCACAAATTGTGATGATATATAATTATAACTTGTGGCAATATATAATTTGGAATATGAAATGAAAACTATTGGATAGTTTGTATGTCAATTTATGAAGCTAATTTTTCACCTACAACATAACTTTCTATTGTAACTCTAATAGTTTCTTCATTCTAATTCATTTTGATCTTTTTATTAGAATTGTAGGACTTGTAGTGTTTTGTATTTTGAGACTCTTTTTAGATCATAATTGATTTTCCTTTATCATCATCTTTCATTAATCCATAAGAAACATATGACCCTTCTATAAATAATCATTAGTAATACTAAAATTTTAATACTAAGATATGGATTACATAGAATTACTATTGAATATGCGGATGAAAGATATAATGCGGCAATATGAAAATTTTCTACTCACTGACTATAGTAGAAATATTAATGTTTCTAATATTCTAGTCCATCATAACTAAATTTATTCCCAATTTTATTTTTTAAAATTTTTAAATTTTTCTTTATTCAGAAATTTTTTAGTTGGCATAAATATCAATCTATATTAATTTGGAAATACTCCGTTCAACAATATCTCTATTGTCCATCTACTTCCTTTACCATCGAATTAAATAGAATCATTGTTATATAGGTAGATAAAAGATAGACTAAAGTGATTTGAAAATTCTCTACATGTCATACTTAATTATTTGACTCTAGTAATTTGAAAATATTTGGCTTACCAATATTCTAGTCAATTACAATTGAATTTAATTTGACACAATTTTAAATTTTCTCTAATGAAAATTTCTATTTGCTGACTATAATAGTTATCTTTATCTAGAAACTAAATTTTATTTATTTGGATATTTTCTACTCATCATGATTATCTGATTATGGTGAAATATTTTATGTATGTATACAATTTTTTGATTAGGGTGGGATATCTTTTATATACAACTGATTTTTATTTGGTTAGTTCCTTCTCCGACTATAATAAGATATTTTTGTGATGTTGGATACATAGGATACTTTCTATGTGTTAGGAAGGAGGAGGATAAAATCAAGATTGAAAATTGATGAAACAAACTAGAAAGAATATTAATTTCTAGAGTTCAAAACACATATTTTTGATATAGTATAGATATATAGAGAGTTAGACCATGCTTTTCTTGAGAAGAGAATTTATCTACTTCTTTCGACTCCAAAGTTGATGATGTTGACCCTAGATTGATTTTGATATTTACAAAATACTTAAGCAATGGTTAATCATATTAAGCATGTTGCAGAGAAGTTCAAATGCCCTACAAGTAAGTACTTTCATGCAAAAATTTTATGTGAGTATCTATCAATTTTATTTTATTACTTGAATGCTATCTCACTTGTCTGGCCGTTCCATTTACTTTGAGAGTTAGCTAACTAGCTAGCTTGTTCTTCCTGTTAGCTAGCTGAAACATAAATTAGGTAACTAGCTTTGCTTCTCTGTGACTTGGCCAAGCCGTTCCTTATTTGGGCTAGCTGGCTAGCTAGCTTGCCTTTTGTTTAGCTAGCTGGAGTTCCTTTTTTAGCTAGCTATGGTGCCTGTAACTTGCTTGGCCGAACCACTTTATTTTTAGCTAGCTGGTTAGCTAGCTTGCTCCTTTGTTAGCTAGCTGGAGTTCTCTGTTAGCTAGCTTGGCCTCTTTTGAGTTAGCTGGATTTCATTTTAGTTAGCTATGGTTTTTATCGTCTCTGTGCTAGTTGGATGATTTGGGTATCAGTTAGCTAACTAGCTAACTTGACTTCCCTATTAGCTAGCTGGTTTGGTTCTTTAGCTAACTATCATTTACTGTCACTCTTACTTGGCCGAATGCCCCTTCTTTTTAGTTAATTGGTGAGCTAGCTGATACTTCTTTTAGCTAGCTAATATCCCCTGTGAGTTAACTGGTTTGCCTTTTAGCTAACTGAGCTTCTTTCTTAGCTAACTATTTTTCACAGAATGTGCCTGGCCGAGCAATGTTGTTTTCTAGTTAGCTGGAGAGCTAACTCCTACTCCTCCAAGCCATTTGAATTGGTTTGCAGTTAGCTGGAGAGCTAGCTATCTTTTGGTTCAGTTAACTGGGAAGCTAGCTACTCCTCATGGGCGTGCAATTGCTTTTTCATTTAGTTAGCTGGAGAGCTAACTCCTCTGGCCAGTCTCCTTTATGCTTTTGTATTCAGTTAGCTGGGGAACTAACTATCCATTGCTTAGTTAGCTGACTAGCTAACTCCCCACTCTCTGATGCTTTTTCTCCTCTCTCAGACTGAGCACCCTCTTTTTCTAGTTAGTTGGGGAGCTAACTTCATCCCAAGTCTTCTCCTGAGCCGCATGCTTCTTTTTCTTCAGTTAGTTGAAGAGCTAACTAGTGGATGGCTTAGTTAGCTGAATAGCTAACTGATGGTCTTGCCTTTTTGCTCCTGTGCCGCATGGTTTGGTTGTTAGCTAACTGAGTAGCTAACTAACCAATGTTTTAGCTAGCCAAGTAGCTAGCTCTTGAGATTTCTGTGGCTGTCGTGCTCTCACATGATAGCTAGCTGAAGGCCCTTTTTCTCCTCAAAGAAGGTGATCGCTTCCACTCTCAGCTACCTAGATTTATTTCCAGTTAGCTTTCCTTCAAGCCGTTTCGGGCGTGCTTCTCTCTCTCTACTTTTATTCTAATTGCTATTTTCAGCTATACTAATCTTTGTTTTTGAATTATGACAGAGTCTTTTCTACCCCAAATGGATCCATGCATTCAATGCTTAAGGAAAATAATCTCAACGGTTATTTTTTTTCCTTTTTATTTTCATTTATTTCATTTGTATCTAACGGATCTTTTGCTGTTATTGTTATATATAGCTGAGATTAGAAGTAAAACTTGACAATTTTGAAGAAGAGAAAAACAAGAGAGATCCAAAGAAAAGAGAGCTTTTATTGCATATTCTTGAGTGGTTGCTATGCATTGAAGATCATTCATTGTGAAAAGTCGTTCAGATTCTTTAAAGCCTTCAAGCAAATCAAGACTCCAGCTACCTTGACTTTGCTCATTTATTGCTGAGGATTTGCTTCAAATTTGTAAAGTATTCTCTGAATATTTGCTCATTTTAGGAGCTGCTTGATATCATTTATTCTGATTCTTTGTAAAAGGGTTAGTGTTAACCCTTTAGTTCTTGTTGGCTTCCTTGTGCCAGAAACAAGAGGACTAGCCAGGGAAGGCTAGGGGTTGGCTTCCTTGTGCCAGAAACAAGAGGACTAGCCTGGGAAGGCTAGGGTTTTTGGCTACCTTGTGCCGTATAAACAAGAGGGCTAGCCGGGGAAGGCTAGAGGTTGTAATCGTTGTGATACGATTAGTGAAATTCCCAAAGGTTTTGGGGAGTGGATGTAGGTGCTGAGTTTGGCACCGAACCACTATAAAATCTCGTGTTTGTGGTTGTTTGATTCTTTGCTTTCATTTGTGCACTACACTCACCACTGGAAATTAAAATTAGGGTTTAAGCACATACTTGCATAGTAATTATTTTTAATAACCCAATTCACCCCCCCCTCTTGGGTTGCTACATCTGGGCAACAAGTGGTATCAGAGCAGAGTGCTCTTGATTCTATAGCTTTGATTAGCTTGGAGCCAAAGATCAGTAGTAATCCAAATGAGTTCTATGTTGACTGAAGGACAATCAACTAATAGACCACCTTTGTTCAATGGAACAAATTACACATATTGGAAAGCACGAATGAAAATCTTCATTCAAGCACTAGATTATGATTTATGGGAATCATAATTAATGGACCACACACACCCACTATATGATTGATAATATTAATATTGCAAAACCTGAATCAGAATGGGATGAGCAAGATAAGAAATTAGCTCAATTAAATGCTAAAGCTATGAATGTTCTTTATTGTTCTCTTGATGCAAATGAGTTTAATCGCATATCTACTTGCATGTCTGCTAAGAAAATCTGGGATAGACTTGAAGTCACCCATGAGGGTACAAATCAAGTCAAGGAATCCAAAATAAATATGCTTGTTCATAAGTATGAATTATTTAAGATGGATCCTGCTGAAAATATTACTGATATGTTTACAAGATTTACTGATATATTAATGGACTGAAAAGTCTTGGAAAATCTTATGCTAACAGTGATCTTGTTAGAAAAATCTTAAGATCTTTACCTAGGACATGGGAAGCAAAAGTCACTGCAATTCAAGAAGCAAAAGATCTCAACACTTTATCACTTGAAGAGTTGGTCGGTTCTTTGATGACTCATGAGCTTCAGCAACGACAACACATTGATGAAGATGAATCAAAGAAGAAAAGGACCATGGTTTGAAGAGTGCAACTCAAGATGATGAAAGTGAGGAAACACAAGTGATGATGAAAAATGATGATCTGGCACTTATTTCAAAAAAATTTTAAAAGTTCATGAAAAGGAAAAATTTGGAAAAAGAAAATAATTTGTCAAAGGAGATCATAGCAAAGATAAGGAAAAGAGTGAACCTCCTACATGCTATGAGTGCAAGAAACCTGGACATATCAGACCAGAATGTCCACTATTAAAGAAAGGATCTAAAAGAGTAAAGAAGAAGGCAATGATGGCTACTTGGAGCGATAGTGAAGCAACAAGTTCAGAAGATGAAGAGAAAACTGAAGTTGCCAATGTTTGTTTCATGGCTGATGATGATGAGGTAAGCCCTAACTTTTTAGATGACTTTACCTTTGATGAATTACATGTGCATTTTATGAACTTATTGATGATTTGCAAATTTAAGTTCAAAGAACAAAGATTTAAAAAATGAAATTAAAAATCTACTCTTGAAAAAGAAAAGATTTCAAAGGATAATGAATCATTGTTAAAGGAAAACCAAGATTTGAAAAATGAAGTAAATAAATTAAAACCAATTATTGATAGATTTACTTTAAGCTCAGAAAAATTAGAAATAATTTTAAATAGTCAAAGAGCTGTTTACAATAGAGCTGGTCTTGGATACAATCCTTTGAAAGATAAAATTTTTGAAAATATTTATAGCATGCTGATGATTCTACTAAAATTACATGTTTTAAATGCAAAAAAATAGGACACAAAGCTTATATTTGTCAAACACAAAAGATAAGAAAAATATGGGTTCCAAAAGGAACCATCTTGACTAACCCTAAAGGACCCAAGAAAGCTTGGGTACCTAAAAATAAAAATTAAAATTGTGTATGCAGGTGTGTCTTGCAACCCGAGCAATTAAAAGACAATGGTACTTGGATAGCGGTGCTCAAGACACATGACCGGTGATGAATCGCAATTCATCACTTTGGAGCAAAAGATGGAGGTGTTGTTACTTTCGGTGATAATGGCCAAGGAAAAATAATTGGCATTGAAAAAATAGGTATCACACCTCATGCTTATATTGATAATGTTTACTTGTGAAAGGACTGAAACACAATTTACTTAGCATTAGTCAATTATGTGACAAAGGATTTAATGTTACATTTGAATCATCCTTATGCATTGTTAAAAATCCTGCTAATGAAAACATGAAATTTGTTGGTCATAGGCATGGTAATGTATACATTGTTAATTTAAATGATTTGCATGATCAAATATTGATTGCCTAGTTGCTACAAACAATAAAACTGATAATAGTTGGTTATGGCATCGTAGGCTAGCTCATGCAAGCATGGATTTACTATCTAAATTAATTAAGAAGGATTTAGTACATGGTTTGCCAAAACTTGTTTTTGAAAAAGAAAAGATTTGTAATGCTTGTCAATTTGGAAAACAAACCCGAGTATCTTTTAAATTAAAGAATTTAGTTTCAACCACTAGACCTTTGGAACTCTTGCATATGGATTTATTTGGTCCTACAAGAACCACCAGTCTAGGAGGTAAAAGATATAGTTTTGTTATTATCGATGATTTTTTTCGTTTTACATGGGTTTTATTTTTAGCAAGTAAAGATGATGCATTTTCAGCATTTCAAAAACTATTTAAAAGAATTACAAATGAAAAGAATTCTTCTGTTTTATCAATACGAAGTGACCATGGAAAGGAATTTGAAAATAAATCTTTTGAAGATTTCTGTAATGAAAATGAATTGAACATAATTTTTCTGCACCAAGAACACCATAACAAAATGGAGTAGTTGAAAGAAAGAATAGAACTTTAGAAGAAATGGCCCGTACCATGTTATGTGAGAGTGATCTTCCAAAATATTTTTGGGCAGAAGCTATAAACACTGCATGCTATGTTTTAAATCATGCATTAATCAGACCTATTTTGAAAAAGACTCCATATGAACTTTGGAAGGAAGAAAACCTAATATAAGTTACTTCCATGTTTTTGGATGCAAATGTTATGTTTTAAATAATAAAAAATTAAATCTTGATAAATTTGATGCTAAGTTTGATGAAGGAATTTTTTTTCGGATATTCACTGCATAGTAGAGCTTTTAGAATATTTAACAAAAATACTCTAGTAGTTGAAGAATCAATTCATGTTATTTTTGATGAATATAATGATCTTCCATTAAGGAAGAGAAAAGGTATAAATGATGCAGATGAAATTGAAGATCAACTCAAGGACATCACATTGAAGGATAAAAATGATTCTGAGGTGAATAAAGAAGAGAACAATGACCTACCTGAAGCTTCACATGGTAATGATGAATTAGAAAGATGTTGGAGGTACGTTCTCAGTCATCCCAAAGATCAAATTATTGGTGAACCATCACAAGGAGTTAGAACTAGATCTTCATTCAGAGATGCATATAATAACTTAGCATTTGTATCAAAAATTGAACCTAAATGCTATGATGATGCTAAAAATGATATTGATTGGATTAATGCTATGCATGAGAAACTTCACTAGTTTGAAAGAAATAATATTTGGACTCTAACCGAAAGACCTCATGATCATTAAATAATAGGAACTAAATGGGTTTAAAGAAATAAATTGGATGAATATGGTAATATAATTAGAAATAAAGCAAGACTAGTAGCTAAAGGCTATAATCAAGAAGAGGGGATTGATTTTGATGAAACTTATGCCCCTGTTGCTAGATTAGAAGCTATTAGATTACTTCTTGCCTATGCTTGTTATATGAATTTTAAATTATACCAAATAGATGTTAAAAGCTTTCTTAAATGGATATATTGTTGAACAAGTCTTTGTGGAACAGCCATCCAGTTTTGAAAATCACTTATTTCCAAACCATGTTTTTAAATTGAATAAAGCCTTGTGTGGTTTGAAACAAGCTCCACGGGCTTGGCATGAAAGATTGAGTAAATTCTTGATCAACAATGGATTCATTCGAAGAAACATTGATACAACGTTATTTATTAAAAGACATGACAAAAATATTTTAATTGTTCAAATTTATGTTGATGATATCATATTTGGTGCCACTAACGATTCTTTGTGCAAGGACTTTGCTAAGCTTATGCAGGGTGTTGGCCTAGATGGCAACCCAAGAGGGGGGATGAATTGGGTTCTTAAAAATTTAGCTTTTTAAAATTATGTGCTTTGAAATAAAAAAGATTGAGTGCAAGATAAATGCTAGGCACAAATAATGAGATAGGAGAAACAAAGAGATAAAGCACGGCAAACACAAAGATTTTATAGTGGTTCGGTGTATCCAACACCTACGTCCACTCTTAAGTAGCACTTGGGCCCACACTATAATCCACTTGATTACAGACAGTTGTTTTACAAGCTCACAACTCAAAACTTGTTGTTTCCTCCGGGATTACAACGAACCCAGCTGATTTTACCGGGCTCACCAGAACAAAACCCAAACACAAGCTATCCTTAGCTTGTCCCGAGGTATACTACCTCCACTAATTCAATCCCCTGATTGAATTAGCAAACAATAGTTTGAAAGCAATAAAGATTTCAATACAACACTTAAACAGCTCCTTAAATGAGCAGATTTTCAATAAAATAAATAGGATAAGAAAAGCCTGATTGAAGCTCTTTGAATGTATGCTTTTCTTCTTTTTCTCTTCTCCTTTGAAAGATTGAATCGGCCTCAGCTCAGTTTCTTCACGCAGTAGAGAAGTTGAGGATTTGGGGCTTTTGCTTTCTCTCTTTAAATGTTGGAAATCTCCTTGATTTGATCTTGAGAAGCTTGTAGATTTCTCTTTAAGCTCATAGTATTTCCTTTTGATTTCTCTCTTTCTTTCTCAGTATTTTTGAATATTTTCTCTCTTTTTTTGCTCTGTTCTCCCCTTTTTCTATGTATTCAAATGGATGGATATTCCTCCTTTTATAGATCTCTTAATCCAAGGTTTAGGTGGGAAATATAGCCGTTGTGAGATGCTTGGATACTCCTACACAGAAAGAAAAATAGCCGTTAGAGATTAGGTAAGAAAATATTACCATTGGAGTCCGTTCTGATAATTGAAAATCCGTTCCTGACATGTTGGAGTCGGCTCCAACTTTTCAGGTGTCGGCTCCAGATCGGGTTTCCAAAAATAGAAAAGAAAAAGTTTGTTGAGGAATCGGCACCAAGAAAGTTAAGTGTCGGCTCATCGCTTTCGGGAGTTGGCTCTGGAAACCAAGAGTGTCAGCTCCAGAAATGTCCATAAAATATGCTCTCTGTTCTCAGGTTAGAGTTGGCTCCAGAAACTCTAGTGTCGGCTCCCGAACTCTCAGTGTCGGCTCCCGAATCCTAGGTGTCGGCTCTGGAAACTAAAACAGAATGCCCTTCTCTGTATCTCAGGTTGGAGTCGGCTCCGAAACTCTAGGTGTCGACTCTGGACCGTGCCAAAAATCCAAAATCTTCTAATATGCCTTGGGGTCGGCTCCTGAATATTTGGGTGTCAACTCCAAGTTCTGAACTTTGAAAAGATTCCTTTAAAATTTGATTCAAAACTTATTCTTTATTCCTTTTATTGATTAAACATTTTTAATCCCTGAAACACTTATTAAATTTGTTAGAAACATAGTGAATATACTCTTGTTTTTTGTTAATCATCAAAATCAATAATTGGGTCAACAATCTCCCCTTTTTGATGATGACAAAAACATAGAGTATATGCATGATTAAACAATAAAAGTTGCAAATCAAATTTCTCAAATTTTAAGTTCTCATAGTTAAGCTCCCCTGAATGAGGTAGCTCCCCATATAATACTCAATTTAACATTTCTCTCCCTTTATCATTAAGACTTAATGAGCATATCAAATTAAGTGCATTTAAAGCTTGATACTCATTAAAACTACTTAATGTCAAAACTTAATAAGTATATCAAATAGTCATTTAAAGCTTGATACCAATTAAGCATTTAAAGCATACCAATTAATTAAGCTTATTTGTTCCAATGCATATACAATCTTCTCTCCCCCTTTTTTATAATCAACAAAAAGGTTTTAGAAAAGATTCAAGTTTAAAAGAACAATCAAATTTCATTGCAAAATACAAGTAATTCATTCATTTCATTTCATCATCCAAAGTTCAACATTAAAAAGTAAACATTTGACATCAAAAAGAACTTCATTTCATCAACCTTCATTACATTAAAAGTAATTTCATAACATCAAAAGAAATTACATCAAAAGTATCAAAATGTAGTATTTAATGATTTCTAAGAAGCCTTTGCAATTCTTCCAATTTTTCACATTCCTTCACTTTGAGTTCTGACAAATTCCTTCAATCTTCTATCAATGAATCTACATGCAGTAACAATTTTGTCTTGAAGCTCTGCATTGCATTTGGAATAGGTTTCTGAATCTTCTCCAATATATTTAAGTTCCTCAAAAATGTTCTTGAGATCATTCTTTAAAGATTCTGCTGAGGCTCCAAGGGTGGACTCAATTTTGCTAACACTTTCATCCAAGGAATAGAGGGTTTCTCTTAGATTCATAAATTTGCTATCTAGCTCAGATTTCATCTCTTCCTTGTGAGTAATAAATAAGTCTTTAAGTTGCTCCAGCTGAACATTAGAAAAACCAACAGAAGGAACATACACTGGTACAGATGCAGGGATGGAAGTAGGTACCGATGGTGGTGATGATCTGCTAGGTTCTAGTGAAGGATGCCTCACTGAAGGACCTGCCTCAGAAGGTGCAGTGGCTCCAATGTCAGCACTCTTTCATCTAGATTACTCTTTCTTTCCCATCTACCATCCACTTTTACAAATCTCATTCTATGCACAGTAGCCAGGCTGTAATAATCGGTGTGTCTAAGGTTCTTCAAAGGTTCATTCTTGAAATGACAATACCCTGGCTTTGGAATATTAAAGTTAATATCATGCCATAGGATAAAGAGGATCTTTTCTTATTCCTGCCTCTGCCATATACCAAATCATCATAGTAGCCAAATTAATTCGCTGACCAGTCAAGACACTGTCCATAATTACAATGTCTCGCTCTGAGACATACTCAAAACGAACAGTCTTGGGAAATAAAATCCTACCACAAATATTATGCAACAGCAGTTCAAGAGGCAACTAATTTGCCCTAATTTCTTCAAATTCAGTTATTTCCCTGCCTAGCATCCTTGATAAGGCATTTGACCTTTCACTGTGAATGCTTCCAGCAAGCCCAGAAATAGGAATCCCTAAAAGGTTTCCTAAAATTTTTGAAGTTATATGAATTCTTTTCCCTCTTATTGAACTAACAATTCCTCCATCTCCTCTAGACAGATGGAAATAAAATTCCTTGACTAGGGCTGGATAAGTAGGTAAATCAAGGGAACATACCTTATCCCAACCTAGTTCCATCAACTGCCGCCCAATGGTAAAACCTTCTTCCTCAAAGAAATGAAAGTCTACCTTCCTACCCATTGTGATTACACAGCTTGCCAAAGTATCGATTTAGGTGAGGATAGGCTTGGAGCAGTGCTTGGTGTGGATTACGAGGAAGAGGACGTAGAACTCGGTGAAGGCTGCCTTGCCGAATGCCTCACAGTCCATTTTCCGATCGTCACCATTCCACCAAGCACGGATCCCCTACGCTTAGGTGCCATTGAGAGCTAAGGAGTGGTTAATTTGAGGGATTTTAGGTTTTGGGAAGAGTTGGAGAGAGTTTGGAGAGGATTGGAGTCGATTGAAATGAACGAGAGTCGGCTCTGCCCTAGATAAATTAACCTGGGACCACTTGGAGTCGACTCCCCAAAGTGAGGTGTCGGCTCCAGGTCGCTAACACAATCAGCGCTCGAACTGGAGTTGGCTCGCTAAGTCGGGTGTCGGCTCTAAGGTCTCATACGAGAGCGATACAGACAAGGTGTCGACTCCACAAATCAAGGTGTCGACTCCACTGACAGTTTCAGAAAAAAAAAGAGAGTTTCAAACATCCAAAACTTATCGAAATAAAATCAATAATTTTTGATAAAATCTCTAGAATATGGAGAATAAATTTTTCAAATGTCTAGATAAATAGTCCTTAAAGTCATGAGAGAGATTTCAAGAAATTGATCGAAATCTAGATAATCATTCCTTAGGGGTTTCAAAATCATTCCAAAGGGTCACAAATCCCTAACTCTCCTCTAAGATAACAAAATCTCTCTTCACTCAAAGGTTTTGTAAATATGTCCGCTAGTTGATCTTCAGTGCAAACATAATCAAGATAAATGTCACCATTAGCTACATGTTCTCTAATAAAGTGATATCTAATTTCAATATGCTTAGTTCTTGAATGTTGAATTGGATTTTTAGTTAAGTTTATTGCACTTGTATTATCACATTTAATAGGAGTTTTATCAAGTGTTATGCCATAATCTTCAAGTTGTCGCTTAATCCAAAGGATTTGAGCACAACAACTTCAGGTGCAATATATTCTGCTTCAGTAGTAGATAATGCAACTGAATTTTGCTTTTTGCTAAACCAAGAGATTAAGTTACTTCCTAAAAATTGACATGCACCACTTGTACTCTTTCTATCTAGTTTACATCCAGCATAGTTAGAATCAGAATAAGCAATTAAATTCAGTATTGAGTCTCTAGAATACCATAATCCTACATTTTTAGTTCCACTTAGATATCTTAGTATTCTTTTAACAGCAATTAAGTGAGATTCTTTAGGTTCTGATTGAAATCTAGCATATAGATAAACAACAAACATGATATCAGGTCTACTTGCAGTTAAATAAAGTAGAGATCCAATCATACTCTATAATACTTTTGATCAACTTTCTTACCATCTTCATCTTTGTCTAATTTGCATGAAGGACTCATTGGTGTTCCAAGGGGTTTAATTGATTCCATTCCAAACTTCTTGAGAATTTCCTTTATGTACTTTGTTTGGTTGATGAAAATTCCTCTCTACTTTGCTTGATTTGTAGTCCTAGGAAGAAATTGAGTTCTCCCATCATGCTCATCTCGAATTCTCCCTGCATTAGCTTAGCAAACTCTTGACATAGAATATCGTTAGTAGCACTGAATACAATATCATTTACATAGATTTGTACTACTAATAAATCTTTATGTTTTCTTTTAAAAATAGAGTTTATCTACATTTCCTCTAGTAAAATCATTTTCAATTAGAAATTTACTTAATCTATCATACCAAGCTCTAGGTGCTTGTTTTAAACCATATAGTGCTTTGTGTAATTTAAAGACATGATTTGGAAATTCATGATCTTCAAAACCAGGTGGTTGTTCTACAAAACTTCTTCATTTATAAAATCATTTAAAAATGCACTTTTAACGTCCATTTGAAATAAATTGATTTCATATGACATGCAAATGCAAGTAATAATCTAATTGCCTCTAATCTAGCTACAGTGCAAAGGTTTCATCAAAATCAATTCCTTCTTCTTGATTATATCCTTTTGCAACTAATCTAGCTTTATTTCTAATTACTATGCCATTTTTATCTAATTTATTTCTAAATACCATTTAGATCCTATAACTGAATGACTTTTAGGTCTATCAACTAAGGATCATACATTATTTCTAGTAAATTGATTTAATTCCTCTTGCATAGCTAGCATCCAATTACTATCTTTTTCAGCTTCTTCAATAGTTTTAGGTTCAATTTGAGATACAAATGTAAGATGATTATTGATATTTCTCATAGATGATCTAGTTCTTACACCTTGAGATGGATCACCTATAATCAATTCCTTAGGATGACCATAAACATATCTCCAATCTCTAGGCAGATCTACATCATTGCAAGTAGTATCAATAACATCAACCCTAGTGGAATCATCATCTTTAGCTTCTTGTTCATGATCTGAAGATACATCTATATTTAACTTTTCAATATCTCTTTCTAGCAAATTTGTATCTTCCTCATCATCAATCTTTTCTGAACTTGATGCTAAAGATTCATCAAAAACTACATGAATAGATTCTTCTACAATTAAGTTTCTCTTATTAAATACTCTATAGGCTTTACTAGTTGTTGAATATCCTAAGAATATACCTTCATCAGATTTTGCATCAAATTTTTTCTAAGTTGTCTTTACCATTATTATGAATGAAACATTTACAACCAAATGCATGAAAATAACTAATGTTAGGTTTCCTATTATTCCATAATTCATAAGGAGTTTTCTTAAGAATTGGCCTAATTAAAGCTCTATTAAGGATGTAACATGCCGTGTTTATAGCTTCCGCCCAAAAGTATTTTGGTAGGTTACTTTCACATAGCATGGTACAGGCCATGTCTTCTAAAGTTCTATTCTTTCTTTCTACAACTCCATTTTGTTGTGGTGTTCTAGGTGCAGAAAAGTTATGATTAATGTCATGTTCAATACATAAATTTTTAAATAATGATTTTCAAATTTGTGCCATGATCACTTCTAAGAGACACTATAGTGGTGTTTTTCTCATTAGTGACTTTCTTGAAGAATTTCAGAAATATTGAGAAAGTCTCATCCTTATAAGCCAAAAATAATACCCAAGTGATATAGAATAATCATCTACTATCACAAGACCATATTTCTTTCCTCCTAGACTAGTGGTTCTAGTTGGTCCAAAAAGGTCCATATGAAGTAGCTCTAGTGGCCTAGAAGTGGAAACAACATTTTAGATTTGAAAGAGTTTCTAGTTTGTTTTCCAAATTGACATGCATCACAAATTCTATTATTTTCAAAATCTAACTTTGGAAGTCCTTTAACTAAATCCATTCTAATTAATTTTAAAATTAAATGTGTGCTTGCATGACCTAATCTACGATGCCACAACCATCCAATCTCATTTACATTAGCATTATCAGCAACTAAGCAATGATTACTAGTAGACAAATTGTCTAAATCAATTAAGTATACATTGCCATTTCTATTTCAATAAATATAATGCTATTGTCAATAGGATTAGAAACAGTGCAGATAGAAGCTTCAAATGAGACTTTGAAACCTTTATCACACAATTGGCTAAACTAATTAAATTATGCTTAAACCATCTACATAAAGAATATTTTCAATAAAAGTGAAGGGAGTTATCTGAATTTTACCAAAGCCCATAATTGGCTTTGTCATTATCTCCGAAGGTTACAACTCCTCCTCTTTTATCCTCAAGGGTGATGAATTGATCCTTATCACGTCATGTGCCTTGAGCAGCTGCTATCAAGATACCACTTTCATTTTAATCTTTTGGCTGCAAGACACTCCTGCAAAGTAATCAAACTTTTTGTTTAGGTACCCAAGCTTTCTTGGGTCCTTCATGGTTAGTAGCAACAAAGATTGTTCCTTTTGGAACCAAATTTTCTTTCCTTTAATATTTAATTCTTATCAATTTTTCTAAAATTCATTCATAGGCTTTATGTCCTTTCTTGTTACAACAATAACATAAAACATCATTTTTCTCATGTTCCTTTCTAAAGAAATTCTTAACATACTTTTGTTTCTTGTTAGGCCTATAACCTAATCCAGCCTTATCAAATATAGCTCTTTGATTACTCAATAGCAAATTAAGTTTTTCAAAGCTATATGTAAATTTATCAACTATATTTTTATATTTATCAACTTCTTTCTTCAAACTAACATTTTATTTGAAATTGATTCTTTTTCTTTTAGTAAATTCTTAGTTTCATATTCCAATTCTTCAATTTCATGGGTTAGTTTATTTTTTTTTGACAAGATTTAAATTATCATTTTTAAAGATTTATTTTTCTTTTTCAAAACTTTAAAATCACTAACTAGTTCGTTAAATGCATCAAACAATTCATCAAAGGTAAAGTCATGAGTTTCGGTACTTACCTCATGTTATTTCATAAAACAAATGTTTGCAACCTCTTTTGTTCTTCCTCGGAAGAGGATTCCTCGCTATCGCTCCATGTTGCAACATATGCCTTTTTCTTTTTCTTGTACCCCTTTTTTAATTGAGGACAGTCATATCTAAAGTGCCTCGGTTTCTTACATTCATAGCATATGAGGGGGTCTTTCTCTTTATCCTTTCTTTTTCTTTTTCTTTTTCACCTTCCATCTTTGTTCCAAATTTTTTCTTGTGGAAGGGTCTCTTTCTTTGCATAAATCTTTTAAATTTCTTAGCAAGGAGTGCAGTCTCCTCATCATCATCTTCTTCTTCATCACTGCTGCTTTTCTCAATTTCTTAGCTTTGAGGGTAATTATTTTCTTTTCTTAACGTCTTCTTCTATATGCTGTTTCATGGTCAACTCACGAGTCATTAGTGATCCAAGTAGCTCCTCCAAAGGTAAGGTATTGAGGTCCTTGGCTTCTTGGATTGCAGTCACCTTTGCTTCCCATGTCCTTGGAAGAGACCTAAGAATTTTACGAACCAACTCAGAGTTAGTATAGGTCTTGCCAAGACTCTTTAAACCATTCACAATATCAGTAAATCTTGTATACATGCAGGTATAGATTCAGCTTGTTCCATGCTAAACAATTCATATTTATGAACAAGAATATTAATCTTTGATTCTTTGACTTGATTAGTACCCTCATGGGTAACTTCTAATCTGTCCCAAATTTCTTTTGCAAAAATACATGTAGAAATTCTATTAAACTCATTAGCATCTAAAGCACAATATAAAACATTCATGGCCTTAGCATTGAGCTGAGTCATTTTCCTATCGTTCTCATTCCAATCCCTTTCAGGTTTAGGAACTATTGAACCATCTACTATGTGTGAGTGTGCTAGGTCCATTAGTGATTACACTCCATAGTTCATAATCTAAAGCTTGAATAAAAATTCTCATTCTAGCTTTCCAATAAGAATAATTTGAACCATTAAATAAACGAGGTCTGTTTGTAGAATGACCTTCAGCAAATGAAGATCCAGCTTGAGCTACCATTTGGATCTTTAGCTCTTGATCGTTTGATCAAACAAACAATGAGCACAAGCTCTGATACCAATTGTTGACCTAGATGGCAATCCAAGAGAGGGGGTGAATTGGGTTCTTAAAAATTTAGCTTTTTAAAATTATGTGCTTTGAAATAAAAGAGATTGAGTGCAAGATAAATGCTAGGCATAAATAATGAGATAGGAAGAGACAAAGAGATAAAGCACATCAAACACAAAGATTTTATAGTGGTTTGGTGTATCCAACACCTACGTCCACTCCCAAGTAGCACTTGGGCCCACACTATAATCCACTTAATTACAATCGAGTTATTTTATAAGCTCACAACTCAAAACTTATTGTTTCCCCCGGGATCACAACGAACCCAACTGGTTTTACTGGGCTCACCAGCACAAAACCCAAACACAAGCTATCCTTAGCTTGTCCCGAGGTATACTACCTCCACTAATTCAATCCCCTAATTAAATTAGCAAACAACAGTTTGAAAGCAATAAAGATTTAATACAACACTTAAACAGCTCCTCAAATGAGCAGATTTTCAATAAAATAAATAGGGTAAGAAAAGCCTGATTGAAGCTCTTTGAATGTATGCTTTTCTTTTTCTTCTTTTCCTCTTCTCCTTTGAAAGATTGAATCAGCCTCAGCTCAGTTTCTTCATGTAGTAGAGAAGTTGAGGATTTGGGGCTTTTGCTTTCTCTCTTCAAATGTTGGAAATCTCCTTGATTTGATCTTGAGAAGCTTATGGATTTCTCTTTAAGCTCAGAGTATTTCCTTTTGATTTCTCTCTTTCTTTCTCAGTATTTTCTAAATATTTTCTCTCTTTTCTTGCTATGTTCTCCCCTTTTTCTATGTATTCAAATAGACGGATATTCCTTCTTTTATAGATCTCTTAATCCAAGGTTTAGGTGAAAAATATAGCCATTGTGAGATGCTTGGATACTCCTACACATAAAGAAAAATAGCTGTTAGAGATTAGGTAAGAAAAATATTACCGTTGGAGTCCGTTTTGACAATTGAAAATCCATTCATGATAGGTTGGAGTCGGCTCCAACTTTTCAGGTATCGGCTCCAAATCGGGTGTCCAAAAATAGCAAAGAAAAAGTTTATTGAGGAGTCGGCTTCGAGAAAGTTAAGTGTCAGCTCGTCGCTTTTGGGAGTCGGCTCCGAAAACTAAGAGTGTCTGCTCCAGAAATGTCCATAAAACACACACTCTATTCTCAGGTTAGAGTTGGCTCCAGAAACTCAGGTGTTGGCTCTCGAATTCTAGGTGTCGGCTCTGAAAATTGAAACAGAATGCCCTTCTCTGTATCTCAGGTTGGAGTCAGCTCCGAAACTCTGGGTGTCGACTCCAGACGTGCCAAAAATCTAGAAATCTTCTGATACGCCTTTAGGTCGGCTCCTGAATATATGGGTGTCGACTCCAAGTTTTGAACTTTGAAAAGATTCCTTTAAAATTTGATTCAAAACTTATTCCTTTATTCCTTTTAATTGATTAAAATTTTTAATCCCTGAAACACTTATTAAATTTGTTAGAAACATAGTGAATATACTCTTGTCTTTGTTAATCATCAAAATCAATAATTGGGTCAACAAAGGGAGAGTTCGAGATGAGTATGATGGGAAAACTGAACTACTTCCTTGGACTACAAATCAAACAAAGCAATGATGGGATCTTCATAAGCCAATCCAAATATACAAAGAAATGATCAAAAAAGTTTGGCATGGGACATCCAAAAGTATCGGTACCTCTATGAGCTCATCATGTAGACTTGAATCTTATAATTTTGAAAAGTCTATTGATTTAAAATTATATAGAGGTATGATAGGATCTTTACTATGTTTAACTGCTAGTAGACTAGATATTCTGTTCAGTATTTGCATGTGTGCTAGATATCAGGCCAATCCTAAAGAATCACACCTGCTTGCTGTTAAAAGAATATTTAAATATCTGAATGGAATAGTAAACTTAGGCTTGTGGTATGATAAACAATCTAGCATTGACTTAATAGGATACACTGATTCAGATTTTGCTAGATATAAACTTGATAGAAAATCAACTAGTGGAACTTGCCAATTTTTAGTTGTTAACTTAATCTCATGGTTTAGCAAAAAATAAACTTCAGTAGCATTGTCTACAGCTGAGGCTGAATATGTTGCGGCTAAAAGTTGCTGTGCTCAAATCTTATAGATTAAGCAACAACTAGAAGATTATGGCATTAAACAAAAAGGAATTCCTATAAAATGTGATAATACAAGCGCAATAAGTTTAACTAAAATCCTATTTTACATTCTAGAACTAAACACATTGAAATTAGACATCATTTTATTAGGGATCATGTTAACAATGGAAATGTTGTAATTGAATTTCTAAATACTAAAAATTTTATAAAATTGAAGAGAATTAGGCATGTATGATCCAACTGCTTAATTAATTCTTTCATGTTGAGTGATATCTGAAAACTATATTCATTGCTTGATATCTTTAAAGAATTGATGCTTTGAGTGTGCTAAAAGATAACTGAACTTTAAAGTTGAATTAATGGAGTATCTCACCAACCGGCCAAATTCCCTTTTGATATTTAAAATATTCTTCATTTAAACTTCACCAACCGGCCTATTCAATTCTCTTTTATTCAATTCATGGCAACTAACCAACCAGGCAACCAAACAGTCACCTGGCCTGTTAACTACCTTGAGCCTACTCTACTTAAAGCTTTTTAATTCAGAGCTTTCTCAATTCAAAGCCTCTCTTCCACCGACTCCTCATCCGTGCGTCTTCACCAAGCATCTTCTCCTTCTCCATGCCATCATCGTTTCTCTTTTCAATCTTTCACATCATCAGAGTTTCTATCTATTCTAACAAACTCTCTTTCAAGAAGATCAAGGATGGCTCCAAAAAGAAAGCTATTTTGAGGGATGACGATTCTGATCTTCGATGGAAGTCTTCTTCATCCACTTCCAACATCAACACCCTTATAGCCGCCAAATCCTTTGCCCACGACCGGTTAGTTGACTTCAACTTCTTAGAACAGGAAGGATTTAAGATAGGTAAACTTTTTGCTAATCAAGGTTGGTCGAAATTGTTGTCTACCAAGATGCCTATTTATCCTGAACTTATTAGAAAATTTTATGAAAATATCTTTTGGTAGTAGTACCATTTCTTCTGCATCAAGAAAACTAAAATTGAACTAGACTGCAAAACCTTAGGATCTGCCTTAAGCATTCCATCCAATGGTATCCTAGAAGTTCTTCCTAGTGAGCGGGGCTATAAGCTTGGTATGATACTAAACATTGATGACAATGATGCTAACAACATTGAGACTCTTGATGCTAACATGCTGTCAGTAGAAAATCGATTGTTCCATAGTATCATGCTAAGATTCTAGCTCCTCGAGCTGGTTCATTTCATGTAGTAACAGTAGAGACATATGCTTGATGTATGACATTCTAATAGAAGACCCAGTAGATCTGCCTTACCTTAAGATGACTATAATGAAAGAATCTCTAAGTAGGTCGAAGGCGGCATTGCCTTACCGTATGTTTCTCACATATGTGTTTGAGTTTTTTAATATAAAGCTTAAAGGAGAAATTGCGGTAGCATTACATCATACTGACGTATTTAACGCTCACTCGCTGCATCATATGGACTATGCCAAAAGAGACGGTGTTTGGATTAAGGTTAGATCCAGAACTGGACAATCTAGTAATATGCCACCACCTAATATGCCTGCTCCTGCTTGTTCACCTCAAAACTTCTTTAATTTTGATTTCCATCAACCAAATTCATACATTACTGCTATGACAGCTGATCAAAATCTATTTTTATCTGAACCTCCTGATATCACTGCTGCTGGACCCTCCTTTCGAAATGACAACTCTGCTCCTGTTCCTCCTACTATCCGTATCTATGAAGAACAAATCCAACAAATTATCCATGACTTGTCCCTTGCTAATTCCAGTCGAAGCTCTGGAGACAGTGCTTCTTCAGTTAATGATCAAACTCTTGTACCTCATATTTCATCTGCTTTTGAGACTCTTTCTAGTTCAAGATTATTCTAAGCCAACTTGTCCACGATGTTAACATTCTTAATGGTCGAGTTTTCCATCATAATGAATTTGTCTTGGACCAGATCTTGAAGGAGATTAATTTCTTAAAACTAAAAATGAAAACTTTGAGACCAAGGCTGAATGGGTAGAGTATCAGATGCGAGCCAATGTACTCAAAAAATAATTTTTTTATTTTCTGTTTTTAGGAAAATATGAGAGGCATGAAGCCACCATATTTAATTATTTTCATTATACCTATCTAAAACAAAAAATTTAATTTTTTTTAATATAATCAAATATGTGGAACACATAGTTCATACCACATAAACCTACCAAATGACCGCTACTATACTTGTACATATATAATTTCTATTACTATCTTTCTTTATATTTTACAATCAATACATGAAAGATAGACTATTATTGATACATAAATGAGAATACTATAGACTATTATTCACACATAAACGAGTTATTGATTTATTACACCAAGTTCTCGTGACTTAAATATTTATATCATTTTCTTTAAATTTTTTTAAAGAACCTATGGCAAGGTCTAATATGTGGACATGTACGTTATTGAATTTATTTTTCCAGCTCACCGTCATTATAAAAGGATAGCACTCATTGACTATTGCCTATATGCTATAATATATTTTATCATTCTCAGATTGCCTTTCTATAAAATAATCTCTCCTCTCCTATATTTTGCGATGCGTGTTTTTTGTCACCATGTTTCATCATTTTTAAGGTTGTAACTAGTGTCATACTTTTCAATGTCTTCTACCATCAGATGACTTATTTTTATTCTCAATCTATTTAGGTCACCATCTTTTGAAACGAATTGTTTGGGAAGCATAAAACTCTAAGGTATGTTATTATATTTATATTTGATTTTTTTGGTTATAAGTGGCTAATCAGATAATCATCAATAACTACATTTTTGTGGCTTATTTGTAGTACATCCAAAAATAATTTTTTTATTTTTCTGTTTTTAGGAAAATATGAGAGGCAGGAAGCCACCATATTTAATTATTTTCATTATACCTATATAAAAACAAAATAATTTATTTTTTTTAAATATAATCAAATATGTAGAACATATAGTTCATACCTCAATAAACCTACCAAATGACCGCTATATACTTGTACATATATAATTTCTATTACTATCTTTCTTTATATTCTTACAATCAATACATGAAAGATAGACTATTATTGATACATAAATGAGAATACTATAGACTATTATTCACACATAAACGAGTTATCGATTTATTACACCAAGTTCTCGTGACTTAAATATTTATATCATTTTCTTTTAAATTTTTTTAAAGAACCTATGGCAAGTGTCTAATATGTGGACCTGTACGTTATTGAATTTATTTTTCCAGCTCACCGTCATTATAAAAGGATAGCACTCATTGACTATTGCCTATATGCTAAATATATTTTATCATTCTCAGATTGCCTTTCTATAAAATAATATCTCCTCTCCTATATTTTGCGATGCATGTTTTTTGTCACCATGTTTCATCATTTTTAAGGTTGCAACTAGTGTCATACTTTTCAATGTCTTCTACCATCAGATGACTTATTTTTATTCTCAATCTATTTAGGTCACCATCTTTTGAAACGAATTGTTTGGGAAGCATAAAACTCTAAGGTATGTTATTATATTTATATTTGATTTTTTTGGTTATAAGTGGCTAAAGATTTATATCACAAATCTTTCAAGCTTATAGTTTTGATTGGGTTCTATAGAAAATTCAAACAGAGTTTTGGGGAGGAGGTTATGTTTGATCTATTGACTTGAATTTTACCAGGTTTGATTATTGATTGAATGCTCTTTCTAGAGCTAAACTAATTGGAACTCATATCTCAAATGAGGAACAGTAAGTATGTTCTATTTTTCAACCTAAGCAGCTAGTCAAATAGAGTGATGGACTATAATTGAATCTCATAGATTTATGTTAAATTTGGTCGATTCTAACTAATTGGTAAGGTACCAACTCTAATGACCGAAATGATATAAAGCAGTGCAAACTATTTCATAATTCATTGTATAGACTAAAGCACATGATTTTGTGAATAAGTAATTTAGAGATAGAACACATACAACAAATCGATTCAATGGCATGAGATCAACTGAATTCTAGTTACTACATATACATACACATATACATATATATGTTTGTATTTGTTTATATATGTTTATAGGTATGTTTATCTACGTAAGCATGCCGAGGCATAGGCATGTGCAATACATCAAATTAATCTAGATGGCATATTATTTGTAATCATATATTTTGATGAAATAGCAACCAACAAATATATTTTGGAAGATAGAATATTAAAAATAGATAGATGCAAATTCTCTAAACATGGAAATGCATTGTGTGCTAAATGTTCACCTTGAGAAGTCTTCCAATGTGAAGCAAAACATTCAAAATCGAATTGAAACCTTAATTAGTCTGAATTTTTAATGAGACTTTTTAATTTCCTTTGATAACTCTCAACTGCAATGCATTGCTGTTTTAGACTTCCAGGACCTCCAAAGAAATTTTACCATGTTCTTCTTGCTTCCTTGCCAACTTCATGTGGAAGACTTGAGTATCTTTGGATTTGTTCATCCAACAATTATTCCCAATTTTACTGAAAATTAGAATATATGATTGTTTTATAAGAATTAGTATAAACATTTGAAGTAAATATAATAAAAAAAACCTTCCAACCATTTATGTAACAAATAACTACATTTTTGTGGCTTATTTGTAGTACATCCAAAAATAATTTTTTATTTTTTATTTTTACGAAAATGAGAGGCATGAAGCCACCATTTTAATTATCTTCATTGTACCTATCTAAAACAAAATAATTAATTTTTATAAATATAATAAAATATATAGAACACATAGTTCATACCTCAATAAACCTACCAAATGACCGCTACTGCACTTGTGCATATATAATTTCTATTATTATCTTTCTTTATCTTCTTACAATCAATACATCAAAGATACTATTCATAAATAAATGAGTTATCAGTTTGTTATAACAAGTTCTCGTGACTTAAATATTTATATCATTTGCTTTTAAACTTTTTTAAAGAACGCATGACAAGTGTCTAATATATGGACCTATGCATTACTAAATTTATTTTACAACTCACTATCATTTTAAAATGATAGCACTCATTGACTACTGCCTATATGCTACAAATTTATTTTATCGTTCTTCAGTTGCTTTTCTATAAAATAACCTTTCCTATCCTATATTTTGTGATGCACATTTTTTGTCACCACGTTTCATCATTTTTAAGGCTGCACTAGTGCCATACTTTTCAAGATCTTCTACCAACAGGTGACTTGTTCTCATTCTCAATCTATTTAGGTCACCATCTTTTGAAATGGATTGTTTGGGAAGCATAAAACTCTAAGGTATGTTCTTATATTTACATTTGATTTTTTTAGTTATAAGTGGCTAAAGATTTATATCACAAATCTTTCAAACTTATAGTTTTGATTAGGTTTTATAGAAAATTCAAGCAGAGCTTTGGTAAGGGAGTAGGTTATGTCGGATCGGTTGACTTGAATTTTACTATATTTTATTATTGATTGTATGCTCTTTCTAGAGATAAACAAATTGGAACTCATATCCCAAACGAGAAACAGTAAGTAAGTTCTGTTTCTCAACCTAAGCAGCTAGTCAAATAGAGTGGTGGACTATTATCGAATCTCATAGATTTATGTTAAATTTGGTTGATTCTAACTAGTTGATAAGGTACAACTCTAATGACCCAAATAATATAAAACAATGCAAACTATTTGATAATTCAATGTATAGACTAAAGCACATGATATCTGTGAATAAGTAATTTAGAGTTAGAGCACATATAACAACACAAATAAATTTAATCAAATTATAGTTTACCTGTGCATACACGGACACATAGATATATGCACATATATGTTTGTTTTTGTTTTTATATATGTTTATAGGTATGTTATCTATGTAAGTATACCGAGGCAAAGGCATGTGCAATGCGTCAAATCAATCTAGATGGCATATTATTTGTAATCATGTATTTCGACGAAATAGCAAGCAAATATATTTTAGAAAAAAGAATATAAAAAATAGATAGATGCAAATTCTCTAACTATGGAAATGCATTGTCTACTAAATGAGTTCACCTTGAGAAATCTTCCAATGTGAAACAAAACATTCAAAATCTAATTGAAACCTTAATTAGTCTGAATTTTTAATGAGACTTTTCAGTTTCTTTTAATAACTATAAACTCTTTTGCGATGCATTGCATTTGTAGACATCCAAGATCTGCAAAGAAATTTTACCATGTTTTTGATTCCTTGCCAACTTCATGTGGAAACTTGAGTATCATTGGATCCAGTTCATCTTACAATTCTCCATTTTACTAAAATTAGAATATATTATTCTTTTATAAGAATTAGTATATAAACATTTGAAGCAAATATAATAAAGAAAACCTTCACACCATTTATGTAACCAATAACTACATTTCTATGGCTCACTTATAGTACATCCAAAAATAATTTTTGTATTTTTCTTTTTTGGGAAAATACAGGAGGCATGAAGCCATCATATTCAATTATTTTTATTGTACCTATGTAAAACAAAATTATTTTTTTTAAATATAATCAAGTGTATAAAACACATTGTTCGCACCTCAATAAACCTGCTAGATAATTGCTACAGCACTTGTATGTATATAATTTCTACTACTATCTTTCTTTATCTTCTTAAAATCAATACATGAAAGATACTATTCATAAATAAATTAGTTATTGGTTTGTTACAACAAGTTCTCATGCTTAAATATTTATATCATTTGCGTTTAAAGTTTTTTTAAAGAACCTATGGTAAGTGTTTAATATATGGACCTATGCATTACTAAATTTATTTTACAGCTCGCCATCATTTTAAAAGGATAGCACTCATTAACTATTGCCTATATGCTAAAAATATATATTGTCGTTCTTAAATTGTTTTTCTATAAAATAACCTTTCATATCCTTTTTTTTTGCATATTTTTTGTCACCATGTTTCATCATTTTTAACGTTGCAACTAGTGCCATACTTTTCAAGATCCTCTATCATTGAGTAACTTGTTCTCATTCTCAATCTATTTAGGTCATCATCTTTTGAAATAGATTGTTTGGAAAGCGTAAAACTCTAAGGTATGTTGCTTATATTTACATTTGATTTTTTTTTAGTTATAAGTGGCTAAAAATTTATATCACAAATCTTTCAAAGCTTGTAGCTTTAATTTATTTTTATAGAAAATTCAAGCAGAGTTTTGGTAAGGGAGGAGGTTATATCGGATTTGTTGACTGAAATTTTAATAGGTTTGATTATTTATTGTATGCTCTTTCTAAATCAAAACTAATTGGAATTCATATATCAAACGAAGCACAATAAGTAGGCTTTGTTTCCCAATATAAGCTACCAGTCAAATAGAGTGATGGACTAGAATCGAATCCCATATATTTATGTTAAGTTTGTTTGATTCTAACTAGTTGGTAAGGTACCAATCTAATGACCCAAATAATATAAAACAATGCAAACTATTTGATAATTCAATGTATAGACTAAAGCACATGATCTTTGTGAATAAATAATTTAGAGATAGAGCACATATAACAATACCAATCAACAGCTAGGGTTCAATCAAATTCTAGTTTTACCTATACATACATAGACACATAGAAATATAAACATATATGTTTGTATTTGTTTATATATGTTTATAGGTATGTTATCAATGTAAGCATACCGAGGCAGAGGCATGTGCCACACGTCAAATCAATTTGGATGACATATCATTTGTAATCATGTATTTCGATGACATAGCAAGTAAACAAATATATTTTGGAAAATAGAATATTATAAATAGATAGGTGCAAATTCTCTACGAATGGAAATACATTGTGTACTAAATGAGTTCACCTTAAGAAATCTTCCAATGCAAAACAAAACATTCAAAATCAAATTGAAACCTTAATTAGCTTGAATTTTTAAGGAGATTTTTCAATTTCCTTCCATAACTCTCAACTCTTTAAAGATGCATTGCTGTTTGGACTACCAAGACCTACAAAGAAATTTTACCTTGTTCTTCTTGATTCCTTGCCAACTTCATGTGGAAGACTTGAGTATCTTTGGATTTGTTCATCTAACAATTATTCTCCATTTTACTAAAAATTAGAATATGATTGTTTTATAAGAATTAGAATATAAACATTTGAAGTAAATATAATAAAGAAAACCTTCAAAATATTTATGCAAACAATAACTACATTTTTGCGGCTTACTTGTAGTACATCCAAAAACAAGTTTTGTATTGTTCTTTGTTGGCCCAGATGGCAACCCAAGAGGGGGGGGGGGGGGGTGAATTGGGTTCTTAAAAATTTAAGACTTTTTAGAAATTTAAAATTGAGATGTGCAAGTGAAAATTAACTAATAAGCAAAGCACAAGCACAAGTATAGAGAGATAGAGAGAGAGAAATATAGCACGGCAAACACAAGATAATTTTATAGTGGTTCGGTGCAACCAACACCTACGTCCACTCCCAAGATTCACTTGGGTCCACACTATAATCTCTCTAGATTACAGCCGAGTTGTTTTCCAAGCTCACAACTCAAACTTGTTTTTTTCCGGGATCACAACGAACCCAGCAGCTTACCAGACGTTGTTTTTCACGGGCTCACACTAACCCAAACACAAGCTATACCTAGCTTGTACCGAGGTACAACCTCCTCTGATTAATCCACTGATTGAATCAGCAAACAACAAATAAAAGAGTTTAATAAGAAAGCTCCCCTTGAGCAGATATACAAAAAGTAAAAAATAAAAGGTTAGAAAAGCCTGATATTTGCAGATGAGAGCTGGCTTGGCTTTCTTTTTTCTCCTTCAACTCCTCTTGATGTTGAATCAGGCCTCAGCACCGATTCTTGACCGATTTGAGCTTTGGAGTTGGTTGAAGCTTTTTCCTCTTTTGAAAATCCTTGATTTGCTTTGAAAGCTTTGGATTTTCTTTGACTTTTGTGGATTGTAGATGGAGTGCACGAATCTCACTCTTGGATTTCACTCCTTTTGAATCACTCTTCTTTGAGCTAAAGATTTTTCCAATATGCTCTGTTTTTCCCTCTTTTCAAAAGATATTCTTTTCTCTCTTTTTGATTTTCTCTTTTTTGATTTGAAAAGAGCTCCTCTATTTATAGATTCTGCAAAAATATATCCGTTAGAGACAAGGAAAAATAGCCGTTATTCAAAAATCTTACCGTTGGAGCTGATGTGTCATCGTTAAAAATCCGCCCAGATTTGCTGGAGTCGACTCATGCTTTTGCGAGTCGGCTCGAGCTCGTCCAAAAATAGAAATGTTTAAAAAGGTTAGGGGTCGACTCGCAGGAAGTGTCGACTCCTGAAAGTCGGGAGTCGACTCGAAAGACTTGGGGTCGACTCGCGAAGTGCTCAGAAAAACACTCTTCTGGTGTCTGAGCGGAGTCGACTCGCACAGTCAGGAGTCGGCTCGACAAAATCAGGGGTCGACTCGACGTCGACTCGACACAGAATTTCTGTACACTCGGAGTCGACTCTGAAACTCAGGAGTCGGCTCCGGAACGTATCAAAAATCAGAAACTTTTCTGATTGACTTTAAAATCGTCCCAGATTCATTTTAATTCATGTTTTGACTTGAATAATAAATTGATTTAAAGTGATTCAGAACTAATCCAAAACTTTAAAACATGAATTATAACATTTCTTTTGAAAGTTTGAATATTGAGCTTAAAGTCACTTTCAAAATTGATTAAAGTTAAACTTGAGCATTCATATTGTTCAAAATAAATTTGTTGCTCATTTCATAACTCATTACATCCTTTAATAAACTCAATGGTCTTTTGGAAATCATCAAAATCAAAAGTTGGATCATATATTTTTCAATAATTTCTCAACAATCTCCCCCTTTTTGATGATGACAAAAATATTGAGTTTGTTCATGATTGATTAGTGAATTAATTTTGTTTTCATAGTTAAGTTTAGGCTCCCCCTTAATGAGGTAGCTCCCCCTATGAAACTTAATTAATTAACCCATTGTTTATCACAATCATAGACAATCATAAACTATAAAATTCTCCCCCTTTTTTGTTATCAACAAAAAGATAGAGATAAACATTCATTCAAATTTCATTCATTCAGGAAATAGAGAATTCATTTCATTCAAAAGTCTAGTACATCAAAATGTTCGATACATTGATTTCATAAAGAAAGCATAAAAACTTCAGTACAAAACAACTCTAGTAACTCAAAAATGAGTTCTTACAATTCTAGTTAGATGATCAACAATATTTTTCATTCCTTCAGATTGAATTTTTACATAGTCCTTGAGTTTTTCATCCACAAAGGTGCACGCACTCTGAATTTTATCTTGAAGCTCTGCGTTGCTCTTGGCATATGTCTCTCCATCTCCACATATATCCTTAAGTTCTTCAAAAATATTCTTGAGATCACTACTTAAGGATGCCGATGAAGAGCCGATAGTGGATTCAATCTTTGAAATACGATCATCAAGAGAATAAAGTGTCTCTCTCAAATGCATAAACTTATTCTCAAATTCAGTTTTAAGCTTGTCAGATTGATCTTCAAGTAAGGCTTTGAGTTGCAAATTTGTTGATCTGAAAAGCTAGCAGAAGATGAAGTCTGAACAATTGTTGGAACAGGGGCTGGAGCAGAGGTAGAAACCAAGGGGCTCGGAGGTGCAGGCGAAGGATGTCTAACAGATGGTCCTGCAGCCTCAGTATCTATTGCTCTTTCCTCTGTCACTCCTTTCCTTTCCCATTTCCCATTCTTTTTGACAAACCCCATCCTATGAATAGTTGCCAGACTATAAATCAGTGTGTCTTAGTTTTTCATTGGTTCATTATCAGAAATCACCACACCTGGCTTCGAAAAATCAAAGTAAGAATCATCCCATATGGCAGACTGGATTTCCTTTTCCCTCCACAATCTGCTATATACCACAAATCATGCTGGAAGATTGATTGGCTTGCCAGTCACAATGGCGTCCATTACAAAAACATCTCTCTCGGAAACATAATCAAATCTACCCGTTTTAGGAAATAGAATCCTACTGCAGATATTGTGAAGCAATCTCAACTCTAAGGAAGCTGATTAGCAAAATCTCTTCAAATCCAACCACATCCCTGTTTAATAATCTGGATAAAGCTGGGGCGCGGTCATCAGAAGAAAAGGTGAGGTGCCAGACAAGGGTAATTGCAATAATCTAGCCAAGATCTCGGGAGTACAGAAATTCTTACTCCTCTCACATTGCTAATAAGCCCATGGTCTCCTCTAGACAAATTTTTGTAAAATTCTTTAACTAATGAGGGATAAGTCGGGCATTCAAGAGAGCAAACTTTCTCCCAACCCATCTCGATTAACTGTCTCCAAAAGAAAGCCCTCATTCTCAAATAATTCAAAATCCATCTTCCTACCAGTGGTAATGATCCTATCTGCTAGTCGGTCTACCTGGGAGGACGTGGCAGCAGGAGCAGCAGCTGGAGAGAAGCAGATGCGGTGGAGTCCGAGCTTGGAGAAGGTTCACGCGCCGGACGCTTCACCGTTTCTTCACGGAGCGCTTCCTCTTGATGCCACCCGCCACAACACTAGATCCTCTAGTTTTAGGAGCCATTTGATGATTGGAGGTGATAAAAGGGATTAAGGAGTTTTGGAGGGTTTGGAGAGAGTGTGGAGAGCGTATTTTTGATTGGGGACGAATAGAATGAGCGACGAGTCGACTCTGCCCTAGAAAAATCAATTTGGGACCACCTCGAGTCGGCTCGCGCAAACCCAAGTGTCGACTCGGCACAGACACAGAAAGTCCGTCCCGACATGGAGTCGACTCGCGCCAGAGAGGGGTCGACTCGAGAGTTTCAGTTGAAACCGGGAGTCGACTCCGATACGCATCGAGTCGGCTCCGAGACCATTTCAGACCAAAAACATGAAATTTCTGAAATGTGTCCGGAAAATGATCATAAAAATTGATAAATAATCATTGGATATGAGTGAATCAATTAGATATGAATTCTAGATAAGATTTCCTTAAGATTTGAGGATTTGAAAGAATCTTAGATATATTTCCTTAGGGGTTTCAAATTATTCTAAAGGATACAAATCCTAACTCTCCTCTAAGATAACAAATCTTCTTCATTTAAAGGTTTAGTGAATATGTCAGCTAATTGTTCTTCAGTGTTTACATAATCTAAACAAATTTCATTATTAGCTACATGTTCTCTTATAAAATGATATCTAATTTCTATGTGTTTTGTTCTTGAGTGTTGAATTGGATTTTTGTTAAATTGATTGCACTAGTGTTATCACATCTTATGGGTGTCTTATCAAGTGTGATACCATAGTCTTCAAGTTGTCGCTTAATCCATAGGATTTGCGCACAGCAACTTCCAGCTGCTACATATTCAGCTTCAGTAGTTGATAATGCAACTGAATTTTGCTTTTTGCTAAACCATGTGATTAAGTTACTTCCTAAGAAATGGCATGCACCACTTGTGCTTTTTCTATCAATTTTACATCCAGCATAATCAGAATCTGAATATGCAATTAGGTTTAATGTGGAGTCTCTAGAATACCATAAACCTACATTTTTTGTTCCATTTAGATATCTTAAGATTCTTTTAACAGCTATTAAATGTGATTCTTTAGGTTCAGATTGAAATCTAGCACATAAACATACTGCAAACATATATCTGGTCTACTTGCTGTTAAATAAAGAAGGGATCCGATAATACCTCGATAATACTTTGATCAACCTTTTTACCTTCTTCATCTTTGTCTAGCTTGCATGAAGGACTCATTGGTGTTCCGAGGGGTTTCATTGTTTCCATACCAAACTTTTTGAGTAGTTCTCTTGTGTACTTGGTTTGGTTGATAAAAGATTCCCTCCTTGCATTGTTTGATCTGGAGTCCAAGGAAGAAGTTGAGTTCTCCCATCATGCTCATCTCGAATTCTCCCTGCATTAACTTTGCAAATTCTTGACAAAGAGATTCGTTAGTAGCACCAAAAATAATGTCATCTACGTATATTTGTACTACAAGTAAATCTTTACTTTTTCTTTTAAAAACAAAGTTTTATCAACATTTCCTCTTGTAAAATCATTTTCTATTAAGAATTTACTTAACCTATCATACCAAGCTCTAGGTGCTTGTTTCAAACCATATAAAGCTTTGTGCAATTTAAAAACGTGATTTGAAAACTCGTGATCTTCAAAACCTGGTGGTTGTTCTACATAAACTTCTTCATTAATAAATCCATTTAAAAATGCGCTTTTTACATCCATTTGAAATAAGTTAATGTTCATATGACATGCAAATGCAAGTAAAGTCTAATGGCTTCTAATCTAGCTACAGGTGCAAAGGTTTCATCAAAATCAATACCTTCTTCTTGACTATATCCTTTAGCAACCAATCTAGCTTTGTTTCTAATTACTATGCCATTTTCATCTAGTTTATTTCTAAAAACCCATTTTGATCCTATTACTGAATGTTTTTAGGTCTTTCAACTAAAGTCCAAACATTATTTCTAGTAAATTGATTTAGTTCTTCTTGCATTGCTAACATCCAATTATTATCTTTTTCAGCTTCTTCTATAGTTTTAGGTTCAATTTGTGATACAAATGCAAGATGATTACTAATATTTCTCATGTATGATCTAGTCCTTATTCCTTGAGATGGATCACCTATAATCAATTCCTTAGGATGACTATAAGCATATCTCCAGTCTCTTGGAAGATCTACATCATTATGATCAATATTAACATCATCGTCCTTATGTGAATCATATCTTTAGCCTCTTGTTCATGATCAGAAGATACTTCAATATTAAGTTTTTCAAGATCTTTTTCAATTATGTTTGTATCTTCCTCATCATCAATCTTTTCAGATCCAGTTGCTAAAGATTCATCAAAAACTACATGAATGGATTCTTCAACTACTAAGGTTTTCTTGTTAAAGATTCTATATGCCTTACTAGTTGTTGAATAACCTAGAAAAATTCCTTCATCAGATTTAGCATCAAATTTTCCTAAGTTGTTTTTACCATTATTATGAATGAAACATTTACATCCAAATGCATGAAAGTATTTTATATTTGGTTTTCTTTCATTCCATAATTCATAAGGTGTTTTCTTTAATATTGGTCTTATTAAGCTCTGTTTAAGATGTAACATGCTGTGTTAATTGCTTCCGCCCAAAATACTTTGGTAAGTTGCTTTCACATAGCATGGTACGGGCCATGTCTTCTAAGTTCTATTTTTTCTTTCAACTACACCGTTTTGTTGTGGAGTCCTAGGGGCTGAAAAATTATGATTAATTCCATTTTCAGTGCAGAAATTTTCAAATAAGTGATTTTCAAATTCTGTTCCATGATCACTTCTTAGAGATACTATAGTAGTGTTTTTCTCATTTGTGACTTTCTTGAAGAATTTCAGGAACATCGAGAAAGTCTCATCTTTGTGAGCTAAAAACATTACCCAAGTATATCTAGAATAATCATCTACAATCACTAGACCATATTTCTTTCCTCCTAGACTTGTGGTTCTAGTTGGTCCGAAAAGATCCATGTGAAGTAGCTCTAGTCCCCTAGAAGTTGAAACAAGTTTTTAGATTTAAAGAACTTCTAGTTTGTTTTCCAAATTGACATGCATCACATATTTTATTATTTTCAAAATCTAATTTAGGTAAACCTTTAACTAAATCCATTTTAATTAGTTTTGAAATAAGGTGTGTGCTTGCATGACCTAATCTACGATGCCACAACCAACTAATATCATTTATGTTAGCATTATCAGCAATTAGGCAATGATCACTCTTAGATAATTTTTTGTCAACTAAGTAAACATTGCCATGTCTATAACCAGTAAAACAATGCTATCATCAATAGAATTAGTTACAGTGCATAAGAAGATTTAAATGAAACATTAAAGTTTTTATCACATAATTGACTTATGCTAATTAGATTATGCTTCAAACCATTAACATAAAGTACATTATCAATAAATATAGATGGAGTTATGCGAACTTTACCAAGGCCCAAATTTGACCTTTACCGTTATCGCCAAACGTCACAACTCCACCTTTCTTTTCTTCTAGGGTGATGAATTCCTCTTTGTCACCCGTCATATGTCTTGAGCAGCCACTATCAAGATACCACTTTTCTTTGATCTTTTGGCTACAAGACATTCCTGCAATATCATCAAACTTTATGTTTAGGTACCCAAGCTTTCTTGGGTCCTTCATGGTTAGCAGCAACAAAAATTGTTCCTTTCGGAACCCATATTTTCTTAGCTTTAATATTTAACTTGTTGTTATTATTTAACGTTTTGCATTCAAAGGATTTGTGACCTTTTTCATTACATTTAAAACAAGTTATATTACTTTGGTTGGCTTTTACAAAAATATTCTTTAAGATTTTTGTTTCTTAATGTGTTATATCCTAGCCCAGCTTTGTCAAAAACAGCTTTTTGACTATCTAAGATCATGTTAAGTTTAGTTGAACTTAAAGTGAATTTCTCAACAATGTCTTTATATTTTTTAACATCTTTCTTAAGAGAGTCATTTTCTTTACTTGCTGTTCTTTTCTAAAGCTAAAGTTTTATTGATCTTTTAAATCTTTGTTGAGTTTTTAGTTTCAGATTTTAACAAATCTATTTCTTGATTAAGATTATCTCTTTCTTTGCTAAGTTCTTCTTTTTCATTAGTTAAGTTCTTAACTTCTAAAGCTAATTCATTTTTACTTTTAGCTAAACTAATTTCATTTTTCAAAAACTTATATTTCTTTTTCAAATTTAAAATCAATCATAAGTTCATTGAAAGCCTCAAACATTTCATCAAATGTAAATTCATCATTGGGGTTTCAGAACTTACCTCATTGTCGTTGTCGTCGTCGTTGGCCATGAAGCAGATATTGGCAACTTCTTTTGTTCTTCTTCTTCGGAAGAAGACTCTTCACTATCAGTCCATGTTGCCATGTATGCTTTCTTCTTTTTCTTGTAGGCCTTTTTCAAGTGGACAATCATATCTATAATGCCCTGGTTTTTTACACTCATAACATACTAAGGGTCTTTCTCTTTGTCCTTGTCCTTTTTCTTTCCTTTTCCTTTTCTCCTTCCATTTTTCCAAATTTCTTTTTTGGAAGGGCCTCTTTTCCTCATAAATCTTCTGAACTTCTTGGCCAAGAGAGCAGTTCATCATCATCATCATCTTCATCATCACTGCTGCTCTTTCCTTTTTGCAGCTTTGAGGGCAATGGTTTTCTTCTTTTTGTTTCCTCCTCAACATGTTGTTTCTTGAAGCTCGTGGGTCATCAGGATCCTAGAAGCTCCTCTAAGGTAGGTGTTGAGGTCTTTGGCTTCTTGGATGCTGTGACTTTTGCTTCCCACGATCTTGGCAATGACCTAAGTATTTTGCGAACAAGATCAGCATTAGTATAAACTTTTCCAAGACTTTTCAAACCATTCACAATATCAGTGAATCTAGTGAACATGCATGTGATGGTTTCAGTTTGTTCCATTGTAAACAATTCATATTTATGAACCAAAATATTTATCTTTGATTCTTTTACTTGGTTTGTTCCTTCATGTGTAATTTCCAACCTATCCCAAATTTCTTTTGCGGAATTACAAGTTGAGATTCGGTTGAATTCATTTGAGTCTAAGGAACAATATAAAATATTAATGGCTTTAGCATTAAGTTGAGCCATTCTCCTATCATTATCATTCCAATCCCTTTCGGGCTTTAGGAACAATAGTGCCATCAATAAGGTGTGTGGGTGTACTAGGTCCATTTAATATAACACCCCAAAGCTCATAATCAGAAGCTTGAATGAATATCCTCATTCTAGCTTTCCAATAAGAATAGTTGAGCCATTAAAAAGTGGAGGTCTATTCGTAGAATGACCTTCAGCAAAACTTGAACCACTTTGTGTTGCCATAATGATCTTTAGCTCTTGATCGTGAGATCAAATTCTAAATGAGCACTTGCTCTGATACCAATTGTTGGCCCAGATGGCAACCCAAGAGGGGGGGGGTGAATTGGGTTCTTAAAAATTTAAGACTTTTTAGAAATTTAAAATTGAGATGTGCAAGTGAGGATTAACTAATAAGCAAAGCACAAGCAATAAGTATAAGAGAGATAGAGAGAGAGAAATATAGCACGGCAAACACAAGATAATTTTATAGTGGTTCGGTGCAACCAACACCTACGTCCACTCCCAAGATTCACTTGGGTCCACACTATAATCTCTCTAGATTACAGCCGAGTTGTTTTCCAAGCTCACAACTCAAACTTGTTGTTTTTCCGGGTCACAACGAACCCAGCTGGTTTTAACTCGGGCTTACCAGCACAAAACCCTACACGTTGTTTTTCACGGGCTCACAACTAACCCAACACAAGCACTCCGGCTTGTAACGAGGTACAACCTCCACTGATTCAATCCACTGATTGAATCAGCAAACAAAAAATAAAAGAGTTTAATAACAAAGCTCCCCTTGAGCAGATATACAAAAAGTACAAAATAAAAAGGTTAGAAAAGCCTGATATATTGCAGATGGAGTGGCTTGGCTTTCTTTTCTTCTTCTTCAACTCCTCTTGAAGTGTTGAATCAGGCCTCAGCAGATTCTTGACCGTTGAAGCTTTGGAGTTGAGATGAAGCTTTTTCCTCTTTTGAAAATCCTTGATTTGATCTTTGAAAGCTTTGGATTTTCTTTGACTTTTGTGGATTGATGAGAAGGAGCAGACGAATCTCCTCTTGGATTTCACTCCTTTTGAATCACTCTTCTTTGAGCTAAAGATTTTTCAATATGCTCTGTTTTTCCCTCTTTTCAAAAGATATTCTTTTCTCTCTTTTTGATTTTCTCTTTTGATTTGAAAAGAGCTCCTCTATTTATAGAATCTGCAAAAATATATCCGTTAGAGACAAGAAAAATAGCCGTTATTTAAAAATCTTACCGTTGGAGCTGATGTGTCATCGTTAAAAATCGCGCCCAGATTTGCTGGAGTCGACTCATGCTTTTCCCGAGTCGGCTCGAGCTCGTCTTACCAAAAATAGAAATGTTTAAAAAGGTTAGGGGTCGACTCGCTAAAAGTGAAGTGTCGACTCCTGAAAGTCGGGAGTCGACTCGAGAAAGAGGTCGACTCGCGAAGTGCTCAGAAAAATACTCTTCTGGTGTCTGAGCGGAGTCGACTCGCACAGTCCAGGAGTCGGCTCGACAGAATCAGGGGTCGACTCGACAATTTCATGGGTCGACTCGACACAGATGCACATTTCTGTACACTGAGCGGAGTCGACTCTGAAACTCAGGAGTCGGCTCCGGAACGTATCAAAAATCAGAAACTTTTCTGATTGACATTAAAATTGTTCCAGATTCATTTTAATTCATTGTTTTGACATGAAATCAATAAATTAACATTTAGAAGTGATTCATGAACTAATCCAAAACTTTTTGAATAAAACATGAATTATAACATTTCTTTTCGAAAGTTTGAATATTGAGCTTAAAGTCACTTTTAAAATTGATTAAAGTTAAACTTGAGCATTCATATTGATTGTTCAAAATAAATTTGTTGCTCATTTGCATAACTCATTACATCCTTTAATAAACTCAATGGTTTTTAGTAATCATCAAAATCAAAAGGATTGGATCATATAATTTTTCTATAATCTTTCAACATTCTTTTTGTGGGAAAATACAAGAGGCATGAAGCCATCATATTCAATTATTTTCATTGTACATATCAAAAACAAAACTATTTAATTTTTTATAAATATAATCTAATGTATAGACAATATAGCTATAGTTCACACCTCAATAAACCTGCCAGATGCTCGCTACTGCACTTGTACATATATAATTTCTACAATTTTCTTTCTTTATCTTCTCACAATCAATACATGAAAGATACTATATGCTATTATTCATACATAATACGCATGATACAGTTGAAATAAAATGAAAATATGTATCTATTATAAGACATAAATTAAATCTATTGTCATCAATCACTTGCCTAAATTGTATTAACTCTTATACCTGAATGCTTAGGCAAGGAGATAGGTGTTCGATAGCTTTTAAAATTGGTCAACTAAGTTGGGTTTGGTATAGAGTAGAAAAGGATAAGAGTTGACTCTTCCAATTCCAAAAAAAAAAAAAAGAAATTAAATTCATCACAAATTGTGACAATATATATAATTATAACTTGTGGCAATATATAATTTGGAATATGAAATGAAAACTATTGGATAGTTTGTATGTCAAGTTATGAAGCTAATTTTTCACCTACAACATAACTTTCTATTGTAATTCTAATAGTTTCTTCATTCTAATTCATTTTGATCTTTTTATTAGAATTGTAGGACTTGCAGTGTTTTGTATTTTGAGATTCTTTTTAGATCATAATTGATTTTCCTTTATCATCATCTTTCATTAATCCATAAGAAACATAAGACCCTTCTATAAATAATCATTAGTAATACTAAAATTTTAATACTAAGATATGGATTACATAGAATCACTATTGAATATGCGGATGAAAGATATAATGCGGTAATATGAAAATTTTCTACTCACTGACTATAGTAGAAATATTAATGTTTCTAATATTCTAGTCCATCATGACTAAATTTATTCCCAATTTTATTTTTTAAAATTTTTAAAATTTTCTTTATTCAGATATTTTTTAGTTGGCATAAATATTCTGTTCAACAAACAATATCTCTATTGTTCATCTACTTCCTTTACCATCGAATTAAATAGAATCATTGTTATATAGGTAGATAAAAGATAGACTAAAGTAATTTGAAATTCTCTGCATGTCATACTTAATTATTTGACTCTAGTATTTTGAAAATATTCGGCTTACCAATATTCTAGTCAATTACAATTGAATTTAATTTGACACAATTTTAAATTTTCTTTAATGAAAATTTTTATTTGCTGACTATAATAGTTATCTTTATCTAGAAACTAAATTTTATTTATTTGGATATTTTCTACTCATCTTGATTATCTGATTATGGTGAAATATTTATGTATGTATATAATTTTTTGATTAGGGTAGGATATCTGTTATATACAACTGATTTTTATTTGGTTAGTTCCTTCTCCGACTATAATAAGATATTTTTCTTGATTTTGGATACATAGGATACTTTCTATGTGTTAGGAAGGAGGAGGATAAAATCAAGATTGAAAATTGATGAAACAAACTAGAAAGAATATTAATTTCTAGTTCAAAACAAACTAGAGAGTTAGACCATGCTTTTCTTGAGAAGAGAAATTATCTACTTCTTTCGACTCCAAAGTTGATGATATGTTGATTATATGCATACCACTAAAAATGTCAATAAATTAATAATTATATATGTTTATGATCTAGTTAAAATTAATAAATTTTAATTTTTAAATCTAGCAATTAACATATGATCTTATATCATTTTATCCATATATATATATATATATATTGCCACCTTGATACATGATTTTTTTTTTCTATATAATTTTACTGGTATAAATCATGATCAATGACATGGACTTCTGATTTGAGTTTAAATCCTCCAAGATTGATTTTAGACTGAACAGACATCACTCTCTTTTCCTATACATATAAGACAACTTGCTTTCGTCAAGAAAAGAAGATATCTTCTTCTCGAATCTAAAATCAATAATTAGATATCCTGGTACCATTAATAATTAACTAAAAATATGTATGGTGTAAGTTTCACTGGATCCAAGATTTAATGGCGTAAGTGATGAATGACCGAACAGTACTATCTTCCTTGCGCTTGCATCAACTAAGACGGGGCCTGGTTAGATTAAATCTAAGAGGTAATTTGCCAGGAGGTTGGGCAGTACCATGGTGATAGATTTTCTAAGGCTTAAAATAGCACATAATACTGTCACAGAAATTGTTATTCAACGATTGTAGTGGTTATAATAGCCATTATTTGTCCTGCAAAGTGAATTTAATTCCTCAGTATTATTCTCAGAGGGAAATAGATTTTTGGAGAGAGAAAATTTGAGTAGTATTAACTGTAGGAAATATTACTTTGTATTAATGAGCTCTGCTGACACCATCTTCTGCCCTTGGCACCGGAGAAAAGCTATAGTGTTCTCGCGGTTTCTGCATGACAAACTGAAAACCGAGGGGAAACTATTTAAAAAATGTTTGGCATTTTGCGGTACTTGTGTCCTCTGCTATAGTGCTGTAGAGAGATTAGAGACTCTCCCTCTCTCTACAACGTTGGTTTGGCGCTGAGTTAAAGCCATAAGGGATGTCCTCACCCTGCCTCAAAACTCTCCAGAACAGCATTTGTTTTAGTCTAGTGCACCATTTGACATGCATCACACTACCAATTTAGGTCCGAAGTGTTTAATGTTCAGGTATACATTCCCAGTAAAGACATAGAGGGGTAGCAAGGCTGTGATTACTGAGTATAATGCAGTATGTTTTTATTCTTGGTGTGGACTGCAAATTTAATAGGTTGTCAAAAACTTGAACATTATTTACTTACTTATTTTACTGGAGTGGCTTTGAAGAAATAAAATAACAAACAAATAAAGGCAGAGAATTTACAAAGGGATGTTAGAGACAACTGGAGATTCATTTTAAAGGCATAACAGGATCTTGAATAATGTATTCAGATGCTTATAAATCATATATTGGTGGTCTGAGAGGTCTTTAACTGAGAGGATGATCAGCTTACAGGGTCCTTTGTTCTCCCTCCCCGTCTACTTTTTGTCCCCTAATTTTCTCCAGCTTACCATCTTTTCTAGGAAATGATATGAATCTCTTTAATTATATTAACATGTCCAACACACGCCCACGCGTGAAGAAGAAGCAGCAGCAGCAGAGAGGACTCTATTCTGGTCTTCCTCTGGGACCCCTGGAACATGGTCTGGACTGTGATTAATTTGATCAAAAGTTATTTATTTTTTAACAATTAGATTTGTTGCTAAAATACATAGATCATGCTTCTCCATATAGCCAATCGAAAGAACCTACACCTGATCCTATAGATATTGACCTTAAAAATGCTCAAAAAAGTAACCTTAAGACGTATAGTTGTAACATTATATAGGAATGGGAAAATTCCAGGCATCTTAAGGAGCACCTTCCAAAACTCATCAAAAAAAAAAAAAATTCCTGCAATAACAACATATGTGCTGCCATCTGAAATACATTACGTTTTTGTAATTGTTATGCAAACGAGAGACAGCGGAAAGACATGTTCATCGAGTCAACGTAGGATATAAAATCTTACAGGTACCGCTTCATGCTTTCACGAATAAGCAGCAGAGATAACGCTAACATATTTTTCATTTTTTTATTGTTGACGTAAAGGAAGCTGGTTTTTACTTGTAGGTTGTTGAAAAAGTTTGAATAAAAAAAAATGCCCGCGAGCTAAACGCTCGAGGCTAACGTTCATCAATATTCAGAAACGGATCAAATAATTTATTTTGTAAACCGTTTTCGACTTTATTGGGGGTAATGGCTATCAAACCTTTAAGGTCATTATGGGCCGAGCCGTTAGAGCTTTTATGAGCTAAGCCTATAATTAGGCTTAAAGATAAGAAATAAATAAATTTTTTTATCATATTATTTTTATTGTTATCATTGATCTTGGGCATCTAAAAGAATGGTAGAAGGATCGGGACAGATTGCCAACAACCTGCATGAAGGGGTAAAAATCTGATCAGAGTAGTGTCTAATACGCCTCGGTCCTGACTTGATTCATATATTCTTTTGTTTTCTACTTTATTTATGTATTTAAATTTCTATATTATATTTTTAGCAATTTCTAGGAAAGGATTTTTTGCAAGAATAAAAATTATTTTCTAACAGCTAAGGATCAGATTTTCTTAATCACTAGAAATTGCTAGATTTTTATTATAAATTATTTAAAAAAATACTTTTGAATCAGTCTAGATTTTTTATAAAGGGGACTGCTTAACATGGAAAGTATATTTTTTTTTGTGTAGCATAATCATAAATTATTATTTAAATATTAACTAATTTATTGGTTCCATGGATGCTATGATTTCTAAAGTTTTATTTCTTCTTTTAGAATATATCGTGTGCATTTTATACTTTATCTAGCTTCCATGTATACTCTATTAATCTCATGCCTATTTATGTTTTATTTATTTTATTAATTTACTTGAAATATACTTAGGAAGGCACTTTATTAAGAATATTTTTTTAATTTTTAAAAAAGTAAGCGGTGCAATTTATATGTTTGCGGTAGTTGTCGTAAACATGATCGGTGTCTTGCACCCATCCAAGTCAGCGATGGATGAATAAAGAATGGTGAGAGGTTTGTGGGGTAAGTGCTTTCCCGAGAAAGGCAAGCACAGAATGATTGTTGAGCTTTTTTCGAGGAAGGCAAGCACGGAACAAAACATGATCGAATATATTTTCTCGGCTTTGACAGTGGAGGTTGGTAAATATATTATAACGATGGGTATATTCATCCTTTAACACTTAATATTATTGATGTTCTTCTTATGGTGCTTATATGCAATAGATAGATTTATAATATTCTTTAATTTTTAATATTATCGATATTCTCCAACTGATGCTAAGTTTTTAGTTGTCATGGTTTAGAGAGACTTCTTCTTGTGCATATTTTCTTCAAATTTATATTTCAAGTAATTCTATATGTTATGATCTATTTTAGCAATTTGGCATCTGTATTTTCTGCATTGAAGAGAATGTAATTTTCATTCCTATTCATTCATTGTAAATTATGGGGATCCACTTTAGGAAGGGATTCATGTTCTACTTGTTGGAGTCAATCAGTAGTAATGTGAACTTAATTTTCTAATTAGAAATTATTGAAGAAATCATATTTTATACTATCTTGCTTTAAAAAGATTGTTATGCATATAATATTTATTTGCATTTGATTATAATTATCATACTCCCTTCTTGTTATTTGCAAAAATCCTATAGAACCTTCAAATGGTATTATTGCTGGTCTTTTGGTTGTTAGTAATAGCTCAATTATCCTTACTCATAAGTTATTATATTGCTTTGTCAATATCACGGGACATTTTGGTTTAGTTCAACTTATGGAAAACCAAAGAGTGTGATGCATTAATTATTGGTCAATATTTAGTTAGGCTAGCCCACCAAAAAAGATATTATTATGGGTAATTTAAATGAGCATGAGAAAAGATCAACTTATTTCTCCATATACAAACATATCACTATCTGTATATGTCTACCACGTTAAGGATTTGATTCTTCAATTGACTTGATTAATTATCTATATTTTATGCTATTATTATTCTTTAATAATTTGAATAAGACTTGTTCTTTATGGCTATGATGGTCCATTTTTGAAGCAAGTACATTACTATTCAAAATGCATATTTGTTTAATTCTCTTATTTGAGGTCTAGTCCAAAAAATTAATGTTATCTCTTTGAAATTTGCTAAGTCTGAGAAGAATTAGGTAAATCAATTAACCAAGGAGTTATCTAAGAGTGGAGTCTTAGATTCATCAAGGGGATAGGGCTTAAGCCCATTATTTGGTCACCAGCAGTGGATAGCCAACCTCTGTGATTAAAGATCCTATGAATGAGGTTCAATGTGGTAGAAACGAGCTGATTGAGTTATCATGTTAGAACACAAATTTAAAAAAAATTTCATCACATCCCTATGATAAGTGCTCTTATAAAATGATAAAGTAAATTTGTGTAAGGTTGAGTCATACTTTTAATGGATCCAAGGTAGGTTATCTGCAGGGTATAGTCACAAATACCCTTGAAGGATTCACTTATACGAGAATTATCATATTAGGCCGTGATTAAAGGTTTGGGCTAACCTTAAAGAATTCTCATAAAAAATCAAGGTACTAAGCGCAAGGCCTTTAATATGCGCTGACCGCTTAAATCCAATTGATCCATATTGTGTATCTAATTAGTAGAAGTCTGAGTCAAGGACCTAGTTCAAGGTCTAATCCACAATGGTTCATTCAGATGTATACAATCAACACTAAGCGAGGTTCAAGTCCACAGAACATCTCACCTATTGTGCAGTATAATATGCTCTAAAATTTATGTTTTATTTATTTTATTTATTTTTTTTTTATTTAAAACTTTTGTGAGGATTGTTGGAAAAAGTTTGAATAAAAAAATAGGGAACGCTCGCGCGAAACGCTCACGGACGTTCACTGAATGTTGCATGAACGTTGCGAGGGCCAACATCCATCAACATCCAGAAATGGCCCAATCAATTTATTTTATAAGCTATTTTTGATTTTATTTGCTATTTTTGATTTTATTTGGGGCTAACGGCTATCAGGCCTTTAAGGCCATTATGGGCCAAGCCATTGGAGGTTTTATGGGCTAAACCTATAAATAGAATCAGAGATTCAGATTGAAGAATGAATCAATCAAAGAATTTTTCTTTTATTATATTATTTTTATTATTACCGTTGATCTTTTCTTGGGCATCTGAAGGAATCGTTGGGTTACACCTCCCTACGATCGTGCTCGTGGCAGGAGATCTGATCGAGCCGAGTCATTGTACCTTAGGGACAGATCGCCAACAACATGCACAAAGGGGCAAAAATCTGATCCTTAGGGCAGTGTCTAACATGCCTTGGTTCTGACTTGATTTATATCTTCTTTTATTTTTTACTTTATTTATGTATTTAAATTTTTATATTATATTTCTAGCAATTTCTAGGAAAGGATTTTTTGCAAGAATAAAAATTATTTTTTTGTCAGCCCAAAGTCTAAGACCATATATCAAGATCGAACTTAAAACAATGACAAACCGTGGGCGTAGACCAACAGCATTCGAAAGACGGCGCATCCAAACTCCTGGGTTGCCGTATGGTTTCTCTTATGCTGGGGGTGTAGAAGAAAATATTGCAGCTCAGCCGGCTGAGATTGAGAGGCTTGTGGCTACAAATCAAAGGCTGTTAGCAAGCCATGATATCTTGAGGCGGGAGATTCTTGCTGCTCGGCAGGAAAAGCAGAGGCTCCAAGCTCATGCGGCTAGTTCCCAGACTGAAGTAGATATCCTGATCGGAGCACTACAGGAAAAGATTAGGAAGATGGAAGCTGAAATCTGTGATGTTGAGAATTTGAAGAGGGAACTACAACAAGAATACCTGAAGGGACAAAGCCTGGTAGCTGAGAATCAGGAGCTGATTACTGAAATCCAGGGTGTGATGGAAGAACTAGAGAAAGCTTACCCAGACATCAGAAAGTTGGCTGAGATGCGTGCCGAGTTAGATGGACTAAGAAAGGAATATGAAAGACAATGGTAATGTTCATCAGTAGCTCATTATCATGTCTTGATCGCTTTATTTGCTAATATTTTTGATGATAGACACTAATTTTCACTTCATTGTTTTGGGAAAAGTGCTGCTTTGGAGCATGACAAAAGCTTAAAAGCTGAACAAACCAGGAAGATGAAAGCAATTGAGGCGTACCTGACATCTATGGCTATAGAAGCTGAGAGGCTGCGAGCGAGGCTAGCGAATGGTGAGCAGAGAATTTTATGCACTCTTTATCGATCGATTCACCTTATGGCATTTGTATTTCTGACACTACCTCAATTTTGCTGCCATCTTTTTTCTTTTTCCAGTACCAATTCCATATGGCGGCATACATGGCATCCTCGCTCCTATTAAAGCACCATCAGGACACGGTGATGCAGAATGGAGGCATGGGCAATGTGGCGGGCATGCAGACGGGTTAAAGGTTATGATGCCAATCCAGGTGCTAGTCTTGGCCATGGAGACCTGCCAGTTGTCATGAAGTGCATGGAATGGCTCAGGGTCAAGTAAGCAGTGGAATAGGCGGAGGAGGACTGAATGGAAGCACTGGTAAGAGCGTTGCAGGCTATTCGGGTGGTCATGGATGGATGCAGGATCTGAATACTGCTGCAGCAGCAGCTGAAGAGGAAACCAATCCACCAAACGTTACAATAACGGCAGACAAGCTAGCCACTACCCGTGGTGGGATGAGTGGTGTAAGCAATAACAAGGAAGGGGGAGCCCCATAGCATTCAAGGTGAAGCTTGAGGAAGTCGTCAATAAAGAACAACCAGCATGTTTGTCGTTGGTGGCTCTAGCCACTTTTTTAGTTTGCTTTCTGAGTTTGGAGAACAAAGCGAGGAAAGTATCTAGTCCTGAAACAAGCATGATATTTGGTTTAAGTTTGATTGATTGATTGGAACTTTTATCAACTTGAAACTAATAAATTAAGCATAAATTTTTATCATATTATATCCAATATGAGGATCATCAGATAGATCTCATCATGAGGTTTAAACTACTAATATCTATGCTGACAGGGACTAATGAACTTTGCCCGTGTCCATGCTCTCCTTACAGATCATCTTTCTGATGAATGGACTGAAATGCATTATTTTGGGTGAAAATTAGGAGAGACACTTATATGCTTCATTTTGTTGATGTTTGATATTAAATCTATGGCATATATTTGTTCTCTTTCTTATTTGGGGTAGTTCACTCTAATGTTTGATGGTTTTTTTTTTTTTTTTGTGGGTAATATAAGTGTAACAAGCCCGGCTGGTTTTCATCATGCATTTTCTTATATAATTGTTATGATAAAATAGTTTTCATCATTAATAATTTTCATTGTTAATGATTTATGATTTTTTGTTAAGAAAGCATATGAGCTGCTAATATCATTTATTTTTATTGACAAATATTACCAATTGATTTTCATTTTTAGAGAGAAAGCTTTATCGCAAAACATCAATTTGTTAATATCAGAAAGTTTCATAACAAATTATTTTTGGTGAATTTGTTGTTCTCATGCACCTTTGTTGCATAATTGTTATGACAAAACAGTTTTCATTGCCCATGTTTTATAGTTTTTTTAACAAATATAGTATTTTTATCACTGATATTATTTAGTTTTTTGATAATAAAATGTTGTTTCTTATGAAATGATTTTGACTTTTAGTAGTGGCAATATTTCATCAACAAATATCCATCTCTTGGCATGGTATATATTTTTGTCACAAAGTTTAGACAATGTGGTCACACCATAAATTCGTGTGAATTTTCTAGCAAAGAAATAGTTTCTTTGCTAATATTTTTATATTTAATGATAATGAATCTTTTGTTGCCAAATCATCTAAGATTATTGGATTAGCTATGAAAATATATGTGGTTGTGGGTAATGTGATGGATCAGTTTTTCTCAATAATCATTGGAAATGTCCCAAAAGAATTGATAGAAATAAGATGAATAATCTTACATATCTTCTAACAAATATGAAAATAAATCAAGGAGATTGATTCCTAGAAACCTAATATCTGATCACACCTAAGTTCAACGTGGATCACCATATGAATTCGATTGTCTCCTTTCTATAGTCCTTTATAAGTAAGGATAGGGAGAAGGTTGTAGGCCTAATTTGGATCAAATATAGAGTGATTGGTAACAAAGTTGGTGACTTAATCATCAAACAAGAATGGTAAAGTCACCAAGGATCCTAAAGCAACTATCTCACATGTGATATGATAATTAATTCCTGTATTTTCTCATATAGGCAAGTAATGTAGAATTGATAGCCATGGTAACGCAAGGATATATTTCACAAATTAACGGATAAGATAAGTAAAGTTCAATATCTTACGTTTTGAATGAAATTCATGTTGCTTCAACTTTAGTAGGGAAAAGTTAATAATACTCTTCTTTCATACTTGATGATGCAAACATAGGTTAGTTTTAGTACTGACCTCCACACCATCCTCCATTTCAATGGGACTACCTTGATTAGGATGATATTGGGTATAAGATTATTTTATATTAGTGTTGCACTTTTTTAATGGTAACTTCTTTTTAGGTGATGTGAATTCATATTTTCAGTGGTTGCAAGCTTTCACTCTTAATTACTTGTGCCTTAGGGGCTAGAAAACTTTCAATTAAAATATTACAGTCCTTGTTAGCCTTTTACTGCAGTGGCATTCAAAGAAATTTTTTATCATTATTTTATATTTACTTTGGTTTCAAAGTCCAAAATGACATTATTAAGATTATATTTTATTTGTTATTAATTTTATAACTTAGGTCAAATGTTTGTCCTCCTTTGTATCCTCTCTTTTGCTTTATGATTGTCCCCTTTTGAATTTCAACCTCAACTAAGCAAGAAAGCAAGGCTCAGCTTTTAATAGAGCAAAGCTTTAAGTTTCCAATAGAATAGGGCTCCAATCTTCAATAGAGCATGGCTTCGATTTTTGATGAAGTAAAGCTTCAAGACTTTAATAGAGTAGAGCTCCAAAGTTTTTAATGGAGCAAAGGTTTCATATCTTTGAGAGAGGCAAACTCTAGATATTGATAAAGCAAGGCTCTAATTTTTAAAGGAATAAAGCTCTAGTATTTAATGAAGCAAGGCTCTAAGATTTTGATGGAGTAAGGCTTCATGCTCCATATTACTTGTTACAAAATTTCATTAGATATGGAATGGGTGCTAACTCTTCTGAAATGAAAATTAAGAAAATATTTAGATGATGGATGTTATAATTGAAAACTAATAGTGATTTGTTATTTCTAAACAATGGCTATGTGTTTGTAAAAACTTTGGTTATGTTGGTAGATTCATGATTATATTTAGCAAGCATGTTAATTGAAAGTAGTAAATTATTTCTACATGACTATGTTAATGTTAATTTAAAGGACATATTAATTGAATGCTATATTATTAAAAGATTATATTTTGTATGGAATGACTACATTATTTGGTGAGGGCATCAGGATCAGACAGAGGTTACTGAGCTCATTATGAAATTTTTACATATATTTTATGTTGGTTTGACTTTAAGTACTCTAATCAAGTTTTGTCAGTATGAGTCCAATAATTTTATTCGAGTCAAGTATGAGTTCAGTAATTTTATTTGACTCAAGTCAAGATTTATTGAGTCAAAATCTAAGAAGTTGAAGACCCAAGACCATGAAGGACCACATTTAGTGCGCTACCTCATCCCCATATGGAATCTCAGTCAAAGTAGGCGCCATCTACTCAATTAAGGCGTCCTAAGATTTTCATAAAGTCATCTCAGCATAAAAGAAAGCAAATAAGCCATCTATGGAAGGTGACTTGCCGCCCACTCCTTATGGAAAGCAGAATATGGCGCCATCCTCTGATCTTTTATCCTTGTTTTAAGATGTCGCCTATCTCGTTATTTAAAAAAGCTATCTCCTAATCTTTTAAGATGTTATCTATCTTCTTATTTGGAAATAATATGACGCTCTTATTTTCTTTTTTTTCATGTAATTAAGGGATATGATTTATTATAAAAACCCCTCCTTCTTCTTGTAAGAGATAATTAATGATTAAAAAAAAGAGTCTTCTTCTTCTATTTTTCTATGCTCTTAAGTATTGACACTCCGTGAGGGAGAGAGTGAGAGGCCCAACAAATATCCATTCCAACATATATTCCAGGCATCCCAGTCCCAAGATGATGAGATGCTACGATCCTTAGATAAAGTCCTCCTTGCCTTCAAAACCATATGAAGGAAAGTCAAAATATCTGTGATAGCATACCTTTGTCTTCCAAGCGCTCATCCCAAGAGCTATATAATCCAATCTTTGAAGACAAAGACCTCATTGTCTGGTAATCAGACCAATCCCTTCTCATAAGTTCTGTTTTATTGAAGAAAAAGCATGTTCTAAGTAGTCGTTTCTCAACCCTAGGTTCATGTTTTCCTTATTACTTAGTGAATCATATTCTGCGGGTAGTTTCTTTTATTCTTCGTATATTCATCCTTAGTTTATTCTTACTCATTTCGGAAAGTAAAATATCTTATATATGAATCATTGCTCTATGTTAATTTCTTGCATGGTACATCCCGCATTAATTTGGTATCAGAGTAGGTTAGGACATGTTCATGCATAGTGTTGAAATTTTTTACATATAAAAAAAATGCATTGGTTAGGATTTCATGCCTCCTGAGCGGGTATACGAAAGTATACTGTCATGACCCATGGGAGTAATGAGCTACAGCCAACATGAGACCCTTAGCAATCATCTAATTAATCTTCATTAAAATTATAATTTTTTTCTTATTTTCATATCTACAACAAAATAAAAAGAAAAAAAATAAAATAAAAATATAACATACATACATACATACATATATATATATATATATTCATATTTTACTTTAAGTTTTCATATGTATGTGCATGCATCGTTAAATTCACTTTAGGGCAATTTTCTATCTCGGGTAAAGAAATGATTTTATCACCTTTTCTTGGCTCAAAATAACCATCCTCATCTCGATCCCAATCCTAATTAAAATTGAGTAGCAGTGGTTAGATTTTTTTTTTGTCTTAACTTTCTTATATAAGTTTTTTTTTGAAATTCATTGTTTGGATACTTTTTTACTCTTAAAGAACATCCTCAAGAATGAGGATTGGGTATTTCTACTCGTCATGGACATAAAACTTTAATAGAGGGTCTTTCTTCCATCCATGAATAAACGAGTCATTTCTTTTCCTGGTTGAAGTCAATGTCACCAGGACTTTTATGTCAGACTTGCAATAGCCTAATTAAACTACCAAAGAATAGGTGATTGCCTTAGTAAAGAGAGATTTGTTAAGGTTAGAAAAGTTTCTCTTCGAGGAAGCATTAGCTCAAGCTAATTTAAGCACAGTTCTAGTAAGTCCAACCTATTGTACTGAGTCTTTTCATAATGTTATCTACTGGACTGCAATTTTTATCGAATTGTGTATTTTATTTTTTTAAAATATGTTAAACATGGAGAAACTAAGAAAAGTGATGGTGGATAAGAGGCAGAAAGTTGGAGTGATTTTCTCAAAAGGATTAGGTCTACTAGGGAAGCTATGATCCTTTGTACTACATTACAAAGTATGGTGCACATCCCATTAGATGAGCAGCTTTTTTTTTTTTTGTTTGGTAGTAAGGCCTACCAAGGATGAAAAAAATAGCCACTCATCTATGGATGATTAGCTGAGATGTGTATTGTGCACTCTATGATGCACTGCAAAGGATTTAAACTCTTTTTTGAATGCCATATTTTCACATGCATTTTGAGCTATCGATCATTACTTTTTATCGGGGGGAGTCTACTTGTACGGAACAATTTCCCTCCTTAGATTTAAAAAAAATCCTTAGTTGTTCTATTGGAGCAATGACTTTTAAATTTCTTATGAAAATTGCTTCCATATTAATTCGAGAGAGAGAGAGAGAGAGAGAGAGAGAGAGAGAGCTAGAGACAGAGAGAGAGAAAGAGGGAGTTAATACGAGTATGAAATGTAAAAAGCCGACCCCTATCTATTGTAAAACAAATGTATTTGAACGATTTGTCTACTCAAATGTTGTTGCTAAATTATGTTATGTGTGTGTTACAATGAATACATATATATTTTAGATAGTTACTCATTTCATTTTAGCTAAATTGATGGTAATATGGACTGTTATAAAGAATCCCTTGAATATTTAATATTTTTTAAATAAAATTCTAAATATTTAATATTTTAAAAAGCATTCATAAATAACTACTCCTTTCTAAAGCTTTTGATTTTGCCATCACTATCAGACAAACCTGAGCCAATTTCACCATTACGAAATCTATAGAGCCCAACCATGAGATCTATGGGCCCAACCTGAGCCGACCTTAGTCAAAGAGGTACAAGCAACAATAAATAGCTGAAAAACATTGCTAATCCTTTAGGTTTTCTATTTTTATTGAGATACCAATTTCCTAAGGAAAACTAATGTAGAAAATATCGAATGAAATAAATATTTTCCACTCCTTTCTTCTTAAAAATTTTATAAAAGAATTGAAATTCTGGGGTTTAATGATGGTGAACATTAACATACATCGGGAGAAAAGAAAGATTTAGAAGTATTTTCTGAAACCAAACACAATCAAATCAGAGAGTAAGGGTGAACGGTAATGGACTTCTGTTTGTTTATATAGTTTAACATGCAAAGATGTTTGAATCTCCATTGAACTCTATCACGAAAGCAAAAACTAAAACAAAACTAACAAAGAAAGCAAGAACAAAAACAAAAATTCTAGCACAAACTTGGAGTAAACCAGATTGGTGGCTGCCGAGTTAAAGGAGCATGGCAAGGAAAGGTTGGCAGTCGCTCTGTAGGGTAACATGGCAATCGTGTGATATGATCATCGACGTTGAATATGACCAAATCCCGTTCCCGGTTCGGAAAATCTTCTTTCATGTCACGATGATAGTCATGATAGTCGTCAGTAAAATAGATGCATTTTTCCTGCAGCCAAGAAACTCGGTCGAGGAGAAAGAGAAGGAATGATTTTCTCCCAAGAAAATAACCCGGTCACCCAAGTTCTCCACCAGCTCTAGCTCTCCGTCCAGATCAAACCTCAAAACAACGAAGCCTACCGTCCTATTAGCATCAATAACAACCAAGAGCTCCCCCCGAACTCTACCAGATAAATCTCCAGACAACTCTCAGCAAACAGACGGGGGACCAAGGAATCAAAAACGATGGTTGTTTTGGCCGAATCAACATCATGCTCGAGTAGAAAGCCGCCGCCATCGAGGGAGTAAAATTTTCCATTGTAAAACGCTACGTCATAAGTGCAGACGCTGCGATCGATCAGGGTCCACTTCTCATCCCCGGACCTCCAGAACATTACGTGATGCGTCTGAGGTGACAAACCGAGAATGGCCATTGCGGTCCAGCAAGCACCTGAATTCGGGTTCGCGGATAGAACCACTTTTTGGATGTAGAACTGAGGCTTCCCTTTCGGCCGTGATGCGAAAGGGAATTCTGGTTGAAGCCGATAGCAGTATGCGGATTTGGATATTATGGGTGGAAGATCGATCCGAGACCCGGTGATTGGATTCAAGAGGAAAACGTAGGGGTCACGGTCGACGAAGGCCAACCAGCCGTGGGACGAGCCGCAGCACCGCTTTTGAAAGGCTTCCGGGAGGTGGACCCATTGGGTTGTGTTGGTGGAGGGGCTGTACAAGCCTTGGTTCTCCGGGAGGATCAGCAGAGGCGGCTGGACGGGGATATGACGAGGCACGGGATCCGCCGCTTGTCGCCAAGAGACGCAGACGGATCTGAACCGGATGTAGTCGGAGTTTTTGGTGAGTAAACCGGCGATGACTGATAGCATCTCCTGTGGAACATCGGACCAGCAAGCCATATGTTCTTCACATAGATATTCCGTATAAAGAAAGAGAAAGAGATTAGATAACAGAGAAGAGGAGAGATCGGTGAAGATCGAGATATATTATTCTTATCTCGATTACGACGGAATGGGACTCCGGTTACGTAACACGCAGTCGATTTCGTATTCCGCAAGAGTCGCGATATTATGGGCCTCCCTAAAAGGCAGTAGTTATTATTATTATTATTATTAATATTATTATTATTTGTAAATCTTTTAATTGACATTAGCTTTTTCTGACATTTGGTAGCAGATAATCTATGCCGATAATCTATCTAGATTATTGATAATTTAAAAGGCTCTATCAATTAATCATATTTGGTACGTATTTTGAATGACAATCTATCTCATCCTAATTTAGATTATTCAAGTAGTAATCCAAATTACCTCAAAAAGGATGATTATCCATATTACCTAAAATTTTCTTTGACAAAATTGCTCCTACCTCTTTTATAAAAATAAAATTATCCCTTCTTCCAAACAAAATCATTCCTTTCTTTTCTCTCTTTTCTTACCAAGTTATCTCTTCTCTGTATCGTATAGCAAAAAAAAAAAAAAAAAACATCGAATAGAAAAAATTAAAACAAAAACAAAAAATATAGTTAAAAAAAACTCTAATTAAAAAATAAAAAAAACTTAATTACTTTTTTTTATTTTTTAAAAAAAATTAATTAAAAATTAATTAAAACTAATTAAAAATTAAAAATTATTAAAAATTTTAATTAAAAAATTAATTAAAAATTAAACTAAAAAATTAAATTAATTCAAAATTTAAAATAATTTTTAAATTTTATTTTTTAAAATATTAAATTAATTAAAAAATTAATTTCAAAAAATTATTTTATTATTTATTTTTAAATTAATTTTTAAAAAATTAATTTTTTTATTTTTAATATTAAATTAAATTAATTAAAAATTAATTTATTTTTTTATTTTTTAGTTAATTTAATTTTTTAAAAAAAATTAATTTTTAAATTAATTTAATATTTAAGAAAATAAAATTTTAAAAATAATATTTAGAAAAGTTTCAAGCAGGAGACGATTGCCGACTCTACGACCGAAGCCGAGTACATCACTGCATCGGATGCAGCCACAAAAGCTGTTTAGATAAAAAAGTTTATCATTGAACTTGGTGTGGTTCCAAGCATTGCTGATCCAATACACTTGTATTGTGACAATAATGGAGCTATTGCGCAAGCTAAGAAGCTAAGGTCTCATCAGAGGTCCAAACATGTACTCAATAGATACCATGTAATTAGAGAGATTATTGGTAGAAATGATGTAAAAATAGAATGAGTACCCACTGAGGATAATGTAGCTGATCCGCTCACTAAAGCCCTACCGCAGCAGAAGCATGATAATCTTGTTAAGTCACTCGGTATTAAATACATAGGTGAATGGCTCTAGTGCAAGTGAGAAATTATTAGTGTATACTCAAGATCCAATTGGATTGAATGCTGTATACATTTTATGAATACAAATCAAATAAAATGGTTTCTTTATCTATTCAGATGTCTTTTATTTGATATATTTATCTGTGAGATAAAGTCCAAAAAATATGAACTATGCATATGGAATTTGTAATAGAGATTACAATTATGAGATTCAAATTGCACGTTATGGTTCGATTCTTTAAACTTCCCTAGTTGATGTGTCGATGGGACTGAACACCATCAAACATCGTGAGACTAGCATACATTGCATATCCTCACCCTTGGGGTGAGCAGCTGATTTCACAAGCTAAAGTATGAAGATACTTGGATAGGTGTGTGGATGCTCGTTATTGTAACGATGCATTGGATGACCCGTATAGAGATCTCATATGAATATTATCTATAGTGTTGATGGTTGATCTCTAATAACGGTGGTGTGAGTGATCCTTTGACTTGAGATCTTCATTGCATCTCATGTGGGAATGTCATGCTTTGACGACATCCGAACGTCGCTCTAGCATGGGTGGCAAATATGGTGTCGGTTGGGTATGACATGAAGCATATGAAGATAGTGTTTGATCAAGATATGATTCGTCTCCCTTGATAGAAAGGGTTATATCTTACGGCCACTTGATGGATTAAATTGATTGTTAAATCCTTGCAAGGTTGGGTTGGAATTCGAAACGATTTCGAAGTTCTAATTCATGAGTCAATTTTTCTGAGATCAAGTAAACAAAGATCAATTACAGGATTGACACATTCCATACCACTGATTGATCTGGATATGTGACGAAAGGATTTGATCATACGGTAACCGTTCATGGACAAGTGTTGTTGATGATCACGTCAACAAAACCTTTAGCGGTTGGGTGGTCATGATGCTTTGCTAGAGGCTTCTCATGATCTATAATCATATTGTTGACTTGGACAAAGAGTTGTCCAATCATTCCTAGGGTCTATGATTAGGACGTGATTATTGCCAACATGTTAAAGGGCCTAATGGGTCACACGCATTAAGGACAATTTTGGATGAATTAAAATGAGAATTAAATTATTTAATTCAGATAAGATGATCAATTAAATAATTGGGTGAGATCCAATTTAAAAAGATAAAATAATAATGGATATGATCCATTATAATAGAAGGAATGTTAAGGAGAAATTATTTGTACATATGATGAACAAATAATTGGATACCCAAATATGACTTGATCCAAATGATGGATGACTCTGATTATTCGGGTATGGATGGCCAATCAGCCATGTGAAGATGGAATCATGCCCATGGGATGAGGCATGATGAATCTCTACAGTTCGATAATGAACACGTACAAATTAGGCATGTAGTTATGAGATAAACTCCTAATTTTAAAGGCTAAGATTGTGACACTTAGATTAACGTTACTATGAGAATGACAGTTTCTTCAGTGATTGTGACACTTAAATTAACGTTACCATGAGAATGGGAGTTTCTTTCGTTTCCTTGGATTAACGTTACCATGACGTTACCATGAGAATGAAAGTTTCTTCTGTTTCCTTGGATTAACGTTACTATGCCATGCCATGAAAAGAGGTCTCTTCTTCTCCCTTGGAACGCTTTTTTCTTACCCTATAAATATGGTTCCTTCCTCCTAGGAAAAGTGAGCATGAGAAGAAAAAGATTTGATCAGATATATCTTCTATATTTCTAAAGGGGATTCAAGAGGCGCTAGCACCCCTCTCTCCCGAAGTGTCATCTTCATACCTTGAAGGTCTTCATCCACTCTTCTTCGCGTGGATCACCGTTAGAGGCCGGACACGTGGACCTAGTGGCAGAGGATTCACCGACTTCATCTTTTTCTACATCGATAAAGGACTCAGGTATGAATAAATCTGATATTTTAGATTTATTTGAGATTAATGAATCTGATAATAAGGATCCTGGCATCTGAGAATTTTATATTATATCTTCTTTTATATTTTCATGAATTTGATTCATCTCTAGAATATATAATTTCCAACCCCTCTAATCTACTAGTAACTTTATTGAAGGAGAGCAAGCCCTATCGAGACTTCTTAGTTTCGACAGTCTTTCTTCTTTTCTTTTTTATGGAACTATTTCACGTGCGAAGTTACTATGAGTTTTCCTGAATCCCTTTTAGGCTATTACTTCAAAAGACTAATCAACTGTAATCATTAATCATATAAAATTTACTTACATTCGAATCGGTCCTGCATCACTCACCCTCTCATAAATGCCAATTGGAATTTAGCATGGAGGCTTCGCCTTGTCAAACTGACTTGACCTTGCTTAAACTCGTCCATCAGCTCCACATTTAATCAAGCATTTGAAAATTCAAAACGCATGGGCCTGGTCAGCTGTAGAAAATGTTGTGGTTTTGGTCTCCAAAGTTTCTTCTCCCTTTGTGATTTTTTTAAAAAAAATAAACAATGCAATCATTTATTAAAAGAAAAAAATTGGTTGAAAAATAAAAAATGTGGTGTACAGTGAATAGTACAGATATTAGTGACAATGGTAATGAATAATAGAGGAATTATAACAGATAGTAGAGAATGTAGCTTAGATATAGTAACTATGATGATGAATGATGGTAGTGGTAGAGGTGATGATGCACGTTGAAGGTATAACAAACATGGTAGATGTGGTGGAGTGATCAGTAGCAAAGTCAGATATTTTCTTTTAAGAACATAATTATATTATATTTTTTAATTTATGCAATAACATAAATACAAAAAAAAAAAAAAAATAAAACCTAAAAAACTTTTTGAATGGTTGGACTTCAAGAAAATTAAACCTAAAAAGGTACTCCACCTTTGAGGCTCAAAAAATAATGCAAACAAACATTAGACTTTACCAAAGATTTATCCTTCTGCTGCATATGATATGATACACTTCTTCTAAGAGTGCTAAAAGACTGTTTTTTGAAGTTTGAGATGAGAAACAATAATTAGTTCTACTATTTTTTTTACTTCAGCTGTATTTTTGTCAATATGTTACTAAGATATTGTATAAGTAAAAATCAATCAATTATAAAATGTTTCATTGAATCAAACAATAAATTTATGTACTATTTAAATTTTGATGAAATATAAAACTATTTTTTTCTTGTATCAAGTATAAATCTAATTTTGTCATATCATTTCTATTATATATTATAATACTTCAAAGATTACAATATCATTATCATTTTGTCCCTCACCTTCAAGGATTGAGTTTGTCTTCAAGCTCAAGGTAGGAAAGTAGCTTATATATAAACTGTATTATCATTTAGATATATCCTACTTTATTGATTCATTGTGTAAACTAATCAAGCGAGTCAAAATTTTCTTCAAATTTTTCCTCACCTTAATTTTGCAAATAACTTTGAACCTTTTAATATTTTTTTATCGAATGCTTGAGTTACTCTAGCTTAGTAACAAATGTAATATTCCTCGGTATCAAGCAATTCTACCTACTAAGCATTTTAACTTCCTCAGTACCAACCATCTTTAACTTTCTTGACATTAAGCATTTAGTTTCTTTATTGTATTTTAAGAAAAAAATCATTCACTTAATTATAAATTAATTTATGTAAAATCTTTTTATCATTGATTTCATCAAATAATTTAATGACACTAGATTGCCATGATGATGAGATATAATTATTCCTTCAGTTACGATGAAATGAAGACGCTATGAAGGCTGGGTTAAAATTATTGATTTCTCCTCATATAAATTGGATTGTTCATATATTTTAATATTGCTCCAACTTAAGTTCTTCCTAATTCATGGAGATTAGTGGTTGGATTCTTTTGTCAGTATCACTAGTCCTTTTAAATTCGACTAAGACTAAGGTCATCCTGTTTCACCTACCGAAGAAGAGGTGATTGCCTTGGTAAAGAGAGATTTGTTGAGGGAAGAAAGTTAGGAGTTATTTTCTCAAAAAGACCAAGGTATACTATAAAGTATGTTGCACATCCCATTAGATGAGCAGCTAATATTTTTTGGTTTAGTTTGGTAGTAGGGCCTCTGTTTGTCCCTCCTTAGATTTAAAAAATAAGAAATCCTTTGAATATTTAATATTTTAAAAAATTCTGAATATTTAATATTTTAAAAAGCATTTAGGTTCTAATTTCACAATTAGAGCACTATCACGTTAAATAATTGGAACACATGACTGATTAGAGCACTATCAACGATAAATAGTTGAAATACATGACTAATCCTTTTGGTTTTTGGTTTTCTATTTTTATTGAATACCAATTTCGTAAGGAAATGAAGAAAATATCGAATGAAATAAATATTTTGCACTCTGGGGTTTAACAATGATAAACATTAAAAAATGGACTATTCATTGCACAAAAATAAAAACATATATATTATTCATAACCAATCTGTTCGACACAAATCTGAAATATTCTTCTAGCTTACCGGCTTACGATCCGCTAATCTGCTGCTTAATTGCCAAGAAAAAAAAAAAAAAAAAAAAAAAAAAAAAAAAAAAAAAAAAAAACAAAGAAAACTAAAAGTAAAACTCTAGCACAAACTTGGATTCTAAAACTAAAACTCTAGCACAAACTTGGAGTAATCCAAATTGGTGGCTGCCGAGTTAAGAGAGCATGGCAAGGAAAGGTTGACAGTCGCTCTGTAATACGATTATTGACGTTGAATATGCCCAGATCTCGTTTCCGGTTCGAAAAATCTTCTTTCATATCAAGATAATCGTCAGTAAAATAGATGCAGTTCTTTCTGCAGCCAAGAAACTCGGTCGAGGGGGAGAAAGAGAAGGAATGATTTTCCCCCAAGAAAATAACCCCGTCACCCAAGTTCCCCGCTACGATAAGACTTGAATCTTCTCCGTCCAGATTAAACCTAAAAACAATTAAATATGGTTCAAGATGCTGCATAACAAGAAAGAGCTTCCCCCCGGACTCCACCAGAAAAACCACCACCCGATTATTCTTGGTAAACAGACAGGGGACGAAGCAATACTGAAGGATCGTATTGGCCGAATCAACATCATGCTCGAGTAGAAACCCGCGGCCATTGAAGATGTAAATTTTTCCATTGCAAAACGCTACGTCATAAATGCAGACGCTTCGATCGATCAGGGTCCACTTCTCATCTCCTGGCCTCCAGAACGCTACGTGATAAGGATGCGTCTGAGCTGACGCACCCTGAATGGCCACGGCGGTCCAGCGAGCACCTGAATTCGGGTTCGCGGATAGCACCACCTTTTGGATGTAGAACTGAGGCTTCTCTTCGGGTTCGTATATTATGGGTGGAAAATCGATCCGATACTCGGTGAACAGAGGCTTCTCTTCGGTTCGTATATTATGGGTGGAAGATCGATCCGAGACCCGGTGATTGGATTCAAGAGGAAAACGTAGGAGTCGTCGCGGTCGACGAAGGCCAGCCAGCCGTGGGACGAGCCGCAGCACCGCTTTTGAAAGGCTTCCGGGAGGTGGATCCATTGGGTTGTGTTGGTGGAGGGGCTGTACAAGCCTTGGTTCTCTTGGAGGATCAGGAGAGGCGGCTGGACGGGGATATGACGAGGCACGGGATCCACCGCTTGTCGCCAAGAGACGCAGACGGATCTGAACCGGATGTAGTCGGAGTTTTTGGTGAGCAAACCGGCGATGACTGATAGTATATCCTGTGAAAGGTCGGACCAGCACGCCATGTGTTCTTCACGTAGATATTCCGTAGAAAAAAAAAAAAAAAACAAAAAAGAAGAGAGATTAGAGAATAGAAAAGAGGAGAGATCGGTGAAGATCGATATATATATTATTCTTCAAGAACAAGGTAGTCTCGATTAAGATTTAGGATGAGTTGCAACGGAATGGGGGATGGGGCTCTTGGTTACGTAACGGATTCGATCTCATATTCCGCATGAGTCGCGATATTATGGGTCTCGAACGACGAGTTGCAACGAAATAGATGGCACTTGATTTTATATTCCGCATGAATTGCGATATTATGGAGCGGATTGACGCCACGGACGCGATCTAAAGGTAGTAGTTGTTATTAAATATTATTATTAGTTGTAAATCTTTTAGTTGAGATTAGTTTTTTCTTTAAAAGAAGATTGTTAAGCAAGATCTCGCTGCCAGGAGAGCCTTGGCAATGATCAAAAACAGTCTTAATCGAGTTAACTTAGCGCGTTAAGAATATGGTCTAAGAATATGGTACTAATTAAGGATCGAGTCGTAGAAAATAATTTTTTTCACATGGCAAGGAGATCAAAAATAAATAAATAAATAAATAAGTAATACGATAAAGACCGATTATCTTTAGAAATTTATATTTCATTGATGCGATTTTACATTCTTTTGCAACTTAGAAGAACTAGTTTTTCTTTTGTATTTTTTTTTGAGCTAGTTTTCTTTCAGCGGTCTCAAATTATTCAAGAATTTATATTTATTTGAGCCAATGTTATCTAATAAAATAATTAGGTATCTATTATCTTCTTTTAGATTAAACTTGTTTAAGAGTTGATAAGATTCATTTTCATAATATCTTGTATATTATCAAATCTAATTATATACAATTATTTTATGATTGAAGCTCAATTTTTTCTTAATAAGCTATATTTTTATATATATATTAATCATATATAAATTTTATTTATAAAATAAAATAAATTTTCTATGTTTGATTGACAAAACACCATGAAAGATAAATTTTCTTGGACGCTGTTTCTTCGTTTGTTGTGTTCATATATAGAACAATATTTTTGGTTGATAATTAATAGGTCTATTTTTTACTTTAATTAGTTATAAGATCGAAACTTGAAGAGTTGAAATTGGAGGCGAGGGCGACGACAAAGAGTCTAATAGTAGGGGCGCGGGGGACCAGGCAGCTGTAGCAACGTAAAAGGCACAACGCGAAATTCTTGGCTAGTCCCGAAAAAAAATATAGTGCGTCCTGTTTGGACTTGAAAGATGATTGACAAGTTTATTAAATATTCAATTTGAAAGTCTTCATTAAATTCATCATTGATCCATATATATATATATATATATATATATATATATATATATATATATATATATATATATATATATATATATATATATATATAGCCGTATTTAAACTTGAGAAATGATTGATAGGTGATGACGCTCAATCACCTTTTCTGGACGTCGGGAACGAAGGCGCTTCTTCTCCAGGTTACCTGCATAAAAGTCCCGGAACCAGAGGGAGTCTCTGGCGAGACCCTCTGACGGCCAAGTTAGTGACTGAGGTCATAGCTGAAGAGGGGCTCGATGGAGCCCTTTTTAGTGTAGAAAGAGGGATCTCAGAGAGGAGGAATCCCTTTTTGAGAGTTGAATGGCGATTTTGGAGGTTATCGCGCATACCTATTTACTAGGTGGATTCACCTTTTTATAGGGGTTGATCCTGGCATGATCACGTGGGATTGCGTGAGTCAGAAGATCTACTGAGCCCTTGCGTGATCTGGGCTGGTTAGTGGGTTACGTCTCATCAGCCGGCGGGGCTGTCGGGCGGCGCGCATCGGCGCTGTCGGATGGCACGCTTCAGAGAGGCGGTTTCTTGAACCGCTGGGGCTGATCTGGCAGGAACTGAGAAATCCCAACTTATCAGGGCCGAGCCGGGTCGACCCGAGATGGCTGGGGCCAATCCCGCTGGCAAGGCAGTGCCGGGCGGGGCCGAATCGATGGACTTGGAAACGCCGGGGCCGAGTCGGGCCGGCCGGGGATGGCCTTGGCTAACTCGGTGGAACTGGAGACGCCGGGGCCGAGTCGGGCTGGCCGGGGATGGCCTGGCTGACTCGGCGGGACTGGAGACGCCGGGGCCGAGTCAGGCTGGTCGGGGATGGCCTTGGCCGACTAAGCGGAACTGGAGACGCCGGGGCCGAGTGTCGGGGCCGACTTGCTTGGAGAAGTAGGGGCCAGCTGGGAAGATGCCGGGGCCGTCTGGGAAGTGCCGGGGCCGCCTGGGAAGTACCGGGACTGCCGAGCTTGGAGATGCAGGGGACCGGCTAGGAAGATGTCGGGCCGCCTGGGAGGTGCCAGGCCGCCTAACTTGGAGACGCAGGGGACCAGCTAGGAAGATGCCGGGGCCGGCTGGGAAGTGCCGGGGCCGCCGAGCTTGGAGACGCAGGGGGCCGACTAGGAAGATGCCGGACGCTTGGGAGGTGCCAGGCCGCCTAGCTTGGACACGCCGGGGGCCGGCTAGGAAGCTGTTGGGGCCGCCCAGCTTGGGATGCAGGGGGCCGGCTAGGAAGTTGCTGGGGCGCCTGGGATGGAGGTGCCGGCCTTGGAGGTGTCGGTCTTGGAGGTGTCGGCCTTTGGGGCCATCGATCTTGGAGGTGCCGGTCTTGGAGCTGTCGGCCTTTGGGCCGTCGGTCTTGGAGGTGTCGCCTTTGGAGCCGTCGGCCTTTGGGGCTATCGTCTTGGAGGTGTCGGCCTTTGGAGCCATCGGTCTTAGAGCCGTCGGCCTTTGGGGCCGTCAGTCTTGGAGGTGTCGGCCTTTGGGGCCATCGGTCTTGGAGCCGTCGGCCATTGGGGCCGTCGGTCTTGGAGTCGTTGGCCTTTGGGCCATCGGTCTTCGGATGTCGGCCTTGGAGGTGCCGGCCTTGGAGGTGCCGGTCTTGGAGGTGCCGGCCCTGGGGGTACCGGCCTTTGGGGCTGCCCAAATTTTTTTTATTTTTATGGGGTCAACTGGCCCCATCAAATGCCCCCCACACTCTTTGAGCTTGCGTGCCCTGCATCAGCTAAGCGAAAGGAGTGTAGAACTTCAAGAAATTTTTTGGAGGTAAATTGATTACCTCCTGCCACTGAAAGCAGCATACGCTAACTTTTTTGGGGGATGCTCGTCAGTTAGCCGTTGAGGCAAAGATGAAGCCGATGAGGCAAAGTTGAGGCCATCGAGAACCTTTTGAACCCCGAAGGGTGACAAGAGGGTGCTTGGGCCAGGCTCAGGTGCCTCTTTCTTTAAAGAAATTGGTCTCCTTCTGCAGGGTTGATGACCTGCCCCACAGGAAACTCTGTTGATTGGAATCCGTAGGTCTTGAGCTTGAGGGTGCCGACACGGAGCTGGTCTTGAGATGCCGATGCGGAGTCAGTCTTTGGTGCCGACACGGAGTCAGTCTTTGGTGGTTTTCCTGTAACGCATCCAGACACTAATGAAAAGAAACTTTTTCTCAGTTGTAGTATACTTAGCTTTTTCGCAGTTGTTTGCCTTCGTGGGTCTTTGGTGCCGACGCAGAGTCGGTCTTTGTTGCCGACGCGGAGTCGGTCTTTGTTGCCGGTGCGGAGCTGGTCTTTGGTGCCGACGCAGAGTTGGTCTTTGGTGCCGACGCGGAGTCGGTCTTTGGTGCCGACGCGGAGCCGGTCTTTGTTGCCGGCGTGGAGCCGGTCTTTGGTGCCGGCACGGAGCCGGTCTTTGGTGCCGACGCGGAGCCGGTCTTTGGTACCGACGCGGAGCCGGTCATTGGTGCCGACGCGGAGCCGGTCTTGTTACCGATGCGGAGTCGGTTTTTGGTGCCGACACAGAGTCGGACTTTGTTGCCGACGCGGAGTCGGTCTTTGGTGCCAACGCGGAGTCAGTCTTTGTTGCCGACGTGGAGCCGGTCTCTGTCTAAGAAATATACTCATCCCAAGAGCGTGATAAAACAAGGATATTTTGAATAATACTTTATTAAAGAATCAGCAAGCTACTGATAATACCATCGTAAGTTGTCCGCGTTCCGAGTGCAGGGGAGAAGCTTCCCATTTTGATGCCAGCTTGCTTCCTTCCGTCGGCTCTTCGAGCTGCTACTCGCCCCTCATGAGATCATGCTATGTTCTTCCCATGGGGCATTGTTGATGCAAATTTGAGGCGCTGGAGGTGCCAACGCACCCGGGGCAGTGAGGTTTCCTCGAACAAACTTGCCCAAGTGGCCCTGCTGGACAACTTTTCAATGGCCCTCTTCAAATGGCGGCAATCTTCGGTGTCATGTCCATAGTCTTGGTGATACCGACAGTAAAGCTCTTTGTTGTGAGGGTTTACTGACTTTAGGGGACGTGGGTGTTAAAAGTAAGGCTCCTCCTCAATCTCTAGTAGGATGTGGGAGATTAGAGCCGTGAGAGGAGTAAACCGTCCCTTAGGAACCAGCGTCTGGGGCCGGTGGTCAAAGCGACGGGGTGGTTCGGGCTGCCTGGATCGTCCCTCAGCTGGTTTCGTGGGTGGCGGCTTCTTATTGGAACTCCTGTCGGCTTCCCTTCTGGATGAGTCAGCCTCGTTGGTGCGGATGTACTTCTGGGCCCGAAGGAGGAGGTCAGAGTAAGAGCTCGGGGGCTTCTTATCCAGGGAGAAGGTGAAGCGGGACGGAAGGAGTCCCCGCTTCAGCGCCAGGGTGGCCACGGCATCGTCGAGATGGTAGACCTCGAGGGCGGCGGTCTTGAATCGGGACACGAAGTTCCGCAGTGACTCTCCTTCCTTCTGGCGGACGGAGAAGAGGCTATCTGCCACCCTTAGGATCCGGCGACAGGCATCGAAGTGGGCCAAAAATGCCCTCTCCAGCTCCCGAAAGGAGCCTATGCTGTGGGGGGACAGGCGTGAATGCCATGCATGGGCGGCCTTCCGCAGAGTTGCGCGGAAGGCCTTGCAGAGGAGGGCATCTGAGGTGCCCTGGACTTGCATCATAGCTTTGTAACTCTCGAGGTGATCGAGGGATCGGTCGTACCATCGTACGGGTCGATCTGAGGAAAGCGGAACCTGGAGGGGACTGGTTCCTTCAATATCGGTAGGTGTAAAGAGGACGAGTGTCGAACTCTTCCTCCGGCTGATGGTTGATCTTCTTGGAGAGCTCATCGAGACGCCTGTTGTACTCCTCCAGGCGTTCCTCCGCCTGGCGGCTGATCGTCGGGGCCCTCCGAGATGGCTCGGAGGAAGAAGAAGAAGAAGAAGCAGAAGGAGACGGGACGGAAGTCGGGACCTCCGCCTGGGTTCCTCGTGATGATGTGGCTTGGGAGGAAAGTTGTTGGGGCCGTGGTTAGGGGACCATGGCCGCTTGGAGGACTCGCGCTGAGGCTTCCTGGGGGAAACCTGACGTCGGCCGGTCCCTCGCCGACCGGCCTCCCGCCGAGGGGAACCTCCCCTCGCTGACTACTGACTGGCGGGGGGAGCATCTGGTGCTGGGTGGCCACGGACTGCTGCTGCTGGAGCCCGTGGACCATGGCGGTGAGATTCTGGACTTGTTGGGAAGAGTCGCCAGCCGCTCCGCTGTTTGATCAACGGTCTCCAGCGGCGGGCAGGCAACTGGAGGGTTGGTAGCAGGGGGATTGGCCTCCTACTGCCTAGCTGGCGGGAGGAGCCCCGCCGAGCAGCTGACGGAGGCATCCCGAGCTCGTGTCACCACCATGACTTCTTGAAGAGAAGAGGCAGAGAGAGATGTAGCTCAGGGAGAACATTCGCTACTTTTTCTTATCCCCCCTTCCTAGCACGCCAATCTGATGACGCTCAATCACCTCTCCTGGACGTCGGGAACGGAGGCACTTCTTCACTAGGTTACCTGCAGAAAAGTCCCAGGATCGGGGGGGTCTCCGACGGGACCCTCCGATGGCCAAGTTAGTGACTGAGGTTACAACTGAAGAGGGGCTCGAGGGAGCCCTTTTTAGTGTAGAAAGAGGGATCTCAGAGAGGAGGAATCCCTTTTTTGAGAGTTGAGATGGCGATTTTGGGGTTATCGCGCATACCTATTTACTGGATGGATTCACCTTTTTATAGGGTTGATCCTGGCATGATCACGTGGGATTGCGTGAGTCAGAAGATCTGCTGAGCCCTTGTGTGAATCTGGGCTGGTTAGTGGGCTACGTCCCATCAGCCGGTGGGGCTGTCAGGCGGCGCACGTCGGGCTGTCGGGCGATGTGCGTCAGAGAGGCAGTTTCTTGAACCGCTGGGGCTGATCTGGCGGGAACTGAGAAATCCCAACTTGTCAGGGTCGAGCCAGGTCAACCCGAGATGACTGGGGCCAATCCCGCTGGCAAGGCATTGCCGGGGCGGGGCTGAATCGACGGACTTGGAGGCTCCGAGGCCGAGTCGGGCCGGCCGGGATGGCCTTGGCCGACTCGGCGGAACTGGAGACGCCGGGGCTGAGTCGGGCTGGCGGGGATGGCCTTGACCGACTCGGTGGGACTAGAGATGCCGGGCCGAGTCGGGCTGGCCGGGATGGACTTGGCCGACTCGGCGGAGCTGGAGATGCCGGGGCCAAGTGTCAGGGCCGACTTGCTTGGAGAAGTAGGGGCCGGCTGGGAAGATGCAGGGCCGCCTGGAAAGTGCCGGGCTGGCTGGGAAGTGCCGGGGCCGCCGAGCTTGGAGACGCAGGGAGCCGGCTAGGAAGATTTGGGGCCGCCTGGAAAGTGCCGGGGCTGGCTGGGAATTGCCGGGGCCGGCTGGGAAGTGCCGGGGCCGCCAGCTTAGAGACGCAGGGTGCCGGCTAGGAAGATGCCGGCCGCCTGGGAGTGCCGGGCCGCCTAGCTTGGACACGCCGGGGCCGGCTAGAAGTGCTGGGGCCGCCTAGGAAGTGCTGGGGCCGGCTAGCTTGGAGACGTAGGGGGCCGGCTAGGAAGTTGCCGGGGCTGGCTGGGAAGTGCCGGGGCCGCCGAGCTTGGAGACGCAGGGGGCCGGCTAGGAAGATGCCGGGGCTGCCTGGGAAGTGCCGGGGCCGCCTGGGAAGTGCGGGGCCGCCGAGCTTGGAGACGCAGGGGGCCGGTAGGAAGATGTCGGGCCGCCTGGGAGGTGCCGGGCCGCTTAGCTTGGACACGTCGGGGCCGGCTAGGAAGTTGCTGGGGCCGCCTAGGAAGTGTTGGGGCCGATTGGCTTGGAGACGTAGGGGGCCGGTAGGAAGTTGCTGGCCGCGTGGGAAGTGCCGGGGCCAGCTTGGAAGTGCCGGGGCCGCCGAGCTTGGAGATGCAGGGGGCCGGCTAGGAAGATGCTAGGGCCACCTGGGAAGTGCCGGGGCCGGCTGGGAAGTGCTGGGCCTCCGAGCTTGGAGACGCAGGGGGCCGGCTAGGAAGATGCCGGGCCGCCTGGGAGGTGCCGAGCCGCCTAGCTTGAGACGTAGGGGGCCGGCTGGGAAGATGCCGGGGCTGCTTGGGAAGTGCCGGGGCCGCCAAGCTTGGAGACGCAGGGGACCGGCTAGGAAAATGCGGACCGCCTAGCTTGGACATGCCGGGGC